>CM039681.1:85558982-86168149 GCA_022537955.1 Schmidtea mediterranea | reverse complement strand
TTTCCTTCGTCGTCTAATTGTCCCAGTATTGCACCCGATGCGTATCCGCTTGCATCGGTTGCCAGTAGGAACGGTTTTTTGAAGTCAGGGTGGACTAGGATTGGTGCTTCGATTAGCTTATCCCTCAATGTTTCGAATGCTAGTTGTTGTTCGTTTCCCCACACGAATGATGTATCTTTTTTGACCAGGTCTTGTATTGGTTTTGCTATCCCTGCGTAATTTTTGATGAATTTTCTATATTAGCCGCACAGTCCTAGGAATTCCTGTATTTGAGTTACCGTTTTTGGTGCAGGACAATTCTTAATTTTCTCGATATTTTTGGGATCGGTCTCTTTCCCTTTTGTTGATACTATGTGACCCAAGAAAGTCACTTTTTCTTTAGCCCAATCACACTTTGACGGTTTCAACTTTAATTTCCACTGTCTTAATCGGATAAATACTTTTCGTATGTCTTCTAAGTGTTGTTCGAAGGTACTTGAGTAGATTAGAAGATCGTCAATATATACCATGCATTGTTTTATTTCGTGGGTAACGAAATTCATGCACCGTTGGAATGATGCCGGTGCATTTGTTAATCCAAATGGCATCTTCTTGAACTGATATAAGTCTCTACCGAAGGTGAATGCGGTTTTCTCTTTATCTTCATCCTTCATCTTTATCTGCCAGTATCCACTCTTTAGGTCTAATGAAGTGAAATATGCTGCACCTTGTAATGTCAACAGCATTTCGTTGATGTCCGGTAACGGGTATGTATCCCTTTTGGTTACCGCGTTTAACTTTCTATAATCGATGCAGAATCTTTGTGTTCCATCTTTCTTTTTCACCAAAACAACTGGGAATTGCCATGGTGAGCAGCTTGGTTGGATAACTTTTGCATCCAGCATCTTTTGTACCTCCTTCTCCGCTACCGTCTTTTGAGATTCCGCTAGTTTGTATGGTCTTAGTGCAATTGCATGTAGTGTTACAACGCACGTTCCCAAATCCAGATCTGATACGGCGAAAATATCTTTATATTCCTTCAACGGTTGTTGTAATTGAGCTTTCTCATCTTCGTTTAGGAGTTCGGTGTCTATTGTCCATAATGGTTTGTCTTCTTCTCCTTCCTCTTTTACCTTTATCAACTCGATATCTATCATGGGTGTTAACTTTCCCAATCTTTCATTTTCGTATATTATCTTATCTTCTTCGTCAAAATTCGTGACGTTGATTGGTAATTCGCCGTTTTCGTTTATCTCAATTATTTCTCTTGCTAATGGTAGCTCTCGTCGTTTTTCGAATTTTCTACTTGGCTCGAATACCATTTCTCCTGTAATACCTTCATCCACTTTGATATAACAGATCATTTGTGATTTGGCTGGTACGATTATTTTCTCTGAGCATCTTACTATTGTATTCATGGCGCAGATTCTACCTTCTTTATCTTTCAGACATAATGTTCCCAGATCGATGACGATTTCTTTGAATAATTCAGGCATTAAATCGGTTCCAATTATACACGGTACACTTAGTTGTGGTATTACTGCTAGGTATGTCTCCACCTCATTGTTCTGGTGTTTTAATGTTGTCCACCATCGTCCAATTACGTTTTCTTTTCATCCCAATATACTGGTGCTTGAATCATTTTCGGCGCATTTCCTTTTCCGTTGTTGTCTTCATATTCAGAGTCATCTTCACTACCGTTTCTTCTGTATTCTTTGATTCTTTCCCATATACCTTTTCTGCTTCTCTTGAGTTCATCCCTCGCTCTTTCGTCATATAGTGCTTTTCTGAATCGACTGCCGATTTCCTCGTCGGTTCCTTTCATTGTTCTTAGGACTCTTAGTAATCGTTTGATTTTGAAGCAAATTAGAGTATTTCCATGCCCCCTACTCCCTTTACAATCGATTCCTAAGGATTTAAATTAATAACAACAAAAATATCCGGTAAGGTATTCATCCTAATGAGCGCAGATAAGCAAAGTTAACAAAATTAGCTGTCCAAATTCATCACTTTTAACAAATCACAAATATTAAAATTAAATCATTAATAGTTTTAATTCCTTATATAATTATCAAAGATATATTAAGATTAAATTGTTATCAGTTTTAATTTCTTGTAAAATTATTAAACATCTATTAAAATTAAATTGTTATCAGTTTTAATTTCTCATACAATTATCAAAGATACATTAAAATTAAAATTGTTATCAGTTTTAATTTCTTATACAATTATTAAAGATATATTAAGATTAAATTGTTATCAGTTTTAATTTCTTGTACAATTATTAAAGATCTATTAAAATTAAATTGTTATCAGTTTTAATTTCTCATACAATTATCAAAGATACATTAAAATTGTTATCAGTTTTAATTTCTTATACAATTATTAAAGATATATTAAAATTAAATCGTTATCAGTTTTAATTTCTCATACAATTATTAAAGATACATTAAAATTAAAATGGTTATCAGTTTTAATTTCTTATACAATTATCAAAGATTCAAAGTCGGGAATTTAGAATTTAAAATCGTAACAAAATTTTACCTTCAATCTGTGGGTTTGAACTCAGCATCACTTTCCCACTGGATATCCCGGTCGAGACGTCCCCGTTGGTGCAATCGTGAGGTGGATTCATTTTGGGATATTGTCAAAACAAATTTTTGAACTGAACGGAAACATTGACTTTATCTTATATCATCGAACTATTGGTGGGTGTAGTCTGTGCATGTGTATGATGTATTTATTCACATTTGTTTTTCTTACCCGATGTAGTACTGAGCCATGTGCATGGAATAACTTGTCGATCTTCCTACAAGCCATTGTCTCTCTTACTAGCTGCATTTGTGTGCCGGTGCATGCATGTATCCTTCGCTGGGGTGTCTAGAAAGCGAGAAAATTATTTGTCTACGACATTCCGCTGCATCAATCCGGTAATTGATATTTATTTATATAGATTCGATACTCTTGATGAACACTCACAATCTTAACGGGTCGTGGTAAGATAAATTTCGTAATTATTCTATTGCAAATGTCTCTTTAATTTAAATGATAAGTGATTTTTAGCGAGGCTCCCTCTGCTCGGAAAGATTTGTTCAAGGCTGGATTTTCCGGGTTGGTTAACTCTATGTAAGATTGGCAATCCCTAATAGATAAACATTGGTGGAATGGAAGATTTGATTCCCGGTTACGACGATTTTGGCAAGATTGTCTTTGAACTACAGATTTCTCAACGGAGGGTTTGTGACTAACTCATGTTCATAATGAATTAATATGAGTGTATTATTTTAGCCGTGGTTGATGCATGAAGATGTCGTTCGATACGATGGTATCGATTCACTCCAATGATCCTTAGTAACGAGCTCAGATCTAACTTATCTTCGTTCGATGAATATGGATTCTATCTCAACATTTGGCTGTGTTTTCATGATTTTTGTCTATACTGATCGCTATTTTTGTTCGCTATCAATAAGAAGTTTATTGGACTTTGGCTTATTAAAGAATATTTTATTAAATTCTTGTCTTACCGCAGGAATTTATAATGATTCGCATTACCTCTCCGTATTCATCGTGAATACTTACGGAAACGTTTTTATTTGTCACTCTTTTAGGTGGTTGCAGGGTCTCAATTAAATGATTGTCTTATTCAAGGTTTAATTAGGCTTTAAATTTATCTAATTTTAATTTACTTTTAAGATATTAAATTGAGGTTACTATATCATGATTACCTTTTCTCATCAGTTTACGTTCCTATAAATTTGGACATTGCCTAGACTAGTGATGATATTAATTTATTGATTTTACTACAGCTACGGCAGACTATGGAATTTTCAAGCTATTGTGTTTATGTCACTAAAGTTTTTGGTCAGATTTGTTGATCTTAGTTTCATAGTCGTAGTCCTGAAGATCGTGGCGAGTAAGGTTTTTCCTACTCCTCTCTCCTTAATAGTTTTATTTGATGCCAACCACTACCGCATTTATTTTCGGAAATTTTATCGGCGTTAAATGTACAGTGTCTGGGATTTAGATTCATTGAATTATTTTATTATATATTTTAGAGTGTTAATTCTCCAGGCTATTTTAGGGTTAATGTTAATCTTTCTTCAATTTAATTTCGATTTTCTATATTATATCGGGGTAGGCATTCCGCTATTTGATCAATTTTAATACGAAATAATGTCTCAAAATCTATAATTTAAAGTTCATTCATCTTCTATTAGAGCGGATATGTCAAAAATTCGTAATAGCGTCCTAAATTTTCGAAGCTTCTTAGGTCTATATTGACGGTTGAGGGGTCCTAGTCATAGTTTATTTCTTTTAGTCATTTGCAGACGTCTAACAATTTTGATTTACAGTTATTTTAGATTCAAAACAAAGATTTCATTTTTCTATTACCCCGTTACCTTCCCCTTGGTTGACCTTAGGCGCATTGTGTTCATATTATAGTTAATGAGTGCCCACTGGACTACTTGGTGTGGTGATTTTGAGCCGTGTGTAGAATAATTTAGGTCGAATTTAAAGAAAACGAGAGACGAGGAAGTAGCCAAAAGACCACTTCCTTATCTTTCTTTTCATCTATACGGGATGATATTGACGTTCCAGCTCCTGCGTTCCGCACGCCGGGCCTTCATGGACACGAATCATAGGCGATATTCCACGCACTTACACGAATTCGAATAATATGTTGATTTTACTAACTTGTGATGTGTCTTGGCTGTGGGCCGGAAAAATTTCGACAATAATAAAAAACCATTTATGAATTATGAATACTTTATTAAAATAATATTAAAAATTTACTTATCCAATCATCCATAAAAACATCATAAAAATATCACTCTCCCCACGCCGACACCCAAGCAGAGCTCTATCGAGGTTGCGAGGATGCGACGTGAAGAGAGTTTTCAAATAAAACTCTCACTTACGTAGATTTTTAAAAATTGCTTAATGATTTTCAAAAAACGATTAACTATTATGTGAAAATGCATCGGTATATATACCTATTTTTTGGCCCTAACCGTGCGTGTTCTTTTTGATGTAGTAAAACAAAATTCGACCTTGGAATTTTCTAGTGTATTCTAATCTTAATTTTTATTATTTTGCAATTTTATTTGATAATTTTTCTTTTAAAATTTTTATTGAATTATTTTTAATTCAAATTCTTTGAATTTTATTTCATTTTCATGAAATTTCACATTTTTGTTAAATTATCAAATTTTGGTCGAATTTGTTAGGTTTTCGTGTTATGTTTATATTTATATTGTGCGGATCTTGTTGCTTTTTGTTATTATTTTAATATATTTTTATGTTTATTATTTTATATGTAATTGTCTTCTTTCTTATATTTTGATAGGGTTTAATTAGTGTTTTAATAGGTTTGAATTTAAATCTGCATGTTATATTTGCATGTGTGTTACCGATTCATTTAAACATTTACAAGGCCGTTTGTGTTCTGGCCCAACACTCAGGTAATTTATTAAAATTTATTAGTCCTACGCTGTCCGGAAACAACCCTTCAGCAACATTCGGCCTTATTGAATCGTTGTTCAAACCTCCTCCAGAGATAGTTGAATACTACACGGGATTCTTGGTCTCTCATTTTAGCACATTGGTGGCTTCGCGCAAATTTATGTATTCTAACAAATAAATTTTCTAAAAATTATAATTAGTAGTGTTGTTATTTTAAATCTCGGTTCGAATTATGCAAGGCGTGCCAACTAACAAATTATCAAGGTACAAATTCTATTTTGATTCCATAACACCAACTAAGTTTTAGATTAGAATAATTTATACTGTGGGTGTAGTTCATAGTCATTGGGAGGGCCGGTACGCATTTCGAATTCTTTTACCTTACTAAATGACTGGGAACTCATAATATTTTGTAAATTGAATCTACTATTAAGCAATAAACAATTTGAACACCTATTTACGACTTACTGGTGTAGGTAAAGTGCTACTTCTGGGTCAAAATTTATTAACGGGTTGATTTGGGGAAATAATGGCTCGGCGAGTTTTCAGCTAGTCTTATTCTTTATTAGTATATTATAGTGGCATGCTCGATTTGGTGAGGTATGGAAATCCTATTCACTTATTTATTTAGTTGGAATCTATCTAAATTCGTCGACTTACGGTTAATGAAATTACTGGTTTAGTTTAAGTCATATTATTATTTCCCATAGTTGTTAATTAACAGTTTAATTTTATTTTTACAAATTCCAATGATCTTTTCAGATTAATAAAAGTTCGATGCATCGATTTCCTCAAGTCCCGTTCCCGTAAACCTCAAATTGATCTTAGGAAAACTTTATGTTGACATTAGATTTTAAGAGTGCCTACTGGACTACTCTGTGATAATATTTTAGCCGATACGTAAAGATATTTTAGGACGATTTTTCGGGAGTAGGCAGAAAGGTAGGCAACCAAAAGATTGTCTCCCGATCTCCCTTCTACCTCTATGAAAGTGAATGAATTGACGTTCGAGTCCGTCGTTACCCACGGCGAGATCTCTCATGGGCACGAGCTGTTGGCGAACTTACACCGCACTTACACTGCTCGACTATTTGTGTAGTATTTTAATAACTTGTCGGTGTGTGGCTGTGGGCCTGAAAAATTTCAACACAGAAAAGTTTCATAATATTTATAATTTATATATTTATCAGATACCAATTTTGGTTCCATCTATCGTTAATATTCATCTCATACACAATGGCAATATCAGCAAGTCATTCTTGCTTACTTCGATAAATTCACGACTTTGAATAGCTTTTCAGTTAGTAATGACAAATAGTTCGAGTTTCAGAGTAAAAGTGATTGAACTGCTTCGAGTTTTTTCAAAACTGATTTAAAACAAGTGTGTTGGTTATTAAGAACCGATTAGAATTATGTAAAAATTGGTGGGTTTTCTGGGTATTGATATTTGAAACTATATGGTTGTTACCCAGACAACCCCATATAAATATATTTCGCTTACCACTCGGTACCCGTTGCTAAGCAACGTTGGAACTGTGTTTGAGTGGTTGGATCACTTGCAAGAAGTGAGCGTTATTGCTAAGGCTATAATTGACATAACGATCCCTGGGTCCAACGAGCTGCCGATAGAAGGACTGTGCTCGATTTCGATTTTTAGGTCCCATTATTCTCCTATCTCTTTCAGATGTTAATCTATGCTCTCATATCCCTCATTTTACGGCTATTCCCATAATTACTCTTATCGCTTTCGTGTTGACCTCTCATACCAATTACTCACTGATCCCTCTTTATCCTGCCTCACGTGTACTAACATTTATATGATCATCGAAATAATAGTTAAATGATAACAAAACATGTATTTTTGTAAACGATAGTAAACATGAATTTAGGGGTGTCCATTATACATTAGCGAATGTTCGATGAGCGCTGGGCTTTGGGGCGATCTTCGTAGTTGTCGCCGAGTCACGATACGCTAGCTGAGCAGGGGCGAAGACAAAAGGGTATGTCACCGCTGCGCCTTCCTGATAGGCTGACACTTCCACCTCTAGCCCCTTTATTTGTGTCCTCAAGCTTTGATTTATTTGTTTCTCTCCCGTCCAGCCTTTTTGCGCGGCTGTTATCTTCTGATAGAGCGTTTTCACTTTTGCCGGCTCTACCCACGTGGCTCTAATTCGCTGAATTTCGTTGGACAGCTGCAGGAGCTGAGTACGGAGGTTCTCGTTGGCTTTCCGTGCGTGTTCCAATTCCCGTTGTAGTACTTTTGTTGTTTTCATATCTGTAAAGCAGATTTATCAGATTGCATTAATTTAATTTGGTGCAATTATTGGGTTATAATTATGATCAATAGGGTCCGACAGGTGGGATTTTATTAATACTATAAATTGAACAAGTATAAAAATCAACTAAAATATTTATTTTATTAAACTAAGGTGAGATCGTCCTGCGTCATCGTCGGTAATTGTTACTGTTAGTTTTTCTAAGATGTTGAAGGGAGTTTGATTTCTCGTAGGGATGCTCCTGGTGTCGCTCAGCGGTTTCTTCATTATTCCGCATCCTTCGAGGGCGAACCTTCCGCGGAATAACTACATCCATGGCCTCCGCGCGAACGTTTAACCTCTCGTCATCGAGGTTGAAGGAGGTATTGTATGGCGGCGCGTAACCGTCCGTGCAAGCAATCCTGCCGGCTGCAATATCTTCGTTCACGTTGCCAAGGTAAAGCCTGGCCCTGGCTACCTGGAGGTTGGTCTGGCGCTGATGTTCCTTGAGGCGAGCGAAGAGGAACTCAGCTTGGCCGCGGATCTCTCTGGCCGGATTTCGGCCCGGCTCCCGTTTTAATAGCTACGAACGGGAGCTCGATCTCCTCCCTCTGTTGCAGAGTGCTGGATCTGGATTCTCTAACTTGGGATACGATAAATCCCGCATCCCACAGTGCTTGTCGACAACGATTGGCAGCATGCGCGGGGAATCGGATGGTGGTTCTGGATTCGTCAACCCACGACTCTTCTAAATAAAATCCAATTAAAATTAATTATCCAAGTTTTCTGGGCCATCTGATTTTTAGGTAGCTGCTAAGTTGTGCGTCGCTGAGTGTGTTTATGTGTTTCGTGGGTCATTCCAGTAATTTTATTTCTCTAGTTTATCTTCGGAGCGTGATGTAACGTCGATGTACATGCGGCGAGGTGATCTTTTGGTTATTTCGTTACCGGTATCATCCTGACGGACAGTGCGGTCGACTTGGCTAAAGGGAGGGGGGTTGCTCTCTACGGCGGGGTTGTTGCAGGCGTCTTATAAAGAACGTCGATCTACCCGACCCAGTCGAGATAGGGGAAAATCCGAATTCATCTATATTGATATCGGTGTGTCTAATTTGACGCTAAGCATCGATCTTTCTAAGTAATTTTAGATTATTTAAATCACGTAGTGAATAGAGTTGTAATTTGTATTTTTACTTTTGATAAATTATTAATCTGAATTCTATTCAAATTGAGCTCCAACCCATTCAAACTGTCATGCCGATGTTATGCTTTGTAAGGAGAGTTAATGGAAAACCTGACAATACTATTAAAGAAAACGTTCTGAATTATTCAGGGCGGTCGTCCGACCCACTACCAAGGGAATTTCCCTTTAGTATTGTTCAGATGTTTGTGAGAGCAAGGAAGAATTCCGTCATTATCAAAATTCTTAATAATAAATACCGTATTTTTCCACTATTTATTTTAGCTGAATTTAATATCAATAGAAAATGTTCTAAAATCAGTAACGATGGCATTCCTAAATTTTATCCAAATTATTTCTGTTTAATTTATTACTAAAAAAATTCATAATTCATTATGATTGATAACTAGTAACACAATACTTTAATTTTACTCTATTTATTTTTGTTTAATTTATTGCAAACAAAATTCCTGGTCCGTCGTTATTGACAATCAACAACAAAGGATTTTAATTATATTCTATTTATTGGGGTAATTTATTACTAAAGGAAAATTTGTGATCCATCGTTATTAGCAATCAGTAATACAATACTTTACCCTATTCAATTTTATTTAACTAAAATAAAATTCTTTTTAAAATTAAGCCCTTAGTAAGACCATTGTTTATTGCTTTAATTATGGGCTTAGTTTATTACCATAAAAAAAATAATAATTAAATACCGTAATTTGACCCATTATCAATAAATTACAATTGTTTTCTCGGCATGACATTTTGACAACATGGATTACAGGATTCCTCAACAAAAAAAATCCTTTCAGCTCCGCCTAACTAAATTGTTATCCTCTTTGACAAAATGTAAATCGAATTGATATTTGGATTCCTCCCTCACCAAACAGGTCGGAGTTAGATTGATGATTATGCCTGTAGTTTGACGTTTCGTGTACTTAGTTAATGTTGGGGATAATTTGTCATTTTGGTCATGTTTTTTCATAAACTCGAAGAAAAGTCAATGAAGAGTTCATTTAAAGTAATTTTTATTTTTATAATTGATATTAATTCAGCATGGCTTTGTGAGGTTGATACTGGATAATGTTATCTCCCGTCTAGGACTTGTATAGGTGAAGAAAAAATTGATATATAAAAATAATTTATTGTGATGCTAGAGTTGGATCCTAGAGAAGTCACTCCTTCTGAGAATCTCACTGGGGAATTTCGGTCGGATTCGTTTGAGTAGTGATGCATCCTACTGTAATTTGTAAGTTAATGGTTTACTTCAAGTGGTTTGCGATATTTATACCGTCAGTGTGTTATCGCTATAACTGATCGGCCGAATCCCAAAGGTCACGCCAACGATTTTTCGAGACAGTGCGTGCGTGGGCATATGAATGTTGTGTGCCTGTCGAATTTAGTTTCCCTTTAGTGCACACGGGATAGTGGTCATTATTGATCGGCTAGAATGTAAATGCCAAGTTCGCTATACAAATAGCAAATATTATTCTACTCGATCATTTGTCTTCTCGATTCCTCCGACGAACTTTGGGTTAATTATTGTTTGTAGATTGTTACTTTTGTTAATTTATTTAGGGCAGGTAACATTACAATTAAGTTTTAATGGATTATTAACTTTTGGATTGTAGAATATCACCTTCTGGCATATCCTTATATAACGTAAGCTTCTAGTCGGCAGGCAATTTTATCACGGATTTTATTCATTTTATTAATTAATAAAGATTTTTCTAGCTATTGTTTATTATTATTTCAAAAAATTATTTGGTAATCTAAATGAGTTAGTTTGGATGTTGTGTTACAATGGTTAAACGGGATCCTAATGTCCTATTGGTTGGCATTTTCTAAGTCGAATTTTATTTTTTATTCAGTTGTTAGTGGTATCAAACTCTGACGTGCAGCTATTTGGTAGAAATGGATTTTCATAGTGAGAAGGGCTTTGTCATGTCGAGAGGACATGGATTCTTACTTATTGAATTATTTTATGGTCATCATTCAGATTATTGGGGCGTTTAGATTTGGGATTTACTTGGTCAAAAGAAATTTTATAATATTTATTCTTTATTAATTTTATTGATTCTACCTCAATTTGTTAATTAGTTAAACAACACAGCGATGAGACCATGATATTTTTATCATTGATTCTCTATTCCCAATAATTTATTAAATTTAATTCGAGATGTTGGTCCTGATTCGAAGTCCCTTAGTGATTGTCTATCCTATTTAGGTTCCACTCTTAAGATGTTTTGTTGACTTTAAACCTCATATCAGATGCCCATAATATTTATTCTTTCCTACTAAATAATTTGGTCGATTTTAAACGTCACACTGGATGTCGATTATTTATAATTCCTCTCAAGTCCCTTTTTTGACTTAAATACTATATTAAAAATCCACAGCAAGCTATTTTCTTGACTTCGAATAACATATTAGAAGTTCCTAACATTTACATTACTTACTTTCTATTCCTAACATCGTATTAGAAGTTCAAACGTTTACATCATTAATTCTTTACTCCATTATAAATTTTATGAATTTTAAACCTCGTATCGAAAGTCTATAACAACTACTTTATTGGTTTTAGTGCGAAACAACATCTCAAAATTTATAACCATATTTCATTTAATTTTAGTTAACATAGACATATTAAGTTCATAACAACTACTTTATTGGTTTTAGTGTGAAACAACATCTCAACATTTATAACCATGTTTTATTAATTTTTGGTTAAAATAGACATATTAAGTTCATAACAACGATTTCATTTTCTCTTTCCCCGTTACCTTCCCTTCGATTGACCTTAGGCGCATTGTGTTCATATTATAGTTATTGAGTGCCCACTGGACTACTCGGTGTGATAATTTTGAGCCGTTTGTTGTCAGTGATTTTTGGTCTATTTACGGGATATGAGCGTCGATGAAACAGTCAAAAGACTATCTCCTTTCCACCCTTTTCCTCTATACGGAATGATATTGACGTTACAGCTCCTGCGTTCTCACGACGGAGCCTTCACGGGCACGAATCATTGGCGATAATACACACACTTACACGATTACGAATTTTGTGTTTGATTTTATTATCTTGCGGTATGTTTCGGCTGTGGGCTGGAAAAATTTCGACAAAACAAAAATTTTGTGATTCTATTAAAATAATTTATTAAAATATAAGTTACCCAATAATTACATTCATCATAATAGTAACACACCGCTCTCCCCATGCCGACACCCAAGCAGAGCTCAATCGAGGTTGCGAGGATGCGACGTGGAGAGAGTTTTCGAACAATACTCTCACTCACATCAAATTAGAGATCTTCACTGTTAATACTGATTCCGGTTAGCACTGGTTTCAAGTTTTGTAAAAACTGATTAAAATTATGTGAAAATGAATCGGTATATATATCTATTGTACGGCCCTAACCTTGCGTGTTCTTTTTGATTTAGTAAAACAAAATTTGACCTGGTATATTCTAATCTTTAATTTTATTATTATAAAATTTTATTTGACAATTTTTCTTTTGAATTTTTTAATTGAATTATTTCTAATTCAAATCATTTGATTTTTATTTCATTTTCATGAAATTTCGCATTTTTTGATAAATTGTCAAATTTCGGTCAAATTGTTGGGTTTTCGTGTTATGTTTATATTTATTTCGTGCGGATCTTGTTGCACTTTGTTATTATTTTTAATTTATTTTTGTGTTTATAATTTTATATTTAATTGTTCTCTTTCTCGCATTTTTGGTAGGGTTAATTGGTGTTTTAATAGGTTTGAGTTTAAATCTGCATGTTATATTTGCATGTGTGTTACCGATTCATTTAAACATTTACAAGGCCATCTGTGTTCTGGCCCAACAAAATGAATCGGTATAAATACCTATTCTGTGACCCTAACCTTGCGTGTTCATTTTGATGTATTAAAACAAAATTTGAATTTGAGAATTTCTTTGTATTTTCTAACTTTATTTTCTTAATTTTTTGATTTATTTTGACAATTTATTCTTTTAACAGATAATTGAATTATTTCTAATTCAAATTATTTTATTTTAGTTCTAATTTGCATGAACTCTTGTTTCTTTAATTAAATTGTCAATTTTCGGTCAAATTTTCGTATTTTCATGTTATTTCTGTATTTGTTTCGTGGGGATCTTGTTGCATTCTGTTAATAGTTTCATTTATTTTTATGTCTTTAATTTTATATTTTAATTATTTCTTTCTCATATTTTTGATTGGTTAATTGGTGTTTTGGGTCCAATTTTAAATCTGCTTGCTGTGTTTGCGTGCTATTACCGATTCCTTTAAACAAACTGAGTCTTGGCCCAACACAATAATAACACATCGACGGTCTTTCCTCATCTCCTTAACACTAGGGTCACACTTTCCCACGCACATCACACAATTTTCACCTTACTGTGGGGTTTACGGTTTGTTTAACCTTGACCCTAAATACAACTTCTCTTGGCCTCCAATGGTTACCCGTCACTAGGCAACGTTGGTAATGCAACCATTGGTTTTGAGATCGCCAAAGGTGAGCGCCACACAGGAACTACTCTGGCCCGACCTCAAAATGGGTTCAACGCACTACCGTTAGAAGGTTTGCGTGTGCTTTCTTTTCTTGGTCCCCCACTGGTGTACCTGGTATTATTGAATTCCTTCTCTAATTTGTTTCTGATTTGAAGTCGTCAATTTTGTTTTTAGCACAAAGTATACAAATTTATAAAGTCAATTAAGAATATTTATTAAATAGCCGTGCCAGAAAATATCAACAGGGTTATTAGTCTTTTATTTGAGCGGCACGACGCTTAGCACGCTCAGATTTTTCCGGCCGATGTTTGATTGGCTTGGTTGCGGGCTTCGTGACGGCCGCCGTATCTCTGTAGGCCAATTTTGCTGGGGCGAATACTAAGGGGTAGGTTACCGCTGTGCCCTCTTGACACGCCGATAACGACACCTCTAGGCCTCGGATTTGGGTTTTTTGATTCTGCTTGAGCTGTTTTTCCTCAACCTAACCCTTCTGTGCAGCAGTCATTTTTTTGTAAATCCGCTTCACTGTACCCGGCTCCACCCAGGTAGTATTGATCTGTTGAACTTCCTTTGACATCTGCAGGATCTGCTGGTGCAGTTCTGCGTTTATTTTTCGTGCATGAGCTAATTCACGCTGTAGGATTTGGTAGGGCTTCATATCTACAATGGAAATTCGGCATTAATGTATACATCAATTCACAAATAGTATTCGTTTCGCTCATGCGTATTTGGGTCAATAAAATTGGTCTTATTCTCATCTAATTTATTTATTCTTATTAATTTATATTCTTACTGAGACAAACAAAAATCAAAACGGAAAAATGTAATTGCAATACAAATGATCGTTATCCTCTCTCGAACGATGTTGATCACCATTCCGTCTTGGGTATTCTCGAGCGTACGGGTGCTCGCGGTGGCCACTCGTTTGTCGTTCTCCTCTTCGCATTTCTCGTGGTAGTACCCTTCGCGGGACAACTACGTTGATTGCCGTCGTTGTTACATCCAATCTTGAATCGTCTAAATTGAAAGAGGTATTGTACAGAGATCAAATTATTGCAGGTAAGTTTCATTGATCAGGTCGTGGGTTATCTCTTTGATTTATGGGAATTGATTATTCACGTTCCCAGGTTATGGGAAAAAACGCAGGTGTAGTCTATTTTTGTGGCCCTAGTGGTACTATTGAGTCGTCTAAGGTATTTGCACTTATCCTGATCTGTTCGTCGGGATCCATTAGTATCGTCGTTATGGTATTTTGTCGAGGACTAGCTTTGCTTTCGTCGATGATATTTTAACGGTTTCGTGACCTTACAGTAACTTCCAGCTTCCATACACCTCCAGTAATTCAATTATGATCAAATATTCGAGATTTGGGATACACGTTTTGGATGAAGAGAGATACACTCTATATAATCCTAAGAGAAGTTTCAAATAACTACAAAAATAAAGTTATCATAAATATTATTAATCAAGATACTGTTCATTCCTATTAGATCTAAGTATAAAAATTAGAAGGCTACTAAAGTATTTTCAAGCATGGTTAGATGCAAAATTAGAGAAAATATTTAAAGAAAATTTGCATAAACAAAATCTAATCATTGTTTAAACAAGTCTATTAAATCATTCCAAGTTTAAATTATCATATGTAACCTTTAAAATGAAAATTTTGAATTACAAAAATATCGTTACCATAAAGAACGAACAATTAAAGCTAAAAACTATACAATAAATTTAAGTCTGCTAATTATTCCAAGTTTAAATTATCATAGGTAACATTTAAAATTTAAATGTTGAATTACAAAATATTATCATTACTATCAAGAATGAGCAATTATAACTAAAACTATACAATAAATTCAACTTATTTTCTATTCTAGCATGCATCACGAATACTGTTGGTCTACGAAAGCTGGGATTAACACTTTTCCTCTACGAACAGATCTAGCTGAGGGCCGGATCATAGGTTGCATAAAAAAATCTTAAATGGTTTTATTATTCTCACTGGTTGGGCTTGGGATTGACATTTAATTTAGTTGGATGATCACTTGAAATTTATTTGAACAAATGGAGAAGTACAAATTGTATTTAACAACATAATAGATTCATTGAAATTCTAGGTCAACGTTGTCTTCGAGGTCCACGCGTATCCATCTGTGTTAAATTCATGTAGCTAGGCCTCGGAAGAATAATTAATTTTTGTAACTAATAGTTTATGGAAATTACCGCCTCGAGTCTTGCTTTGGGACTCCATGTAGATTGGTTCGATTTCAGTTCCTCGTAGACCATTATTCGAAGAAGTTTGGCATTGCAAAGTGTTAGCCATTAATACGATAAAAATGAAAATCCGGAGCTTATATCGGAGTAAGTGTGCTTGTCTGGGTAGGCAGGAGTTAAGACACAATTCGCATTTGCTATCGACACCCCTGCTACTGTTAAAAGTCGCTTGTGTGTATATACTCGTTGAAATGGTGCATGCGAATTAATCTGCAGTTATTTCCAAATCGATCGGCATTCTAAATGAATGTCAGGTAAATTTTCCTGTCAGTTAGATCATGCGTGCCAGTAATTTATTCCCAAATATTCACGGTTAATTTAGTATTGGTAAAAGTTCCATTAAGCTTCTAGACGGGTAATTTTGGTGGATTTTCTTTTCGTCAACTGATTAATTAAATTTCTAGAATAATGTTACTCTTGGGATAGGAATGTATTCGTGGGCTATAAATGAAATTCTGATGCAGCTTATTCCGTCCTCTACTCGTGAGGTTCTAATGGTTGTTATTCTTGGAGAGTTATCGCATTTCAGGTTCGTTTTTGGTCGCAATTTCTTCTTCGATTCTGCTTTGAATGGATTTCTATACCTATTCCTCGTGAATCCCTACTGTTGTGGCTCTTATGCATGGTCAACATCAAATACGAGGAAAATGTGTGGAACTGTTATTTATGGTGGCATTAGCCCATGTATGAATTTTCTATTATATTCACTGTGGTATTCATTTGGAGTATACTATGTGTTTTATTTTCTTTTGTTATCGTTTATGTCGGGATGGCTTTTTTCGAGTAATTTAATTTAATTATTAATCTGGAACTGGGTCGTTCTGATTTCTCCTTATGTTTTACGCTTAACGATTATATTTATCCCTCTTAATTGATTTTAAAATTTTGTTTTAACGCTCCCTTAATACGCGTCAGAAATTTCGTAGCTACTGGTGGTTGGCGTATCGATTCTCTATCTTTTATAAAGATTTTTATTGATGTGACGTATAAATTTTTTATGATTAGTTAATAATGGGTCGATACGGAGGTTTTAAATTTTTCCTTTTAGTTATTTGTCAGATAGGGATGGCAATTCCGAGATTTACTGCTGATCTACTACTACGGGTATGGGGAATGTTATATTTACGATGAAAGCCGTTAGCAAATTTAAACGGGTTTACCGAACTGAGTTTTTAGAATCATCTATTTTAGTCATTTAATATTATCGATTATGGAATCATGTTATTTCTACTATGAAGGCCATTAGGAAGTTGAAATTGAGTTTCGCTAAGCTTTACTTAAAATCTTTACATTTTAATTTTCAAAAGTCATAGCAACAATTTTTCGACATTAAATTCCCCGTCACCTTCCCTTGATTGATCCTAGGATAAACTATGTCGATATTACGAATTTATGAGTGTCCACTGAACTACTCAGTGTTTTGATTTTGAGCCAATGTGTTTTCATCATAATTTAGGTCGAATTTTCAGGAAAAGGGTGATGATGGACTAGCCAAAAGACTATTCCCTCTTCAACCCATTTTTCCCTAAACGGATTAATATTGACGGTTCAGCTACTGCGTTCTCACGCCGCAGCCTTCACAGGCACAAACTAATGGCGGACTTACACCACACTTACACAGTTTGGTTGGGGTATGTTAATTTTCTATCTTGCGGTGTTGTGTCGGCTGTGGGCCGGAAAAATTTCGACATAAATCATTCAGTAATAAAAATTTTATTTGAATATAATACGATCATGGTTGGCAACATTCACGCAATCTCATTATAAACTCTTCCGCGTGCCGACGCCCAAACAGAGCTCATATGAGGTTGTTTGTGCGCGACGTGGAGGAGGTTTCCAAATATTCTTTCACTCACATTGTAAACTCATAGAAATTGTGCAGTAAGACGAGTCTTTGAGTTTTAATAAAAACTGATAGAGTTAAAATTCTGTGAAAATAAATCGGTATATGTACCTATTGTACGACTCTAACCTTGCGTGTTAAATTTGATGTGGTAAAACAAAATTTGTTATTGTGATTTTCTGGTATATTCTAATTCTAATTTTATTATTTTCGTGATTTAATTTGACAATTTTATTTTTTTTAAACTTTTAATTGAATTGTTTGCAATTCAAATTAATTAATTTTAGTTCCAACTTTCGTGAACTCTTTCTTTTTAGGTGAATTGTCAAATTTCGGTCAAATTTTCATGTTCTCATGTTATTTCTGTTTATTTCGTGCGGATCTTGTTGCACTTTGTTATTATTTTAATTTATTTTTCTGTTTTTCCATTTTATATTTTAATTGTTTCTTTCTCGTATTTTAGCATGGTTAATTGATGTTTGATGGGTCTGATTTTAAATCTGCATGTTGTTTTTGCGTGTTGTTACCTATTCATTTAAACAAAATTTTGGCCCAACATTATCATCATGCACCCATGAGCGGACCGATGTTGGTACTGTTGGGCCAAAACACAAATAGCCTTAAGAATTGTTTGAATGCATCAGTAACACAGCGCAAAAACCCAGCACCAAGATAACTTAAAATTCAATATACAACACCAACTAAACACTTTAAAATCTGAGAGAATCTAAATAAATATAAAATCAAAAAACATAAAAGTAAAGTAAAATAAATACAAAATGCATCAAAAAACCGCACGAAATCTACATAAAAAATAACATAAAAACAAGAAAATTTGACCGTAAAATAACCATTTATATAAAAGTAAAAATTAATGAATTAAATGAATAAAAACAAAATATTTTTGGCTGAATAAATTTAATTAAAAATTTTAAAAATAAATTACCAATTTAAATTAAGAAATTAATAAAAATATAATGTAGATAACACAAATAATTTCAAGGTAGAATTTTGTTTAATCGCAATAAAATAACACGCACGGTTAAGGCCAAATGATAGGTATATATACTGATGTGTTTTGACAAAATTTCAGTCTTAGTTTCAGAGAAAAATTTTCTCGTATACCTCGAGTTAGTGTGCATAACTAGCTGAGAGCCGTGCATTCAGCCAATTAACACTAATAAGTGTTTTGACTTAACACGTTAACTCTCAGATAGTGCACAGGTATTGATTTACATGATGTTATGAATTATTGACAAGATGATTTTATGCCAATTTATTTGATTGCTACTGCGCAAATTTACGAAGTAATATGAATTAATGACAAGATGATTTTATGCCAATTTATGATTGCTACTATGCGAATTTACGAAGGGTTATGAATTAATGACATGAATTGTGATCAAGATGATTTTATGCCAATTTGCAGGATGAATTTATGTATGCCAAATAAATATTTTAAAGCCGCAATTTTGTGCATTGAAACTTTTACTCAAATGATACGGTAAAACTTATTTATTATTTCTTTTTTCGACCCACAGCCAAAACATCGCAAGACAGTAAAATAAAACACACTATCGAACTGTGTAAGTGCGTGTATAATCGCCAATAGTTCGTGCCCGTGAAGGGTCCGGCATGAGAACGCAGGAGCTGGAACGTCAATATTATCCGTATATAGGGGAAATTGGAAGGTAGAATAGCAGTTCTTAGGCTGCTCCTTCATCATCCGTTTCCTGAAAAATAGACCTAAAAATCACTAATAACAATCAGCTTAAAATATCTAACACCGAGTAGTCCAGTGGGCACTCATTAAATGTATAATGAACATACATAGATCTTAAGGACAAAGAGAGGGAATGGATAGCGGGGAAAATTGCGAAATCGTTGCAACAGTTAAAATGAATAGCCATCGGAAAAAGATTAATCCGAACGACCAAAATCATGCAAAATAATGTTTTTGAATAATATATAAGAATTAAATAAATTACGTTGAATTGAAACGGAAAATATGGGCAGAACGCTGCTCAAATTTTCTGAATTGATTATGTTGGGCCAAAACACAAATAGCCTTGAGAATTGTTTAAATGCATCAGTAATACAGCACGAAAACCCTTGCACCAAGATAACTTAAAATATAACATACAACACCAACTAAACAATTTAAAATCTGAGAGAATTACCTATCATTAAACAAAATTCGACCTTGAAATTATTTGTGTTATCTACATTATATTTTTAAAATTTTTAATTAAATTTATTCAGCTAAAAATATTTTATTTTTATTCATTTAATTCATTAATTTTTACTTTTATATAAATGGTTATTTTACGGTCAAATTTTCTTGTTATTATGTTATTTTTTATGTAAATTTCGTGCGGTTCTTGATGCATTTTGTATTTATTTTATTTTACTTTTATGTTTTTTGATTTTATATTTATTTATATTCTCTCAGATTTTAAAGTGTTTAGTTGGTGTTGTATATTGAATTTTAAGTTATCTTGGTGCTGGGTTTTTGCGCTGTGTTACTGATGCATTCGAACAATTCTCAAAGCTATTTGTGTACTGGCCCAACATAAAACACTCCGGGGCCCGTAAAATTGCGACCCGCAATTTCTAAAAGACTCAAGCTATGAACTATACAGAGTTTATGTTTTCCATTCAATTTGGTCTACGAGCTACAGGGTCCCAAATGCTTAAAAATAATCATACTTATACATCAATCTATGGATTACAAGATGAAGTGAAAAAGGACATACAGTCTGGTTATGATCACACAAAGAATAGTTAATTGACTAAGAATCATTAGTTCATTGTTAGTCATGAGTTCAATATTCTGTCACTTAGATATTCATCTCGATAATGTCTTGGTATTCTTTGGTTTCTGATTGATTACTTTCTTTAGCAGGTTCTGATTTTGACGATTCGATATTTATTGTGCGATTTAACTTTGAGAATTTTGTTCAGTCTGGGGAATTGACTTTATTTAATATAGGGCTGATTAGCTACCGATTGTTTAAAAGATTGGCAGGCGTAGTGAATCTCAGATAAAAGAATAGAAATGGTGGGTTACAGGGTTTCAAATCTTGCTTATCCTCATGGGGACCCTGGTAACGCCATACAAAATGATACTGATCGCCACTTGGCACCCGTTGCTAGGCAACGTTGGTAATGTGTTCAAGTGGTGGATTGTCCGCAAAAATTGAGTACCATGTGCTAGTACTGTAGTTGCTCGGACAACCCTCGGGTTCACGAGCTGTCGATAGAAGACCTGTGCTCGATTAGCTCTGTCCCTGTGGAAGTAAATTCACGAGCGAATGTGGAGAGATGACTTAAAGTTGCGACGCGGGTACTCATAATAATATCTACATGTAAGCACCTTTTAAGAAGCACTGGAACCGTAAGCACAACTATTTTATTTAAATATACAGAGATGTGAATTATCAACAGTTAATGAGACGGTTTTGATTGCTGAGCAGCTCGGCGTCGAGCACGTTCTTTGCGTCCCGGCCGACGATTTAGTGGTTGAGTTGAGGCCTGCTCTACTGGTTGGGGGTCCTTCTGCACCCTCTGGGTCGGGGCGAATATGAGCGGGTAGATGACCGCTTCCCCCTCCCGACAAACAGCTAGGGCCACTTCTAATCCTCGTATCTGGGTGCGCAGGCTCTGATTGAGCTGTCGCTCTTCGGCCCAACCTTTCTGTGCTGCAGATATTCGGTGGTATAACATTTTTACTCTTTTCGGGTCCGACCAAGTCGCTTTGATTTGTTGGACCTCTCTTGTCAGCTGGAGTATTTGATGGAGGAGATCCGCATTTGTACTCCGCGCGCGATCTAGTTCCGCTTGTAATATTTGGTTAGTGGCCATAACTATAATGGATAAGTTCGTTAAATTTACTGTTAATAATTTATACAAGTTAATTTTATCATTATCGCAAACATATCGACTGAAACGAATATTCTTAAACAAATGATCAAACTCAAAGGCAGGGTAAAGAACATTTCTATTTCACTAATAACAAACATCAAACTAGTTCATATTAATTGTTAGGGTCTCTGGAGTTTCTAATTTTTTCGGAAAGGACTTCCTTCGGCTCTTTCTCGGAGGAACCACCGGGTATGGGCGTCGGGTATCTCGGACTGGGCGAGGTGGGTATGCTTCTGCGATGCGCCCGGCGAGGATGTCATCTTCTACGTTGGCGAGATACATCCTCGCCTTGACCACCTGTAGGTCCACTTGTTCCTGCACCCGTTCCCATTGGGTGAGGAGTTCTCGCGCATTCATGTACGTTTCTGCGGCCGGGTATTGTTGTCCGGCGAGTCCGCATGGGTCGCTGTTTAGGCCCAGTATCCTCTAGATAGTGGGATACGGCCACTGTTGTTGAATCTTATCGAATATGTCTCGTTTTGGGTGTGGTTCCTTTCGGCATTGCTCGTCGGGCATTCGGATGTCAGTCATTTCGATCAGCATATTCTAAAAACACACCAAAATCAGTTATTGGCATATGGGGATGAAACAAACAATTCATTTGAATATTTCACTTAGATTGTATACTAAACTCACTATCGACCAGGTTGTTATTATCATTGGGTCTATCACCAGTTAAACTTATCGAATGCTAACTATCCGTACCATCTTTCGTGGATTTAATGGGTGGGGCGTCTCTGAAGCTATGTAATCTACCACGTCTTCATCACGGCACTTCTATTTTAGTGGTTGCCCTAATTGCGAGGCGTTAGAAAATTCTACTGCTATAGTAATGAGGAGTCTGTACCTACAAATCTACCGGTATTAATGTTCGTCAAACCAGAGTTTGCCGCGCGTATAGTGGTGCTGTTTATTTAAACTTTATTTGGAAATCACGGAATACCTAATATTGAATAATCTTTTATTATCAATTGATTCTAAATTTTAATAGGAGCAAGGCTTACCATTTATTGGGGTGGGTTCAATACCTATTAAATACATAATATCAGTTAAAGTTGTTTACGTTCTACGAGTTGTCGTTGCACGCGATAATTCACGATATGGATAAGGGTTACTTTGACTTTAACGGGTCTATTTTCGTAGTGATGTTTATCGATTTGTATTTACTAGTCGAATGACATCGACAACACGGCCTTTGGTAAGATTTACCTTAACTTGGGTTTCCGTTTCTACATCCGTTGTGTTTCGAATTGTATCACAATACCTAACTGGCCTTCGCCCTAGGTTATCTCACTAGCGTGGGCGTCTACATCCGTTATCAAATGCGTTAGTGAATGACCTTCGCTCTGTTTATCCGGTACGTTTAATGTCGACGGAAACTTCTAATTCTCGGATGGCATTAACTTACTAAGATTTGGACTTACAATTTCCGGTCGACTTGTTTACTAATTCGGATAACTTTGGTTCTTAATTAACTACTGTCTGATGTTATGGCGTGGCATCTACTATGGTCGTGCGTGGCGATGAGGCGAATTTGAAATATGTCAGATACATCTGTTATTCATATTTAAATATTTTATTGTTTAATTTTAGAAAAACCAGTGTCTTTGATTTCCTTATGGTATTCTGAAATTATTTGATCGTTTCGAAGAAGACTTATCTGTGGGATTCTCACCTTACGCCTATTAACGTTTCGCTTCGAATTCGCTTTGGGCTTTTATTATATTGTTACGTCGGTTTTCGCCTACGAGTTTAATGTGAATTGTATTTGGAATTTGCATAAGTATTTGAGTGATGCAGGTTTTGTGAACTTTACGGGTGTGAGACATTATTATGATCAGGTTCATAACAAATTTTTTTTTGGATAGTATTATACTGCTAGCTTTCTCTTACGTCAACGACTCTTATGAATTTCGTGTTGATCGGTTTAGCTACATTAATCCCTTCTCAGCAATTTATTTATTTGGTTTACCTTTGAATGATGGGTCGATTTATGATTTATGTCATTCTACCCTTATACTTTTCATTAGTTCAGCTTCACTCAATAACTTATCCGTGGGTTGAGTTTTATTTCAAATTAATAGATTCTTATTCCATAATTTATTCTGCTGTTACATTAATTGAATCAGTGGCTTGCTTAGTTTTATCTATAGTTACCTTACCTTTAGAAATTGAATTACCTTATGCTAATTCAGAGGATTAGTTTATTTTAACCCATGACTACTTTACTTAATGATTTTCGATCAATTCACCGGTAATTTCGACTAATTTAATTCAGCTACGTATTTAATTTACTTTTAGTTTTACTTAACTTGTTTCACAATATGCATTGATTTACTTTAGGAATGCGTTCCACCTAATCTATCAAACATAAGTTTAAGTTACTCCTAGTAATATAATTTATCAAATCAATTTACATTTAGGAATAAGATTTATTAGTTTAATTTACTTGTAGGTACAAGATTTATTCATTCAATTTACTGTTAAAAGGAACGTTTGATTGATCTAATTTACCTTTAGAAATAAGTTTTATTAATTTACTTTTGGAGGACTACTTTAATTCACTTTTAGAAATGAGATTGATTAATTTACCTTTAGAAATATGATCTAATAATTTAAACAATTTATACGTTTATAATTACACCATTTACTTTACCTTTAACAATAAATTTTAGCTAATTTATTCCAAAATTTTAGTTAATTTACTTCTAGCAATAAGTTTTACTTCATTTAATTCAAATTATGAAATTAGTTTACGTTAGTAATAGGTTTGTCTAATTTATAAGAATTTAATTTTCTTTTAGTAATAAGTTTAATGATTTCAAAACATTAACACGGAATCAGTTATATCAACGAATTTCAATTTAATTTATCCCCGTACCCTTTCCTTTTAATAGACCTTAGGCGCATTTTGTGTTCATATTATATTTACTGAGTGCCCACTGGACTACTCGATGTGATGATTTTGAGCCGTGTGTAACATAATTTTAGGTCGATTTTACAGAAGTAAGAAACGAGGAAGGAGTCGGAGACTTCTCCCTTATTTCTCGCTTCAGCTACAGGGATAATATTGACGTTACGACCCCTGCGTTTCTCAACGCCGAGTCTTCACGGGTACATATCATTGGCGATTTTCCACGCTCTTACATGCATCTGCACTATGTTGATTTTACTATCTTGCGTGATGTGTCGGCTGTGGGCCGGAAAAATTTCGACATTTCAATTTAGTTTATGAAAAATATATATCAAACAATTCATGTATATTAATAATATTTATTAATTAGGACAAAATAACAGAATTACCCTTCATAACCATTCCAAATATTTTCAAACAATAGCATAAAATATCATAACAGAAAGCATAAATGCCTCTCTCCCCACGTCGCCGTCAAGCAGAGCTCTACAGAGATGCTATGAACGTGACGTGGAAAGAGGGCTCCAACCAAAGTATTTCTCACCTAAAAATTCGGATTTTCACAATAATTTCAAACAGTTTAGATTTTCAAAACAATTTTCAAAATAGTGCTAAAAATAGTTAAACTTCGAAACGGTTTTAACGATTTTCAAAAATGGTTTTATGGTTAAGTTAAATGTGAAAATGGATCAGTATATATACCTAATTTTATGACGTGTAAAATTTGATGCAGTAAAACAAAATTCGACCTTGTTATTTTCTAGCAAATTCTATTATTTATTTTTATTATTTTTCGATTTATTTTTATAATATTTTATTTCGAATTTTTATTGAATTATTACTAATTCAAAATTTTCGATTTAAATTTCATTTTTATGAACTTTAATTGATTTTTTCAATTTCGTCGAATTTTTTGTGTTTTCTTGTTATATTTGTATAGGTATCGTGCGAATCTTGGTGCATTTTGTTATTATTTTAATTTATTTTTATGTTTGTTAATTTATATTTAATTCTTTTATTTCTCAGATTTTATATGGTTTAATTGATGTTTCAGTGGGTTTATTTAAATTGCGTGTTATTTTTGCATGTGTGTTTCTGATCCATTTAAACATTTTCCAAGGCCGTTTTACGTTCTGGCCCAACATAAAACACTCGGGGGTCCGTAAAATTGCGACCCGCAATTTCGATTGATTTCAAAATGATACATACATTTTCATTTTCCATTTCACATTCATAAAAAGTTTCTACAGTAAGGTTAAATCATCAAGGCAAAGATGGACTTAAGGTCCGGCTACGATACATAATCAAAATTGGATAGTTCAGTTTTTATATCAATGCAAGTTTTATAAGATCGGTTCAAATCACTATAGATCAGTCTGAATTAATCAATCAATGTAAATCAGTTATATTTGGCTTCGAATGAATCGCTGACGGCTTGAGTTTCGCTTTCGAGCTGGGTTGATCTTGAAAGGTGATTGATGGAAATCTGCGAGAGTCTTGAAGTTTTGCTAACTTGATTGGTATTTTGGATTGGGTTGAACATTCTTCTGAGTTTCTGAATTGGGGTATTCTGCCTTTGCTTGTTTTTTGTTAGGCCGAGGATGAGACAGCATATTAGGAGTATCATGTTAGAGGTTATACTAATCGGTAGTATCAGTTCGATTGATAGACTTGTTGTACTGGGTTCATTTTTAATTTGTTTTCCTTGTTGCTTTTTGATGGATAGGACGATTTTTTGAATTTCGTGAATTGATTTGTTATTGGGATTTGCTTTGGCTTTTCTTTGAATTTGTCTGATGAGGGTTTCTAGGGTTTTCTTTATCTCTTGGTTTTCGTTTTTTATATTAGCTATCTCTTCATTATTTTTCAATAGGGTTTGTACCATTGCTTGGGTTCTCTCGATATTCTGTTTTAATTCGTCATTGTTTTCTTTTGTGGGGCATTGCATACATTGGAGGTTTATTTGTTGACATTCCTCATTATCAGGGTTTCTACAAATTTCTTTGTAATCGGCACAGGTGCTGTCTTCTCTTCTGAAGGGTTGGAATTTCTCGCATTTTTTCCAACGGGTTTTCAGTATCACACTCTCTCATTATTTTCATCATTATTATCCACAGGCTTGGGTTCATGCTTTCTATTTTTATACGTAATCAATTTTATATTTATCTACAAGATTTATTTCGTTTATTTACAGTGGAGTTTTAGCCCTTTTTATTCTTTCTCTTTTTCTGGGGTTGAGTGTATCTCGCATTCCTCTTTAGTTTTGTTTTCTGAAAACCTCATTATTAGGACTTGGGCTTTTATTAATCGCTCGGTTATTTTTGGGGAGTTCTTTTAGTCGTTCTTTGTTTTCTTTGATTACTCTTTGTTGGTTATAGATTTTCATCTGAAGATTTCTTTCTTTTGTCTGTTTTCTCTTAAGTTGACGTTTACTATTTATTCGTTTAGCTGTTTGCTTTTCCAGCTTTCGTCTCGCTTCCTGGAGCTGTTCCGTTAGCGCTTTAATCTCATCTTGAGCTTGTTGATGGCTCTCTTTTATCTCTCTGGCTTCTTTACAACTGTCTTCTAGTTGTATTACGTATCTCTGTTCACTTTTTTTACTATCTCTCATTCGTTCTGCTTCGGTTTTCCAATAGTCTTCCAGGATTACACGAGTCTTTATTTCAGCTAATTCTTGTCTTAATTGTTCATTTTCTCTCTTTTGCTTTCTATTTTCTCCCATGTTGGATGTTAGTTTTCGTTTTATCATATTACCTAGCTGTTTTGACTGTATTAACTGTTGATTTATCCGGGCGATTTCTGACTCTTGCTCCTCCACTAACTCTTGCCATTCCTTTCTTTCGGCTCTCCATCTTTTACTGTAGTATCTCAGTGGGTCTTGCTCGATTGGTTCTACTAATTGAATTGGGCTTGGTACGTATTCTCCGTCTTCTAGATTCATTCGGATTTCCACTTCATTCAAATACATGCTAAATATACATCGATTACAATTTTTTGTTTTTGTCATTTTTATTATTTTTATTATCTTTTTACACTTTTTACAATTTTTCCTCTTTAAATTTACACTATCGTTTCGTCCGTCTCCCCGAATCCTTCATCGGGTTCGGCGGGTACTTGGGTTGGTATCTCAGTTGGGTATAACGGCATAAGCAGGATTGGTGGTCGGTTTTGTAGCATGTTTATCTCTTCGCGCAAGGCGTTTGATATTTGGATCTCTTCGTCTAAGAGATAAGCAAGGTATTCGGCGTTTTCAGTTAATTCCTCCACCTGCGTTTCTAAACGATGCGTGTTTTCCAACGCTTTTAACTTTTCAATCTCCTTTCTCAAATTCTGTTCGTTTTCCTCGTATCCTTGCTTTATCGTTTCTATTTCTGCTTTAACTTGTCCTTTTAGCTGTTCGTTGACTTCGTGTTGATGTCTCAACTGGATCTCTTTAAATACTGCAACTCCTCGGTGTCCATTCACCTCCTGTTGGGGTTCTGTTATCCTCTCGTTTAATTGTTGGATTTGTCGTCTTTCATCCGTTTGTTCGTGTAGGGTTTCCAGTATCTTCTGATTTAATTGATCAATCCATTTTCTGTGGGCCTTTTCGGTTTTTCTGAGCCTGTCTATTGTATTCTTTCTGATTCGTTCGTTGAATTCTAATGTTTGTATTTGGTTACTGTAATCGTCGAGTGTATGTTTCTGCTCTTCAATCTGCTCCCATAGCTCCCAATCTTCGGTATTCAGCAATTTCTTGGGTAGTCGTCTTATCTCTTTTTTGGCTTCCTGGTACTGGTCCTTCCATTTCCCTGCTTCTAGTTTGATCCAACTTTCTTTCTTTTCCGTTTTTATTCGTTGTATTCGTCTTTGTCGGTGAGCTTCGTCCTGCTCGATCTGCATCTCTTTTATTCTGGTCTGTTTATACGCAATTTCCTGCTCTAATTTCACTATATAGTTAGATTGTTTCGCGTTGGCGTCTTCAAATATTCTGCACTCTATTCGCCATTTTCTTGCTTGATCAGTTATCTGAGTCAGCATTCTTTCTTGTCTATCGTCTCTGGGCTCTCTAATTTTCTTTGCTGGTTTTGGCCCTTGGTTTCTCAGTTTATTGATCTCGATCTTTGCGTTTTCCCATTTAGCTTTATAAGCTCTTGTTCGGTCTTCCTCTTCGGCTATTTGCTGAATATAATGTCTGATCCGCGATTCCCAATTACTTCTTGATTGTTCTCTATCTTCTGTCCATTTGATTTTCCAGTATCTTGCTTGTCGTTTTGCCCACTCTTTGGCTTGTTCCATATGGGTTCTCTTGGTCTTCTCTATTCGGTATTGGGTGCTAATTTGCCCAATTTCCTCCTGCATTTGTTGTATAATCTTTATCGTTTCCTCTCCTTCTTCTCGTATCTCTGCTTCTTTGTCTTTTATCACTTCCCGCAATTTTTCGATTTCGCTTTGTTGATCCTGCTTCTCTTGCTCCAGGGTTTGTATCTCTTTCCTTTGGTTTTTGATTCTGGTTTGGTTCTGCATAAATTCCTTCATCATTTCCTCTTCTCGCTCTTGGTACGTTTTCTCTTTTCCTTCCGGGTAAATTATTTTTTGTTCTAGTTGTTTTTCCCACTTTTCTTTCATCCTTTTCGTTTTTAGGGTTTCTTGCATTAATTTCTCTTCGGCGATTAGTAGCATTTCTTTTAGTTGCAACGTCCTTTGTCTCCACAATTCTACTTCTTCACTTGTTACTTTTATTGATTCTGATTGATCTTTGACTGCTGGTTTTGATTCTCCAGCCTCTTTTACAACTTCTTTTGTCTCGTTTGGATTCATAATTGTTTTCTAAATATTAATAATCGATTATTCTCTCTTTTCAATCATCTCAAAATTTTATCATAATTTACATCATCTCGTATTTTTGTGATTTTTGAGTTTTTATTATTTTTTGTTTTTACGTTTATCTTTATTTACACTTTTTACACATTGTTTTCGGTTTCTATCTACTGATCAGTGAAACGGAATCCTTTGATCCGTCCGTTGATCGGCTTTCTACACACTGGACATATATCGACTTTTAACCCACACGCTTCACATGTGACCATATGTCCACAAGGAGTATAAATTATTTCTACATGTTTTTGCCAACATGTCACACATTGATACTGCTCCAAAATAGCTTCTTTTATCATTGATTTGTCACGATTCTCTTTAGGTTTCTCTTGATATCGCTTGATTGCTCGGATTATTGCTTGTGTCGAGTCATACCATTCTAAATTATTAGCTAACCTTTCTTTGATTATTTTTCTCATTTTTTGAGTATCTACTCCTGATAATAACATTATGGTTCTCGTTTTTGGTCGGTCTAATATATCTTCTATTTGTTGATTGGTAATTATTATTTCGATATTCTTTGACTCTTTTTCTTGCTTATACATGCATTTTCCTTTATGTTTTAGCTTTTTGACATTCTGATCTGGTATTGGCTGTTGAATTTTGCTTCCTTCGCACATTATTCCTCTGGCTGTTTGACAATATCCTTGACTCGCAAATTCTGCTGCTCTTGGATTTCCTTTGAAAGTTTTAATTCTCTCTTCGAATGTTCTATTTATAGTCTCTTTTTCCCATATTAGTTCTGTTGGGTCTTCGAAACTCTTTATTATCGTTACCTTTTTCTCACCTCCCTTTTCATCTTTGTCTAATTCTGATGGTCTGAGTCCTTCTAATCTGTTCATTGCTTGGTTTCTGACGTCTAAATTTAACATAAATGGACATCTCGGGAGTTTTTCTCGATGTTCCCGTTTTGCTGTTTCTCCTTTTTTCCATTGTGCGAGTTTTCCTTGGCAAAAGATGCATGTTACTTCGTCTGGTCGTTCTGGCGTTCATGTAAAATAAAATCCTTGTGCGGCCATTTCTTGACTTTGCTGGTCGGTGAATACTTTATTATTTTTAAACGTTAGGTATCTTTGTTCCTCTTTTCTCAAGTTTTCGTCTTTTACCCTCATTGGTGGGTATACTTTTGTCCTGATTTGTTGTGGTCTTTCTTCTACATCAAAATCCGCATAGTATGTTATTGCTGCTGTTAGTATGTTGGTTTTTTCCTCTTCTTCTGGTTTTTTCCATAGTCTCGTCCATATCGAATCTGGTCCTTCTCTCATCTGTACTGTTATCTCTTCGCTGATTCCGCTTGCCATCTAAATATCGTCATTATTTTTGAATTTTTTGTTTTTCTGATTTTTCTGATTATTTGTAATTTTTTGATTTTTATTTGGTTTTTTTGTTATTTTATTTAAATTTTTACACTTTCTTTCTCTCTTTACAACGTCTTGTCTGGCTTCTCTACTTCCAATTTTATATACAGATTATCTTCTCGCAAGAATCCTTCTCCTCTCAGTCGTTGTTGTGGATAAAAACGTGGTGTACCAATTGCTGTATTCCAGTCGGTTGTTGGTCTTCCCATCTGTGGTTCATTTCCTGTTCTGATTGGGTTACGATAATCCTCATATCCTTTCATTGTTAATATCATGTTTTGTTTAAAAGGCCATGCTAATAGCTCGTCGTAATCTCCTCTTCCTACTCTGACGAAGACACTGATATGGGTGCCTGTTGCATTTCCATCTCCATTTGGATTTGTCTAATGCCCAATTTATATCCGTTTTCCCAACTGTATATCGGTGGACTATCTAGAATTCTCTGTGTTCCATCTTTTGCTCTCTGAAGCTTTTCTGCAAATTCGGTTATTTTCATATAAATGGTGCTGTGAGGTGTTTTTTGGCTATGGAGCTGTTGGTTTCTAATTCCTTTAGGCTATTGGTCATCTGTTGCATTTTCTTTTCTATTTCGGCCATTTTCTTAAGGGTATTTCCTTGGCTTCTCTCGAAATTCTTTCTGGATTCTAATATTTCTCTTATTAGTGCCTTTTGTACATCATTTTCTGATCGTAGGCTTTTTACTTCCCATGCCAACATTCCTATCGTTTTCATCATGATTTCGGCATGCTCGATACTGTTTTCTATCATGTGCTTTTGCATTTCCGCAACTGGTAGTTGTGCTCGACAATTGAATAATTCTAACGGGCACTTGATTGGTTTGCCTATACATTCGTTCCAATGTTCTTTCAATTTAACCTTCTCTTTTCTGTCGCAGTTGTTTGCGCATACTCCTTCATATAGATCGCATATTTGTTCCTCTTTTGGGTTCCGATGTTCCATTTCTATTTTTATCCATTCGTCGATGACTCCACAGAACTCGCATTTTTCCTCTCTCTTGATGCATACTTTGTGATGGTCTTTCATAGTCTTTTTCGTTGTGGTGGTTTGACATTTTTCGCATAGTGTCTCGTTATATTCACATTCGTTTGCGTGACTTTCGGCTTCCTTCATACGTCCTTTCCATTCACATTCTTTTACTCGGCATTGGACTAATAGATTGTTGATTTCTTTGTTGGTGGCTTTATCCATTGTTGTAGGATCTTCATCTTTTTCCCAATATTTCGTTACATCCAGGGCATTTTATTGTTTCTGTTTCTATTACTTTTATCGTACAATCTGTGCATATTCTGCATCCACATTTCGTCTGTCTCGCTCCAATCAGTAATTCTTTACATTTACAACATTTTAGTCTTTCTTCTATATCGTTCACCACTTTGATTTTTTCTTTCATTATTCGTCTCGTAGTCTCGGATGGATTCTCGCTTCCTCTTATTCTCTCGATGATTGTCTGCATATCTACAAAAATTTTCTGATTACTCGACGTTGCTTTACTTTTATCGTTTTATTTATACATATTTACACGGTACGCTTTATTTTACTCCACTGTTGAATCCGGTTCTGGGGTGAATTCTGGCATCGATGCTATCCATTCCACCCAACTTGCTGGATCTACGCGCTGTTGATTACTACGTAATCTTCTAATTTCGTCAGCTTGCCATCTAACTTGATCTGCTAATTGTTCATTCATTCTCTGCAATTGTAGTATAGTTCTTTGTTGCTCTTCTAGTCTTATAGCTTGTTGTAGACCTCTGTTCACACTTTCCGTTAATACTAGATGAGTATTTGTCCACTGAGTTTGCGCATTGTTCGTTATTAGTGTCATTAATTCGCATTGCCGTCTCCATGTTGCCCTCAATTCCTGGATCTTGATATATTCCTTGATCTAATTCCACAATCTCTATAGGTACATTGGCAGCTGCTGGTTGTTGAATTCCTTCTGTGAACGGTGGTATTCTAACTTGATTTTGTTGATTTGCATTATTCGGATTCATCTGTTGGTTATAATACATCATTAATTCATCGCATTCAATTCTGTTTGCTTACTATTTCTGACACATTTTGTACAATATTTATATATACGTGCATTCTATTACTACTATTATACTACATAATATTTTACACTATATACAACGTCTTTTTCTCGTTTTACACCATCGTCTCCGGGGACTCTATACGTAATGTTCGTATATCCCCATATTTCTCATTCATTATCTGGTATACATCAGATTCGTTTGACCATTGTTGTGCTTCGATAATGGGCGGTTCTTTTAACCAGAGTCCGCTTGTGCTTAGAATTCCTATGATTTCATTATTCCTCGGTCCTTTCGCATCGATTTCCTAATCGATATCGTAATGAATTTTTTTCTACTGCTGGCAAATCTTCTCTTCACTGGTTCTTTCTGCATTTTTTCTTACTAGTTGAATTATTATCAGCATTACTACGCTGCTTATTACCGCTTTTGTTATCCAGTCATTTTAATCATTAATTCTTTTCTTAGGCTGCTGGTTGTGCTTTCCCTGCATATGGTTGTCTCCATTATTTCCCTTTGTTGTACATTTTTAAGTGCTTTCTGAGTTGTAATGCTTCGTGGATGAAAGGTGGCTGTTCGTCCTGATCATCCTTTTTTCCATTTCGTTCTTTCTCCCAGATGTTTGTTGTAGATATTCTGTCGCATTGGACTTGAGTGTTCCTTGTTATCGTTCTCCAATGTTCGTGAGATCCCTTGGATATTTAATTACATATTTTTCCCAAGGTTCCTTTCGTCGGTAGGCGATACTTCCGATTCGTTATCGTTTTGGCTTGTTCACATTTGTATCTTTGTGTACTGCGGTTCGTTCTTTTAGGCTTCGTAACGCAGGATTTTGTGATAGTTTTTCACCTGTGTTCTCAATTACATTTCTTCTTAATTTGCTGCATGACTCTATGTTATTATTACTGCTTACTTTCCTATCTGTCGTTGGATACGTTCTTCTCTTGTTTCCTTTTCTGGCGTGCTTTGTCGTAGTTGATCCCAATAACTTTTCTGTTATGATTTCCCATAATCATCTCTTCCTTTCGAACGTGTACTAATTTACTTTCCACGCTTTCTTTTGTTGGAATACGGTTATTTTGATTTTTGACTATCCTCGTTTGATGACATTTATTCTTTCGTCATTCGTTCCCGTTCTTTGGTTTCGAAACACAACTTTTGTGATGGTTCTTACCTATTTTCGACTATCTATCTCTTCTCGCCTTTGGGTTGATTCTACTTTTATTATTATTTCTTTATTTCTCGTACTCGACGTGTATGGCTCTTCTTTGGTGTTGTGAATGTTTCTCCCAGGTTTCAGCTAATGTTGCATTTATATTATATCATTGTTGGCACATCATTATTATATCCGCATTTCCTTCTAGCATATCCCATTCACATTTCTTTCCTGCTTCATATTCATTTTCCAACAATCATAATTTTATTTTGTATTAACATATTTTTCAATGGTTTTATTCCTTCTGTTTATTATTCGTAATTTGCTCTATCCCTGTTTTACTTGATTTTTACATTCTTGTTCTTTGTAGCTCTCTACATACATCGTTTGGTGGTGTGGCATGATGATGAGTTTTCGGATCTTATTTCCATCTTCCTGGTTTTCCTATTGAATCGAGATTGACAACTTATGCTTGTATCATCGTTCAGTTGTAAGCATATTCCTGTGCTTGCGCTTCTTTCTCATTTATGTGTTCGTTTCTGAAACATTTTATCTCCTCGTGATGTTTTCCTCAGCTTCTGTTAACTTATGGACGTAATCAATACATTATTTTTCTGTAGCAGGTCGGTCGGTTTGATTTTTCTTTTTAGTAACATCATCCCTTTGTTTCGTTTCCCTCGTTATTGCTGGTCTCGTTCTTGACTTCCTCGTTAGATGATTCCTTTTTCTCTTGTTGTGCGATTTATTTCGTTCTAGCATTTTGATCCTCTGTTTTGTTGTTGTCATCACTGTCTCCGTCCATTATTATTCCATCGGGTTTCCTTGAAATGTCGTCCTCGACATTTATTATTCAATATTTCCTCGTATACTTTATTATTCTTGCTTTTATATCGTCCATTTCTTTTTATCTCTGTTTTACGCGCTTGAAATCTTAAATTGCTTTCATTGCCACTGTGTATTTATCATCAATAGTGTTCCTTTCTATCTCCGATTCTATTGGCTTCTTTTATGATTGGTGAATTTCAGTCCTTCCCACTGTCAACCATTGCTTTTATCGTTTTTTGAATGGTAGTGGCGTATATTGTTTCTGTTAATAGGACGTCTGTTCTTACCAATAGTTCAGATCTGAATACTTAAGTGATGATCCTTCGTAGGTCCTTTCCATCAGATTGGCTCTGCTCTCTGTTTGGCGTCGATATCTTCCCCATAATGTTTGGATTGTTTACCCAATCAATTCTCTTCTCTGATTGTCGTTACTGTTTAATAAATTATGCCTTGCTTGTCTCGATTCAGTGCAAGTGTAGTACATTTATTTCTCCATTGTCTTTTCTTTGAAACGATGAGCGTTTTTATAGTTTCTCAGAACTGTGTAGAAAGCATCTCTGCAACTGCGAACATTAATGGTTTTTGTCCCTCTTCTTTTGGTAATTGAGCTGTCCGCCATTTCTGCCAAAGTTGGATTATGATCCATTATCCTTTACAGTGTTTCTATGCTGTACTGCAATATGCTAAGGTACGTTTCTTCTACATCTTCCATAGTGAAGATCAGGTAGCTTTCCTTATACGATCCATTTTCTGTGGCATTCTAGCTCCTTTAGCATATAAATCCATTGCGATTTTTCCCGCTTGTTACTATCTATCCATTCCTTTTTCCTTCGACCCATTTCTGCATTATTCTCATGTGCTTTACTATTATATCCATCTGTGTCTACATTATCTTGGGTCGCGTTAGATTATTTTGGATTCATCTTTTAGTTCCTCTACGGTATTATTTGATGTTCGTTCTATTTTTCACTCATCGTTGAGTCCGTTTATACCAGTTGTATTTTGTGATCTGGTTTGATACCTCGGATTCTCTGGTTCTCTTGTTATTGTTCCGGGTATCGCTTACATCTACTCACGTCACTAAATAGTCTAGTGAGTGGGTTATTGACCAAATTTAACTCGAGCATTTCGTTAATACATTATCTCATAAGGTCCTTTACCAACATCTGAATTTTCTGCTACTCCTGGATAATTTCTGTGCGTGGCGATTATTTACCCATCTCCAACCTTAAATTATGCTCGCGTACGTCTCGCTTTATCGTGCAATTCTTTATAGCTTTTCTTGATTAAATCTAATATTCATACTGCTGTCCAGATCCCTGCATTCGCTCTTGAATCTGTTAGCATACTCATCCAATTTCCATATACTGTGAATCGGCCGGTGATATTCTAAGTCTATCGCATGTGCATTCTCTCCGTAAATAATTTAAATGGGACTCGATTTCGTTGCTGAGTTGTATTGACATTCTATATGCCATAAGCATAGGTTTATTATATCTATCCCAATCCTTTTGTGTCTGCTACATTTAATTGACATCATTTCTAATTAGTATCCTGAATCGTTCGGTTTGACCATGTTGTTGCGGAGGTACGGTGAGTTCTCAACTTTCGCAATTCTGAAGTAATTGTAAACTTCCTCTATGATTTCGCTCATGAAGTTGTTCCTTATCAGTTAGAACTATGTTTGGGTTTCCATATCTACAGCATATTTCTTCTTACGTAGAATTCTCGCTATGTTCTAGCTTTTATCTGTATTGCGAATTGCTTCCTGAATTTTGACAAATAATCGCTCACTACTAATATAAGATATTCCATCGTTGGTTTCTGTATGGTCTCCTACTACAATCCATTGGCAATCATCGTCAATTGTTCTGGTGGATTGCATTGCTTGACGGTGCTTTCAGTTTACTTCCTGTGCTTTCCTGTTCACAATCAAGACAATTCCTTATCCTCCTTTACGTTCTTCTCCAAATTTGGCCAATTTAATATTTTTGGCGTAGTCTTCTGCCGTCTTTTTAGCTGACATTGTCCTCCAAGTTTCCCCATCATGATAGCATCAATACTTCTTTCGTCTTCTCTCTGGTAAACACATAATTCGTTTCTCACCATCCATTACAATAGCCATCCTTCTCTAGGTAATCGATGTCTGGTTTTTCCGATATGTCTTTTAATTTACTGTTGTGTGTCGAAGATTTCTATCATTGGTTTCCATGAATTCGATTATTGTTTCAACTCTTCGTCTTCTTTTCTGTTCATTTTCAGCTTGTAAAGTCGATGTCCTCTGCGATTATGCATACATAATTCGTCTATTACATCATGAATCCATCAGCTTCCTCAAATACAATCTTGAACATTGCAATTGGCGTTGGCTTTCGCTTTCCTGATTTGAATTGTTAATATACGTCGATATTCTTGCAACTGCATTGCCCATCTCATTAATCTACTCGAGGCTTCTTTATGTGCCAGCCATACCAATGGTTGATGATCTTAGTTATATATCTCGTGACCCCATAATAAATATTGAAATGTTTAAAGCTTGATTAGTTGCTAACGCTCTCTTCCAGTCACCGAATAGTTCTTCTCATTGCTTCTTGAATGTCCTACTGTAGTATCCGATAACTCGTTCTCGTTTCTCTTCATCCCATTGCCTAGAATGTGCTCCCGATGCAATCCACTTGAGTCTGTCGGCTAACAAAAACGGTTGCTGAAAGTCTGGTGGTTACGAGTGATTGTGCTGTTATTAGTTTGCTCTGAGTGTTTCAAAGGCTGTTTGTTGTTCTCTCCCATATAAACGGTATCTTTTTGGTAATGCTTGTATTGGTTGCGATGTTGCATAATTCTTGATGAACTTCGGTAGTGATCCACATAACCTAAGAATTTCTTGCACTTGCGTGACTGTCTTTGGTTGCTGGGGCATTTCTTTATCTTTCGATGTTTCTGGATCTGGTTCTTTGCCCTTTGCTGATACAATATGTCCTAAGAAGGTGACTTTTTCCTTTGCCCGAATCACAGTTTGATGGTTTCAATTTAATTTCCATTGTCTGCAGCGAACGAGAATACATTACGGATTATCTTTAAATGTTGCTCGAACGGTATTAGAATTAAATTAATAAGTCATCTAATATTACCATACATTGTTTAAGCCGTGATTACAAAGTTCATACATCTCGGAATGAAAAGTGGTGCTGGTTATTCGCAAAAGGCGAATTTCTTTGAGATGTATAAAATCTTTTCCGATGAGTAAAAGCAGTTTTTTTCTCTCTTCCTCTGTGACTTTGTATTGCCCAATAAACCCACTTTGTTAAATCTAGGATGTTAACAAATAGCTGCTGCGTAACATTTGTAACATGTTCATTTGATATCGGTAAGGGTTTATGTAATCTTCGTTGTGTGTCACGCGATTGAGTCGTCCATAATCTATACAAAAACCTTTGTTGTTCCGTCTTTTTTCTCGTTTACCGATGACCACTGAATTTCCATGGCGGAACAACCTTGGTTCGAGTTACTCCTGGCGGTCTAACACTTTTTTGAAACTTCTTTTTCTGGCTAGCAGATTTTCTAGCTTCTGCCCAGTTCGATATGGCCGTAGTGTATTAGGGTGTCACGTTAGTGTATTCGTGTGTTGCGTTACGTCGCTGTACCGAGATCTAAAGTCAGGATCTGGCAATATATCCTTAAATTCATTAAAGCAGTTTTGTATTTTTCTTTCTCGTTTCTTTGCTTCTCTCGAAATTCTTTCTGGATTCTAATATTCTCTTATAGTGCCTGTTTGTAACATCATTTCTGATCGTAGGCTTTTTTTACTTCCCATGCCAAACATTCCATCGTTTTTCATCATGATTTCGGCATGCTCGAACTGGTTTTCTATCATGTGCTTTTGGCATTTCCGAACTGGTAGTTGTGTGCTCGACAATGAATAATTCTACAGGCACTTGATTGGTTTGCCTATAATTCGCTTCCAATATTGTGTTTTCAATTTACCTTCTCTTTTCTGTCCAGTTGTTTGCGCAACTCTTCATATAGATCGCATATGTTTTCTCTTTTTGGTTCCGATGTTCCATTTCTGATTTTGTATCCATTCGTCGATGACTCCACAGAACTGCATTCTTTCCTCTCTCTTGAGCTCTTTGGTGGATTGGTCTTTCATAGTCTTTTCGTTTTGGGGTTTGACATTTTTTCGCATAGATGTCTCGTGTATTTTCATTCGTTTGCGGTGACTTTCGGTTCCTTCATACGTCCTTTCCATTCACAGTTCTTTTACTCGGCATTTGACTAATAGATTGTTGATTCTTTGTTGGTGGCTTATCCATTGTTGTAGGATCTTCATCTTTTTTCCAATTATTCGTACATCCAGGGCCATTTATTTTCTGTATTCTATTACTTTTATCGTACAATCTGTGCATATTCTGCATCACATTTCGTCTTGTCTCGCTCCCAATCAGTAATTCGTTTACATTTACAACATTAGTCTTTCTTCTAGTATCGTTCACCATTGATTTTCTTCTTTCATTATTCGTCTCCGTAGTCTCGGATGATCTCGCTTCTCTTATTCTCTCGAGATGTCTGCATATCTACAAATTTCTGTGATTACTGACGTGCTCTACTTTACGTTTTTTATACATATTTACACTGACGCTTTATTTTACTACACTGGTTGAATCCGGTTCTGGGGTGAAAAATTTCTGGCATCGATGCTATTCCATTCCACCCCAACTTGCGTGGATCTACGCGCTTTGTTACTAAGTAATACTTCTTAATTTCGTCAGCTGGCATCTAAACTTGAATCTGCTGAATTGTCATTCATTTCTCTGCAATTGTAGTTATAGTTCTTTGTTGCTCCTTTCTAGTCTTATAGCTGTTGTAGACCTCTGTTCACACTTTCGTTAAGTACTAGGTGAGATTGTCCACTGAGTTTGCCATTTTTTCTTATTAGTTCATTAATTCGGCATTGCCGTCTCCATGTTGCCTCACATTCCTGGATCTTGATTATATTTCCATTGATTCTAATTCCACATATCTCTATAGTACATTGGCAGCGCTGGTTGTGGAATTCCTCTGATAACTGGTGGTTATTCTAACTTATTTGTTGATTTGCATTATATGGATTCATCTTGTTGTAATACATTCATTAATTCATCGCATTCAATTCTGTTTGTACTATTTCTGACACATTTTGTACAATATTATATATATACGTGCATTCCTGATTACTAGCTATATACTACATAATATTGTACACTATATACAAACGTTTTTCTCGTTTTACACATGTCTCCGGACTCTATACGTAATGTCGTATAATCCCCCATATTTCTCATTCATTATCCTGGTATACATCAGATTCGTTTGACCATTGTCTGTGCTTCGATAATGTGCGGTTCTTTTAACCAGAGTCCGCTTGGCTAGATATTTCCTTATGATTTCATATTCCTCGGTTCTTTCATGATCGTTTGCCTAATTCGATATCGTAATTGAATTTTCTACTGCTGCCATAATCTTCTCTTCACTGGTTTCTTTCTGCATATTTGGTGGTTCGTTACTAGTTGATGTTATTATCGCATGTACTACGCTGCTTATTACCGCTGTTGTTATCCAGATCATTTTAAGGCATGTAAGTTCTTTTCGTTGGCTGCATGGTTGTCTTTCCCCATTGCATTGGTTGTCCCATTATTTCCTTGTCTTTTGGTTGTACATTTTAAGTGCTTTCTGGAGTTGTAATGCTCGTGGATTGAGGAAGTGGCGTCGTCCATGATCATTCCTATTTTTCCATGTTTCTTCTTGTTTTTCTCCAGATTGTTTTGTTGGGTAGGATGATCTGTCGCATTTGACTGGAGTGGGTTTCCTTGTTATCGTTCTCCAATGTTCGTGAGTTCCTTTTGGATATTTATTACATATTTTCCAGTTTCCTTTTCTCGGTATGCGATACTCCGATCGGTTATCGTTTTTGTTGTTTCACATTGTATTACTTTTTGTTTACTGGTCGTTCTTTTAGGTTCGTATACGCAGATTTTTGGATAGGTTTTTCACCTGTTTCTCAATTACCTATTTCTTCTATTATTTGCTGCATTTGACTCTATTTTATATTACTCTTTACGTTCTCTGTCTGTCGTTGTACGGTTTTTTCTCTTGTTTCCTTTCCTGGGTGCTTTGTCCGTAGTTGATTCCAATAACTTTCTTGTTATTGATTTCCATAATCATCTCTTCCTTTCTGAACGTGTACTATGTACTTTCCACGCTTTCTTTTAGTTGGAATACGGTATTTTGTTTTTGATATCCTCGTTTGATTGACATTTGATTTCTTGTCGGTTCATCGTTCGTTCTTTTGTTTCGAATGACACAAACTTTTTGTGGATAGTTCTTTACCCCGTATTTTCGACATTATCTCTTCTCCGCTCTTTGGGTCTGTTGTACTTTATTATTATTTCTTATTTCTCGTACTCGACTTTGTGATGGCTCTTCTTTGGTGTTTTGAATTTTCCCCAGGGTTTTAGCAATGTGCAGGTATTAGTTATATCATGTTTGGCACATATTATATATTCCATTTCCTTCTAGGCTATCCCATCTCACTTCTTTCCTGCTGCATATTCCTTTTCCAAACAATCGATAATTTTATTTTGTATACATATTTCAAGTGTTTCATTCCTCTGTTTATTATTCGTAATTTGCCTATTCCCTGGGTTTTACTTGATTTTGTATTCTTGTCTTTGTAGCATCTTACATACATTTTGGTGGGTTTGATGAAGATGAGTTTTCGGATCGGATTTCCATCTTTCCTGGTTTTTCCTATTGAATCGAATTGAAACTTATGCTTGTATTCATCGTCAGTTGTTAAGCATATTCCTTTGCTTGCGCTTTCTTTCTCATTTATTGTTCGATTCTGAACGTTTTATCTTCCTTCTGATGTTTTCCTCAGCTTCTGTTAACTTGTACTGGAAATCCAATATCATGTATTTTTTGTAGCAGGGGTCCGGTCGGTTTTGATTTTTCTTTGTTGTATAACATCCATCCCCTTGTTCGCTTGTCCCTCGTTATTGCTGTTGTCGTTCTTGACATTCCTCGTTAGATGATCCTTTTTCTCTTGTTGTGATTATTTCGTTCTCTAGCATTTTGATCTCTTGGTTTTTGTTGTTCATCACTTCTCCTCCATTATTATTCCATCCGGTTTCCTTTGGAAATGTCGTCCTCGACATTTATTATCAAATTATTTCCTCGTATATACTTTTTATTATTCTTGCTTTATATGGTCCATTTCTTTGTATCTCTTGTTTTACTCGCTGAATCTTATTGGCTTTCGATGCCATCTGTGTTTATCATCAATTAGTTGTTCTTTCTATCTCACGATTCGTATTCGCTTCTTTGGTATTGGGAATTTCAGATTCCTTCCCACTTCAACATTGCTTTTATCGTTTTTGGGAATGGTAGGTGGCGTATATTGTTTTTTTAAAGGACGTTTCTGTTTCTTTACCATATAGTTCAGATCGAATACTGCTTAAGTGATGATCCTTCGTAGGATCCATTTATCAGATTGGCTGCTGCTTCGTTCTTGTTTGCGTCGATACTTCCGGTTCCATAATGTTTGGGATTGTTTTACCCATCATTTCTCTTTCTCTTGATTGTCGCGTTACTGGTTATAAATTTTATTGCACTTGCTTGTCTCGATGTTCAGTGCATAGTGTAGTACATATTTTTCCATTGTCTTTTTCTCTTGAACGATGATCCTGTTTTTATAGTCTGTCAGATGTTGTAGAGCATCTGCTGCAACTGCGAACATTAATGGTGTTGTCCCTCTTGTTTGGTATATTTTGAGGCGTGTCCGCATTTCTGCATAAGTTGGGATTACTTCCATTATCGCTTTGAGTGTTTCTATGCTGTACTGGCAATATGGTAAGGTCGTTTCCTTCTAATCTGCCATAGTGAAGATCATGGCGTATGCTTTCCTTGATACCGATCCATTTCTGGTGGGCTTCTGTCCTTTAGATTAATCCATTGCGATTTTTCCCGCTTTGTTTACTATCTCATCCATCCTTTCCTTCGACCCATTCTGGCATTATTTCTCTGATGGCTTTTATATTATAATCCATCTTGTCTACATTATCTGGGTCGCGTTTAGAGTATTTTGATTCATCTGGTTTAGGTCCTCTACGGTATTATTTGATGTCGCTTCTATTTTCGACTCATCGTTAGTCCGTTTATACCGTTGTGAGTTTGTGATTGGTTTGCATACCTCGATTCTCTGTTCTTCTGTTATTGTTCTCGGTATCGCTTTACATCTACTCACGTTCACTAAAGTAGTTAGTGAGTGGGTTATTGACCAATTTAACTCGCAGCATTGTTTTGTTTTACATACATATCTCATAAGTCTTTACACATCTTTGTAATTTTCTGGCTATCTCCTGATAATTCTCTGGCGTATGGCGATTATTACCCAATCTCCACTGAAAGTTGATGCTCGCGTTCTATTCGGATATTGGGTGCAATTGCCCATTCTCTCATTGTTTTATAATCTTTATCGTTCCTCTCCTTCTTCCTCGTACTCTGCTTCTTTGTCTTTTATCACTTCCGGCGCAATTTTTTCGATTTCGCTTTGTTATCTTGCTTTCCTTGCTCCAGGGTTTGTAAATCTCTTCCCTTTGGTTTTTTGATTCTGGTTTTGGGGTTTCCTGCATAAATTTTCCTTCATCATATTCCTCTTCTCGCTCTTGTAACGTTTCTCTTCCTCCGGGTAAAATTATTTCGTTCAGTTTGTTTTTTCCCACTTTCCTTTCATCCTTTTCGTTTTAGGGTTCTTGCATTAATTTCCCTCTTCGCGATTAGTAGCATTTCCCTTTTTAGTTGCAACGTCCCTTTGTCTCCACAATTCTACTTCTTCACTTGTTACTTTTATTGATTCTGATTGACTTTGACTGCTTGTTTTGAATCTCCAGCCTCTTTTACAACTTCTTTGTCTCGTTTGGATTCATAATGTTTTCAAATATTAATAATCGATTATTTCTCTTCTTTTCAATCATCTCAAAATTTTATCATATTTACATCATCTCGTATTTTGTGATTTGAGTTTTTAATTATTTTTTGGTTTTTACGTTTATCTTTATTTTACACTTTTTACACATTGTTTTCGGTTCCTAATCTACTGATCAGTGAAAGGGAATCCTTTGATCGTCCGTTGGATCGCTTCTAACACACTGGACATATACGGACTTTTAAACCCACACGCTTCACATGTGACCATATGTCACAAGAGTATAAAGTAATTTCTAACATGTTTTTGGCCAACATGCCACATTGATTACTGTCCAAAATAGCTTCTTTATCATATTGATTGTCACGATTCTCTTAGTTTCTCTTGATATCGCTTGTTGCTCGATAATTGCTGTGTCGAGTCATACCATTCTAAATTATTAGCTAACCTTTTTTGATTATTTTCTCATTTTGAGTAATCTATCTGATAATAACATTATGGTTCTCGTTTTTGGTCGGTCTTATATATCTTGCTATTTGTTGATTGGTAATTATTATTTCGATATTCTTTTGACCTTTTTCTTGCTTAATACATGCATGTTTCCTTTATGTTTAGCTTTTGACATTCTGATCTGGTATTGGCTGTTGAAATTTTGCTTCCTTCGCACATTATTCCTCTGGCTGTTTGACATATCCTGACTCGCAAATCTGCTGCTGCTTGGATTTCTTTGAATAGTTTTTATCTTCTTCGAATGTCATTTATAGTCTCTTTTTCCCCATATAGTTCTGTTGGGTCTTCGAAACTCCTTTATTATCGTTACCTTTTCTCACCTCCCTTTTTATCTTTGTCCTAATTCTGATGGTCTGAGTCCTTCTATAATCCTGTTCATTGCTTGTTCTGACGTCTATAATTTACAATAAATGGACATTCTCGGGAGTTTCTGATGTTCCCGTTTGGGCGTTTCTCCTTTTTTCCATTGTGGCGAGTTTCCCTTTGGCAAAAGATGACATGTTACTTCGTCTGGTCGTTCTGGCGTTCTGTAAATATCTAGTGCGGCCATTTCTTGCTTTGCTGGTCGGTGATACTTTATTATTTAAACGTTAGTATCTTGTTCCCTCTTTTTCTCAAGTTTTCGTTCTTTTACCTATTGGTGGGTATACTTTTGTCCTGATTTGTTGGGTCTTCTTTTTCTACATCAAATCCGCATATGTATGTTATTGCTGCTGTTAGTATATTGGTTTTTTCCTCTTCTTCTGGTTTTTTCCATAGTCCTCGCCCATACGAATCTGGTCCTCCTATCTGTACTGTTATCTCTCGTGATTCGCTTGCCATCTAAATTCTCATTATTTTGAATTTTTGTTTTTCTGATTTCTGATTATTTGTAATTTTTTTGATTTTTATTTGGTTTTTATTAAATTTTATTTACATTATGTACACTTTTCTTTTCCTCTTTACAACGTCTTGCGGCTCTCCACTTCTAATTTTAATACAGATTAATCTTCTCGCAGATCCTCTCCTCTCAGTCCGTTGTTGTGGAATAAAAACGTGTGTCCAATTCTGTATTCCAGTCGTTGTTGGTCTTCCATCTGTGGTTATTTCCTGTTCTGAATTGTTACGAATAATCCTCATATCCTTCATGTTAAATCATGTTTGTTAAAAGCCATGCTAATAGCTCGTCGTAATCTCCTCTTCCTACTCTGACTGAAGAACGATATGGTGCCTGTTGCATTTCCATCTCCATTTGGATTGTCTAATGCCAATTTATATCCGTTTTCCCACTGTATATCGGGTGGACTATCTAGAATTCTCTGTGTTCCATCTTTTGCCTCTGAAGGCTTTTTCTGCAATTCGTTATTTTTCATTATTTAATTGTTGCTGTAGGGTTTTTTGCTATGGAGGCTGTTGGTTTCTATTCCTTAGCTATTGGTCATTGTTTTGCACTTTTCTTTTCTATTTCGGCCATTTTTTAAGGGTATTTCTGCTTTCTCTCGAATTCTTCTGGATTCTAATATTCTCTATTAGTGCCTTTTGTTGCTCATTTTCTGATCGTAAGCTTTTACTCCCCATGCCAACATTCCTATCGTTTTTTCATCATGATTTCGGCATGCTCGATACTGTTTCTATCATGTGCTTTTGCTTCCGCAACTGGTAGTTGTGCTCGACAATTGAAATAATTTCTAAACGGGCCTTGATTGGGTTTGCCTATACTCGTTCCAATGTTCTTTCAATTAACCTCTCTTTTTCTCGTCGCAGTTGTTGCGCTACTCCTTCATATAGATCGCATATTTGTTCCTCTTTTGGTTCCGATGTTCCCATTTCTATTTTTATCCATTCGTCGATGACTCACAGAATCGCATTTTTCCTCTCTCTCTTGATGCCATACTTTGTGAGGTCTTCTAGTCTTTCGTGTGGTGTTTGAAACATTTTCGCATAGTGTCTCGTATAATTCACATTCGTTTGCGTGACTTCGCTTCCCTTCATACGTCCTTTCCATTCAATTCTTTTACTCGCATTGGACTAATAGATTGGTTGATTTTTGTTGGGGCTTATCCATTGTGTAGGATCTTCTCTTTTCCAATATTTCGTTGATCCAGGGCATTTTATTGTTTCTTTTCTATTATTTTATCGTAACAATCTGTGCATATTCTGCATCCACATTTCGTCTGCTCCGCTCCAATCAGTAATTCTTTACATTTACAAATTTTATCTTCCTCTATAATCGTTCCCATTTGATTTTTTCTTTCATTATTCGTCTCGTAGCTCGGATGGATTCTCGCTTCTCTATTCTCTCGATGATTGGGTCTGCATATCTAAAAATTTCTGATTACCGACGTTGCCTTCTTTTATAGTTTTAATTTATACCATATTTACTACGTACGCTTTATTTTACTCACTGTTGATCCGGTCTGGGGTGAATTCTGGCATCGATGCTATCCTTCCACCCACTTGCCTGGATCTACGGCGCTGTTGATTACTACGTAATCTTTAATTTCGTCAGCTTGCCATCTAACTTGATCTGCTAATGTTCAATTCATTCTCTGCAATTGTAGTATAGTTCTTTGTTGGCTCTTCTAGTCATAGTTGTTGTAGACCTCTGTTCACACTTTCGTTAATACTAGATGAGTTTGTCCACTGAAGTTGCGCATTGTTCGTTACTAGTGTCTTAATCGCATTGCGTCTCCATGTGCCTTCAATCCCTGGATCTTGATATATTCCTTGATCTAATTCCAATCTCTATAGGTACATGGCAGCTGCTGGTGTGAATTCCTTCTGTGACACGGTGGGTATCTCTAACTTGATTTTTTGTTGATTTGCATTATTCGGTTCATCTGTTGGTTTATAATACATCATTATTCATCGCGCATCAATTCGTTTTGCTTACTATTTCTGACAATTTTGTACAATATTTATATATATCGTGCATTCTATTACTACTATTTATACTACATAATATTTTACACTATATACAACGTCCTTTTTCTTTCTCGTTTTAAACACATCGTCTCCGGACTTTCTTACGTAATGTCGTATATCCCATATTTCTCATTCATATTATCTGGTATACATCAGATCGTTTGACCATTGTTGTGCTCGATAATGGGCGGTTCTTTTAACCAGATCCGCTTGTGCTAAATTTCCTATGATTTCATATTCTCGTTCTTTCTGCACGTATTGTCCTAATTCGATATCGTAATTGATTTTTTCTGCTGGCCATAATCTCTCTTCACATGGTTTCTTTCTGCATTGGTGGTTCTTACTAGTTGAATTATTATCAGCATTACTAAGCTGCTTATTACCGCTGTGTTATCAGATCATTTTAATCATGTAAATTCTTTTCGTTAGGCTGCATGGTTGTGCCTCCCTTTGCCATTGGTTGTCCCATTATTCCTTCTTTTGGTTGTACATTTTAAGTGCTTTCTGGATTGTAATGCTTCGTTGGATTGAAAGGTGGCTGTCGCTGATCCATGTCCTTTTTTTCCATGTTTCGTTTCTGTTTTTCTCCGATTGTTTTGTTGTAGCAGATCTGTCGCATTGACTTGAGTGGTTTCCTTGTTATCGTCTCCCAATGTTCGTGAGTTTCCTTTTGGATATTATACATATTTCCCAGTTTCCTTTCGTCGGTATGCGATACTTCCCGATTCGTTATCGTTTTGCTTGTTTCACATTGTATTTCTTTTGTTTACTGTTCGTTTCTTTTAGGTTCGTATACGCAGATTTTGTGATCGTTTTCACTGTGGTTCTCAATTACTATTCTTCTTCTTTGCTGGCATTTGACTCATGTTTATTATTACTGCTTACTTCTCTGATCGTCGTTTGATACGGTCTTCTCTTGTTTCCTTTTCTGGTCTTGTCGTAAGTTGATTCCAATAACTTTTTGTTATTGATTTCCAGTAATCATCTTTCTTCTTTCTGACGTGTCTATGTAACTTTCCACGCTTTTTTTAGTTGGAATACGGTATTTTTGATTTTTGATATCCTCGCTTTGATTGACATTTGATTCTTCGTTCATCGTTCCGTTCTTTTGGTTTCGAAACACAAACTTTTGTGATCAGTTCTTTACCCGTATTCGACTATTATCTCTTCTCTCCGCTCGCTCTTTGGGTCTGATTCTACTTTTATTATTATTTCTTTAATTTTCTCGTAACTCGACGTTGTAATGGCTTCTTCTTTGTGTTGTGAATTTTCTCCCAGGGTTTTTAGCTAATGTGGCAGGTATTAATTATATCATTGTTTGCACCATATTATATATTCCGCATTTCTTCTAGGCTATCCCATTCACATTTCCTTTCCTGCTTTCATATTCATTTTCCAACCTCGTAATTTTATTTGTTACATACTTGTTCAATGGTTTCTATTCCTCGTTATTATTCGTAATTTGCCTATCCCTTGGTTTTACTGGATTTTTTTACATTCTTGTCTTTTGTAGCATCTCTACAAATCTTTGGTGTTTGGCAGATGATGAGTTTCGACGTATTCCATCTTTTTCCTGGTTTTCCATTGAATCGAATTTGACAACTTATGCTTGTATTCATCGCAGTTTGTAGCATATTCCTTGCTTGCGCTTTCTTTCTCATTTATTGTCGTATTCTGAACGATTTATCTCCTCGGATGTTTTTTCCTCAGCTTTCTGTTAACTTGAATGGACGTAATCATATCATTATTTTTGAGGCAGGGTCGGTCGGTTTGATTTTCTTGTTGTTGTAACATCATCCCTTTGTTTCGCTTCCCTCGTTATTGCTGTTGCTCGTTTCTTGACGTTCGCTCGTTACTTTTGATGATTCCTTCTCTGTTGGTGCGATTATTTTCGTCTCTAGCATTTTGATCCTCTTGGTTTGTTGTGTTCAATCACTTTCTCCTCCATTATTATTTTCCATCCGGGGTTTCCCTTTGAAATGTCGTCCTCGACATTTATATTCAATATTTCCTCGTATACTTTTATTATTCTTGCTTTTTATTATCGTCCATTTTTTATCTCTTGTTTACTCTCGCTTGAAATCTATTTGGCTTTCGATGCCATCTGTGTATTATATCAATAGTTGTTCCTTTCTTCTCCGATTCGTATTGCTTCTTTGGATGATTGGTGAATTTAGTCCTTCCCAACTTCAACATTTGCTTTTATCGTTTTTGGGAATGGGTGTGGGCGTATATTGTTTCTTTTAATAGGACGTTTCTGTTTCTACCATATAGTTCATGATCGAATAAATTTTAAGTGTATCCTTCGTAGGTCCATTCATCAGATTGGCTGCTGTCCGTGCTTGTTTTGGCGTCGATAGCTCCCCATAATGTTTGGATTGTTTTAACCCATCATTTCTCTTTCTCGATTGTCCGCGTTACGGTTATTAATTTATTGCATTGCTTGTCTGCGATTTCAGTGCATAGTGTAGTACATTATTTTTCTCCATTGTCTTTTTCTCTTTGAAGCGATGATCTGTTTTTAGTAGTTCCTCTCAGAATGTTGTTAGAAGCATCTTGCGTGCAACTGCGAACAATTAATGGTGTTTGTCCTCTTCGTTTGGTATTTTGAGGCGTGTCCATTTCTGCATAAGTGGATTATTATCCATTATCCTTTGAGTGTTTCTATGCTGTACGGCAATATGTAAAGGTACGTTTCCTTTACATCTGCCATAGTGGAAGATCAGGGTATGCTTCTTGATACGATCCATTTTGTGGGCTTCTAAGCTCTTTAGCATAATTCCATTGCGTTTTTTTTCCGCGCCTTTGTTTATATTCTCATCCATCTTTCCTTCGACCCATTCTGGGCTATTTCTCTGATGGCTTTTACTATTATATCCACTTGGTCTACATTATCTTGGGTCGCGTTTAGAGTTATTTTGATTCATCTGTTTAGGTCCTCTACGGTATTATTGATGTGCTTCTATTTTTCGACTCATCGTTAGTCCGTTTATACTCAGTTGTTGAGTTTTGTGACTGGTTTGCATACCTCATTCCTCTGGTCTCTTGTATTGTTCCTCAGTATCGCTTTACATCTACTCACGTTCACGTAAATATGGTCTAGTGGAGTGGTTATTGACGCAATTAACTCGAAGCATGTTTCTCGTTTACATACATATCTCATAAGGTCCTTTACCACAATCTTTGTAATTTTCTTGGCTCTCCTGGATAATTTCTGCTTGCGATTATACCATCTCCACCTGAGTTATGCTCGCGTAGTCTCGCTTTTTATGTGCAATTCTTTATAGCTTTCTTGATTTAATCTAATATTCATACCTGCGTTTTCCAGATCTCCCTGCATTCGATCTTGAATCTGTTACATACTTCATCAATTTCATATACTGGTGGAATTAATCGGCGGTTGATATCAAGTCTATCGCATGTTGCATTCTCTGCGTAAATTTAATTTTAATGGACTATTTTCCCGTTGCTGAGTGTTTGACATTCTAAAGCCATAAGGCATAGGTTATATATCTAATCCAATCCTTTTGGTGTCTGCTTACATATTTGACACATTTCATTAGTATGCCTTGGAATCGTTCGGTTTGACCAATTTGTTTGGCGAGGTACGGTGATGTTCTCAAATCGCATTCTGAAGTAATTTGTAACTCCTTCAGATTTCGCTCATGAAGTTGGTTCTTGATCAGTTAGAACTGTTGGGGTGTTCCATATCTTTCAGCATATTTCTTCTACTAGATTCTCGCTATTGTTCTAGCTTTTTTGATCTGGTATTGCGATTGCCTTCCGGGAATTTTACAAATAATCCGTCACTACTAAATATTAGATATTTCCATCGTTGTTTCTATAATGTCCACTACATCCATTGCAATCACGTCATGGTTCTGGTGGGATTGGCATTGGCTTGAGCGGTGCTTCTCAGTTTACTTTCCTGGTGGCTTTTCCTGGTTTTGGCACATATCAACAATTCTTATCCATCTTTACGTCTTCTCCAATTATTTGGCCAAAAATTTTTGGCGTAGTTCTTGCTTCGTCTCTTTTTAGCGCATGTGTCTCCAAGTTTCCCTCATGATATGCATCAATACTTCTTTTCGTCTACTCCTGTGTAAACAACATAAGTTCGTTCTTCACCAATCCATTAACAATGCCATCCTTTCTTCTCTAGGGTATATCGATGTTCTGTGTTTTTCCATATGCTCTTTTAATTTAATGTTGTTGTCGAATGATTTTCGATATCATTGGTTTCCATGAATTCGATTATGTTTTTCAACTCTTCGTCTTCTTTCTGTCATTTTTTCAGCTTTGTAAAGTCGATGTCCCTCTGCGATTAATCATACATATCGTCTTACATCATGATCCATCAGTTCCTCAATATACGATCTTGACATGCAATCTGCGGTTGGCGTTCGCTTTCCCTGATTTGATTTTATATACGGCGAGTATTCTGCAACTGCCATTGACCATCTCATTAATCTACTCGAGGCTTCTTTATGTGGCCTTGCCTACAATGGTTGATGATCTGTAGTGATATATATCTCGTGACCTCCATAATAAATATATGAAAATGTTTAATAGCTTGGATTATTGCTAACGCCTCTCTTTCAGTCACGGAGTAATTCTTTTCATGTTTCTTGAATGTTCGATATAATATCATAACTGTTCTCTTTTCTCGTCATCCCATTGTTCCTAGAACTGCCCCGATGCATATTCCACTTGCGTCTGTTCGCTAACAAAAACGGTTTCTGAAATCTGGGTGTACGAGTATTGGTGGCTTTTATTAGTTTGTCTATGAGTGTTTCAAAGGCTGTTTGTTTGTTCCTCTTCCCATTAAACGGGTTTCTTTTTTGGTTAATTCTTGTAATTGGTTTTGCGATGGTTGCATAATTCTTGATGAACTTTCGATAATATCCACATAAGCCTAAGAATTCTTGCACTTGCGTGACTGTCTTTGGTGCAGGGCAATTCTTTATTTTTTCGATGTTTCTTGGATCTGGTTCTTTGGCCCTTTGCTGATGACAAAATGTCTAAGAAGGTGATTTTTCCCTTGCCAAATCCATTTGATGGTTTCAATTTATTTCCATGTCCAGTCGAAACGAATACATACGGATATCTTTAATGTCTCCGAAGGTATTAGAATAAATAATAAGTCATCAAATATACATACATTGTTAGATGCGGAGTTACAAAGTTCATAAACATCTCTGGAATGAAGCTGGTGCGTTGGTTAGTCCAAAAGGCATTTTCTTGAATTGGTAATAAATCTTTTCCGATAGTAAAAGCGGTTTTCTCTCTGTCCTCCTCTTTGACTTTTATTTGCCAATAACCACTTTTTAAATCTAGCGATGTAAAATAAGCTGCTCCGGTAACAATTTGGTACATTTCATTTATCCGGTAACGGGTATGTAATCTCGTTTGTGCACTGCAGTTGAGCGTCGATAATCTATACAAACCGTTGGTTCCGTCTTTTTTTCTTTACCATGACCATGGGATTGTCCATGGCGAACAACTTGTTCGATTAACTCCTGCGTCTAAAAAAAACATCTTTTGAAATTCTTTTTTCTGCTACAGATTCTGACTTCTGTCCAGTCGATATGGCCGTAGTGTTATTAGGGTGTCATCTGTTAGTGGTATCGTGTGTTGCGTTACGTCGCTTGTACCGAGATCTAAGTCAGATGCTGCAAATATATCCTTAAATTCCATTAGCGTTTTTGTAGTTTTTCTTTCTCGTTTTCCGTTTAGGTAGCTGACGTCGATGTCCATAGTTCTTCTTTCATTTCCCTTCAGTTTTTTTGCCTGTTGGGAAGTTCGATATCCATCTGCGGTGTTAATTTCAATCTTTCGTTTTCGTAAATGACTTTATTTCTTCGCAAAATTTGTAAATGTTGATCGGAAATTTCGCTGTATCGTTTACATACCACTATTCTCTAGCTAAATGGCAGTTCTTCTTTTTCTCAATTGTGATTAGGTTCAAAATCCATTTCTCCTCTAGTTTCCCATTACTTTCACATAGCAAATCTTTGTGTGCGCCCTGGCCTACTATTATTCTCTGAGCTCTCACTTCTGATTTCAGCATACATATTCGTCCAGTTTTATCTCTCAGCTCCATCGATCCTAGATCTATTATTATCTCTTTTAGTAATTCTGGCATGGATCTGTTCCAAGTAATACAATCTGCGCTCAATCCTCCTGATGACTGCTATGTAGTATGAATTTTTTGCATTTTTTATTACGATTATCGACCAGATTTTCCAATGACCGCTACTGATTCCTTGCTGCAAGTTATCACATCCATGTTAGCTTCTCTATACATGCACAATCTTCCGGGTATTTTATATCCATTTTATGCTGGAGATGTGCTCCGGTACGACCATTGCTTTACATCTTACTTCATTTATCTCTATGGGTACCGTTAATGTTGGTCCAGCTAACGTTTGTACATAGCTATAGTTCGAGTTTCTGGATCTGATCCACACTTCTTGATCTTTGGGCTGGTTCTTTGGGTACTAAGTCTGCCCAATTTGGTTCGTATGGTACTGGATAAATATTTTCGTAATGTTGTTGATCTTGGTATGGTACGTGTCTTTCTACGGCATGTTTCTCTCTACTGATGATGCGCTTTCTTTAAGGCATTCGTAAACTGGTGGTGGAATGATTATAATGTCCACTATGTCCTTGTCTTTTCGCGATTTTCCATTGTTTTGAGTTGGCTCTTGAGTTTAGCATCTGTGTTCCTCCTTGATTTTCGTCATTGGTCGCTGTTATACTGTGCTAATCATCCTGAATTTATCTCATCGTTTTCCAATATCGCTTGCTGACGCTTCATTCTGGTTTTTCTCGGCTCTAATCTCATTATCGCTTAATATTCGTCCGACTTCTTCATCGTACCATTCATTTTCGTTAGAATTCCTACAATCTCTTTATCTGTGAATATCTTTTGAGTGTCCATGTAATACCATTGTCTTAGCTAAAACGGTTAAGAATCCAATTGCCAATTTCAGGATTTTTCTCTCTCTTTTGTAGATATCGAAACATGCAAACATTTGTGGTTTATGATTACTCTACGATTTGAATAATGAGAATATTACCTAAAATCCTGCCATCATTTGTCCGAAGATTAAGAAGTCTCCCACATGGCTTTCATCATATTTGCTGTAGCATGTTGAAAAATGATCTGGTGATAGTAATATTCGTAGTTAGGTTTCTCTCTATAGTTGTTACCTCCCGTTATCGTCACCAATATTAGATAGTAAAAAGCTTGGCCTTTGTGCGGAGATAGTAAGATGTTCTCTGGCTCGTTCCAATATTTTGTTTGGTATATTCCACTCTGTGATTATCAAACTGGTTTGAATTCTGCTTCGCTGGCCAATTCTGTTTAATTCAAATATTTTTGGCGTGCTACGATTACTCGAGTTGGGAAATATTGTAACCAACTTCCCATCTCTATTTCGATAATGGTCCATATACATACTACAACTGAACATATTAGGTACGATTTCTCTGGTTTATCATCCTTGTTACTGTTGAGCGAATCTGATTTTTCCTATTATGCATACCTAATTCTTTATGCATTAACTTTGGGATTGTTGAAAATCTCTGGCAGTTTTCGCAATTGTCTTTCACATTTGTATGTGTACATGACTTCTCCAACGATTCTTCCAAAATATCCTTCTTGGAGTGGTAGTAATGGAATTGCGTTATCTGGATTTGTGATTGCCATTGCTAACTTTGTTTTTAATATTTCTCTGTTCAAGATACAGTCATTTTTAACAATCGTATATATTTTCTCTTGTTGATCCATCCTTTGTGATATAAGAAATCCATCTTGTTATTTTATATTAGAGATATAGTTTTTAAACATCTTTGGGGTCTATTTGGTTGCTTTTGCGTTCGGTATCGCTGTTCGTGATAAGATATTCCTTTATAATTCGTACTAGCCTAACCATTTCGTCGCATTTGCTCACCATTTTCGTCCTTTAATAAATCTCATCCGATTGTAGTATCAGTTTGATATTAAACTACCGTTGGCGTGACCTCTGATCCGATAGTTGTGGTGATCGTTGGTTTTCCGATTCTTCCGGTTCTCCGTTACATTCATCTAAATCTTAAGGCCTTTTTTGCGTTTAGTTTCGGTTTCTTGTGGCACTTGTCAATTGGCCACTTCACAATATGCGCTTTTCAATAAAGTGAGTCTTAACAGTTGGTATCGGCGTGATAACAATCGTTGACAATTTCCCGTATTACAATGATCCTATCTGTGCTAGACATTGAGGTACTTTTCATTGTTGCGTATCTGGATTCAAATTCCTTGAATTTCCCAACTTTAACTTGATAGCTTTCATCACTACTACTCTTTGACTAGTTGATTTCAATAGGGTGTAACTCTCCTCCTTGTCAGTTCGTCTCCAGCCGTTATCTTCCGCAGCGTAATAACTCGGTCGTTTTTATCTTTCCTTCCGGCTGCACATTTACTCTCACTATTGAGATACGTCGTCGTGAATCCTTCTTCCAACATTCGTTCGTCTGTTATTGATACTACTGTTTGTTTCCGTCCAGCTTCTTATAATGTTGAATGGAGTGATGTCCGCTGAAGGCTACATTTTCCTTGTGTCGAACATTCCTTGATTCCGTCTTAATGAAATCACTTCTTGATATATACGTATAAGATACGCGGTTGCTGTTGTCTGTAATCTACCGGGGTTTGCTAGCTTTGCACTCTTCCGTTTCTTTTAGTGAGTATTTATCACCAATCTTTATATTGTCACAGTCGTATACTACAAACGGTTCTACCCTTTACGCACATCATCCATATGAGTATTGTAGTGATTATCGTATTCATCCCTTTTCTAGCTGTTTTTGGATCGCTGCATTAATCGTTGTTTCGAATTCCGTTAATAACTCTTTCAACTTTGTTTGCATATTTCAGTTTGATCATCTTACTTTTACTAAATTTATAAAGCCTGATCCTCCCTTGAGTCAGGATGAATGGTTCAATTACCTTCCTGATGATATCTGTTATGCGAATTCATATCCGTTTGGGTTGTATCTTGGAGTTCGCTTTCTGTATATTACTATCGTAATTGGTAACATCAGATAGGCTTCTACTAAATATCTATTGGATCGTCTGATCGTTTGTTAAATGATTTATTATCAACATAATTCTCTGGACTTTGGGTGTTAGTTCGTACCTTGTTGTCCATGATTTTTTTATTATTGGCTTTTATTGCTGCCAAGCTGCTCGGCTTCTGTTTTCCGATATGTATTAGTTCAAATTTCTTATTTCTGGGTTTGCTAATCCAAGCAGTTCAGTTTTATCATCTATTGATCCACTTTGCTCCTTGTTCTTGAACCTTTCAGTTTCTGTACTGCTTTGTTACTTGACGAGCTTGTTCAATTTCGTTGTCAATTGAATGCATCTGCATCTGTTCTTTAGTTTTTCCCTTTCTGGAGCCTGGTTATAATTTTCAATTTGGTCGCCCTGGATTTCTTTCCATTCCTGTACTGTTTCTTTTCGTTGGGTTGTTCGTCTGTTGTTTCTCTAGAGTTGTAGCTCATCTCCTTCGTTTCATTTATCCAATTGTTCATTCGTCTCCTGTTGAGTCGGCGTCTCTCTCTTTCTTTTTATTTTCCTCTCGTATCTGGCTCTATAATTTCGACTGGCCTGTCTATTGACCACATACTAACTCTATCTGGTTCATCTGTTAATCAGAATCATCTTCGTTTTCTGGTCATAACAAGCTCTTGATTCCGGTATTCTTCCGGGTTGTTTCCCTCATCTACGATAATCATTAGATCATTCAGTATCTTTCATCCCTGTTGTTGATGACGATTAATTCATCTGCTGCAGGTGGAACTTCTGGCGTATTTGAACTCTCTTGTCGCCTATCGGCCGTTTTTCGTTTTGATTTCTTTTTATTGAGTTTCTACCCGCTTTTGATTTCTTGCTACCGTTTAACATATTTTTAAAATCCCAATGCATTTGCGTGACTCGATTTCGAGATCGTCATCTAATGATCGTCCTTGGTATTGTAATGATGGCGGTTCATACGTATTCTCTTTTCACTCACTTACTTTGGCAGTTGAATAAATTCTCTTTTCGATTGGTTCGAAATCTGGCGTCATAAATTTTTAAACTCATATGCTTTTCTCTATCGTTCGGGCTGCCCATTCGTATGTTTCCATTTTCGGATAATTTCTCGGAATTGCTCTGGGTACAACGCATACATTCTCCGATATTCCTCTATTTCCTTACGATATTTCGCAGGTTCTCTACTCTATTACAAGAATCGATTTAATCCATTTGCTAAATCTGTTACGTTCGTCTTGATTCTTTTGCTCCGGTTCTCAGTATCCCGCTGCTAACTCTCTGCATTTGTGCGTTTCTGTTAATCGTGTTAATCCTTTTCCACGGGTCATCTATATCTGTGGGGCAAGTATCTTTGTTCTGGAACGTTTTTTCGAAGTACACTGATTCGCGTCCTCGCTTGTTATTGTTTGAATTCGTATTTCATTTCTTCGTCCGTTTCTACTGTCGATCGGATGTATATCGTATCATTTTACGAATTAGGTGTTACGCGGGGTATTTTTCATAGAATTGTGGTACTTCCTCCATAGCAACATTTCAGTGGATTTGGTCTTCTGGCTATCATTGATCTGGGTCTACTCCCAATTTTCGCTGTGTCGCTCTTCCCATTTTCCGGGTTTAGCGATTGAAATTGTGATTTTCGATTAATATGGCCATCTAACTTGCCGTCTATCTGCCTTGCTAATCAGATACACACGATAGATTTTTCTTTTCCAACCCCGTCTCCGTTTGGGTACACTCTCCAATTTCATCCGGTACCCCGATCTCTGTATAGAAATTGAGGCTTGTAAATACCGATGATTTTCTCTTCCTTCAGCCGATTTACTTTTCAGCCATCCACCAATCTTCCATGTGTAGGGGCTAATCGAGCTCTATCATTTATTCTCATCTTCTTCTGGTTGCCATTCCATTTCGTTATCCATTTCCTCTGGTAGATTTTCCGTAACCGGCCATCTTCATATAATCTAAGGTTGTCTCATTAGCTGCGTCCTCCTGGCGATTCTCTGGTATAAATATTTTTTCCATTTTTGGTTCGGCTCTCTCACATTTTCCATTTCCGACTCTTTTGTCTTTTCCGTCATAAGCAACTTTTTCCATGGTGTTGATCGCATCGCGAATCACTATAGGTGTGCAATTTTGTGCTCAACTTCAACATCTTGTTTTCCATCAAGTGTAGATGGTTAGTATTTGGTCATCTTCTTTTCATTTCCTCTTGAAAATCTTGGATCTGTTGGTTTCCCTTTTTGTTGTATTTTTCCTCTCTGGTTCTCCATGGCTATGGATATTATGGTTTGTCCGTCTTCCATATACCTAATTCGTATATCGGGGTTCGTTCTCGCGGGACATATTTGTCGTTTGTGGTACATTTAATTGCCACATCTTCTACCAATGCTATCAAATCGTAATTTCAATTATTGGTTGATAATTTCTCTCGGTTTATCCGTCGGTATAATTCATGCATTTGCAATCGGGGGTCTACTAGTATTTCTTTTATTTCATCATTTGGTAGCTTTATTTTTATCTTTATTGTTCATCTCCTCTCATAATCTCTTGGTGCTCTCAATATTTGGCTATCAACTCATCTGTTCTCTCGTTGTCAATCTCATAAATGTCCTGTGTCCGTAAGCTTCTACAAATATTTCATTGAGATCGGTCTGTTATGATAATCCGATTATATATTTCTGCTGGTCATTGGCTTGTTCTGTCATTTTATCTGGTTTTGTCTCATTATCTTTGTCTCTTTTTCTAATGGGGTTTTTTCTTTTGTTATCATATTTGAATTTTCCTGCCATATTTTCTGCTGTCGTTTCTTCATTTTTATTCTGTTCAACGTACCACATTTATTCTTTTGGCATATTAAGAGCATCCGCTAGGTGTAATACTCGCTTTAATTAATTCCTTCCTTGGTAATATAAAGATTTTTTTTATAACTGGGTCCTAGTTTTCACACCCATATACAACTCGTTTGTGCTTTCGCCTCTGTGGCTATTAATCTGTCTCGGTATCTCTGGAAATCAAATAATTAACACCTGATACTCTCTCTATCATATTTTTCAGATCTCTTGGTACTTTTTTTATCATACCTTCCCCCATGTGCCGTAAATGTACCATTATCTTGTTGATACCTTTCGCAATTAATTTCATTATCTACTGTATGCGGTTTATCTCTGAGTTAGGAACATTTTATTCGATCTCTTCTTCTAGACAGTCTCGTGATTTCTTTTAAATATCTCGTTCGTCTCTTGGCACGGTTCTTCATTTCCCTTCTAATCGGATTTTGATTCATCTTTATATGGTTTATTTTCTCGCATTTGACTGAAATATTTCTCCCGCCCAGACTTGCTATCTCGCTTTCAATCTTCATTCTGTTTGATCGTCTGGTATTTGTCTCAACATATTGATATGTAGTTGTTCCTCCTCTTTCATTATCTTTGTTGGCCCTTTTGTTTGGAACCATATCTCCTTTATTCTATTCTCAATTTGAGCTTCACTCCACGTGGGTTTTTCTTTTCTGATTCTTGTTTCTATTTTTGTAGCAGTATCTCTGGATTCGATTTTTGTATTATTGGTTCTGATATCTTTTCTTTTCCTTGTGACCGTTGATGCTTCCTGTTCATCTCTCATTCCTGGCTCTTCATTCTTGCGTAGCACTTTCCTTTGCCATCACTCTATTTTTGATCTAGTGCTTGTTCTTGTTTCTAAATGTTTCAGCGTCGTCTATTTTTAATATTTAGTGCCCTCTTTCTTAGTTCGCCTTTCTCTTGTTTCAGGATTGCTTCTTTTTCTTTTAATTGATCTTCCTCTTGTTCTAGAGCTTCCTCTTGCTTTATTTTCTCGAGTGTACTCTCTGTCTTTGTGTCATAATTTTTTTTCGAGTTCATCTATCTCGTACACTAATGTTTCCTTGTTTTGATCCTCCGTTATCATCATCTCTGCTCGTTTAGTCTCTTGGGTTTCCGGTTCATTCGGTTTCTCCGTTGTCGTCTCTTTTAATTGTCGCCGTCTTTGTTTTTCCTCCTCTGCAAATTCTTTGATGGCCTCTATTTTCTCCATCGTATTTAATTCGATTGTTTTCTCCTTATCAGTTTTTATTCCTCCCCCTTCGTTCTCAACACACTGCTCCGCAGTGTGAGTTTCTTCTGGAATTCCCATTCTCATCATATTGATTCTTTTCGGGGTTTGTTTTCGATTTTCCCATCTTTGCTGGATTTCCTGGGCTTCCTCGGTTTGTAGTCTTTGCCATTCAGCTTGTTGTTGCTCTTGATATTCTCTAGTTCGCAGCTCTTGAATCTCCTCATTGCTTCTCATTACGTTGATTCGTTGTTGTTGTATATTGGTGGGCATCTGTTGCATCATCTCTTTTAATTTCATGGGCATTCGTTGTAGTGTTTCTCGTAGCATGTCTATTTCTTGTATCCCGTTAATTTGTGGGTTTCCCATAGAGTTATTTGATCTTGATTGGTTTGGTTCTCTTCTTATGTTACATTGCCTTGCGATGTGTCCTTGTTGTCCACAATTGTAACATGCTTTGCTATTAGGTTGTCTACATATTTTCTCAGTATGCCCTCGTTTACCACATATCTGGCAGTTGTAATTTCGGAAACAATTCTCTGACCGATGTCCTATTCTTTGACATGTGGAGCATTTTTCATTTGCATTTGGATTGTTCCTGAAATTATTATTATAACTTACTTGGTTATTACCTTTATCTTCCGGATTTCTCGTTACTGGTGGCTTGAACATCTGCTGTGCTCTTGGAATGAATTGATTCATAGCTGGATTGGTGTTGCTGTTTTGATTGTTGGCATTGACTGCTGATGTTGTTGGTTCTGTGGCCAAGACTGCCACTTGATATCCCAGTCCCAGATGGGCTTCACATCTGTTTGCGATTGCTACTGCTTTATCTAATGTTTCTGGTGCCAAGCATCCAAGGTTGGCTCGTATGTCTTCCCTCTTGATTCCTCTTATGAAGACGTCTACCATTTTGTCTTCGGGCAAATCTGCATCTCCGAAGGCTTCTTTACACAATTTCTTTAATTCACATGCGTACACTGCATTCGATTCATCTCGTCTTTGTTTTTGATGTAGGAAGTCCAATATCTTCCTATTTCCCTTTTTCTCTATTCCGAATATCTTTATTAAGAACTCTTTTATCTCTGTCCACGTTGTCAATTTCGTTGCGTCTCTCGCTTCTTCTACAAATACATCTTGTGCGCTCCCTTTCAAATACCAGGGTAATCGCTCTTTTACTTTTTGATCTGTCCAGTGACAGATATTTTTATACACTTCGAATTCCTTTATGAATGTATCCAATTTGTTGAGGCTACCGTCAAACGGTTCTCCTCTAAACTTTTCTCTGAATTCTCCTACTGTTGCATTATTGTTATTTATCATCAGGTTTGGATCCGGAGTTGAAGTCGTGTTGGAATTTATGGAATTCGCCATGTTTGAGTTAATGTTTAAGTTTTTTAATCTCTCTTCCTCGTTCTCTGATTCTATTATTGGCAACCGGTTTTCTATATCGTTTATTTCGTTTTCTTCGCTACTGTTGAATTCAACGTCGGTTAATCCACTATATGTGCCGGTTCCTGTCGCTGCTGTAATTGATACTCCGGTTTTGGCACTTCTACCGTTGCAAACTTTTTTCTTTTCTTCCGCTTTTAATAAACTTTTTTCTCTATTCTCTTGGCTTTTGCTTCTCGTGTGGTTGCTGATGCTATCAATGTTTATGGTTATTCGTTTACTTGACTGGTTTTCTCGTTTCTCTTCTCTTGCTTTGGTTGCTTTGAAACTTCTGGTTGCTTATCTGCTTGTAACTACTCTGACGTTTATTCCAAATTCTTTTCTACTCGTTTATTCAAGTTTCTTTGTTATCACTTGCTTTGTTGTTGCTCTGAAATATTTTCTCCTTTGCTTTGCTTTGCACTTGACTTGGATTGCTTTGTTTGACTATCGATTCCTAAAATAAATAACACTCCAATATTCTATACTCTATACTAATTTCTCCTCCGTTTACCATACTATATATGTTATCATCCCTTGTTCGCATTTGTCGTGGTGGTCCTCTTTATCCGACTCACCCCCCTCATTTTAAGTCTATTTTTAATTATCTATACCTCGTAATAATTATCTATTAATCTCGTATCAATTATCAATATAGTCTTATCAGTTATCTATATAGTCGTATCAATTATCTATACCATAATATCAATAATATAAAATCATCATACTCATAATCTCATTCATTCCATTAATTATTTTTCCTATGTCTCCCAAAAATTCGTTACTTAATCCTCAGTCGCTGGCGCTCTATGCCCTCTATAATTTCCGTTGGCTCTTCGGCCTTCGGCTTTAACTCTTTTACTGGTCATCTGTGACCTTAATATCTATTCATAATCATATTTCATCCTTACTCATATCATGTCTTATCTGGCACTCTATGGCCTCTAATATCTAATCATAATCATATCTCATCCGGCACTCTATGGCCTCTAATATCTAATCATAATCCTCTAATCATAATCATCCGGCACTCTATGGCTTCTAGTATCTGATCATAATCATCCGGCACTCTATGGCCTCTAGTATCTGATCATAATCATCCGGCACTCTATAGCCTCTAGTATCTGATCATAATCATCCGGCACCTATGGCCTCTAGTATCTGATCATTTCTATTCTGTCATTTCATCTTTCTCAATCATACCAATTCATCTATTCATATCTATTCTTCATCAATCTGTTCTATTCACCGGACTTGAGCTCATCAGTGACTTTTGGGTATGTTTGAGGCCTCACACTGACTCTCAAGCCATGGCGTCTTTTGGCCGCGCATTCTTCCGGTTACGCTTTACTCACCGCCATTCGGATATTTGGTACTCGGTGTGGGATCCGGTTATTGTACCAAACTCCTCGCTGGGCAATAAAAAAACATTCCCTCGGTACTCGGTGTGGGATCCGGGTTGTGTACCTCGAAGAATATAAAGTATGGAAATGCCTAGATGTTCAATCAAGTTCCAAAAGCGGTTTACTTGATTTCCCGAATAGTGAAAAGAAAAGGAAGCGATTAAAAGTGGGAGCGGAAATAAACTATCAAATCTCTGCCCGCTCCTTCCATCAGATTTCTCGGCTCAATTCGGCCGCTCTCATCTGGCTTTAGTAGGACATTTTGAGTATGAACCATTTACCGGTTAGTTCACATCTCACCTACCGTTTGGCCCCGATACTCGGTGTGGGATCCGGGTTGTTGTATCGAGTTCCTCCCAGCGAAAAAAGAATCGTTCGATACTCGGTGTGTGATCCGGTTTTTGTATCGAACGGCTCAGCGCCATCAGTCCCTTGGCTGATAACAACCTGAGCACGACAGTCCGTAGCTGTCCTCTGGTGCCTCACCACCAGCTAGGGAAAAAAGAAGTCATCTCTAGGTACCTTTAATCAAACTATTAATTCTGTTCCGTGCACTCTTTCTCTCACCTCTCGGTCTATCTCTTCACTCCCCCCTTCAAAATTTGTGGTAATCGCATCAGCAAGCTCCCCAAAAGAGGTGATCAATCTCTCGCCGGTTACTTGCTGACCTACGCGACTTGGCCTACCAGTTCCTTTCTCAGTAGGGTTGATCAGGGTTTCCCTTGGGTGAGCGTACTATCATTAGATAGCTCAGGTTTAACCATTTTTCCTCGTCCTATCTCCATATAATATCGATAAAACAATAATATCAATAAAACAAAAGAATTATACACTAGGAAAACTCGGTTGTCGAAATTTTTCCGTCCAATATTTTGTGTCTCTGTGCATGTGTTTTAATTATTTCCTTAATTCGGCTTTCATGTATTTGGTCTATTACCTTTATTTACCGTTGTCGGGTGGTTTTATTATTTACAAACATTGCATATTTCTTTTATATTCGTCTTATCATCTAATAATAATTCAAGTAATGCATAATACACATTTATTTCATTTCATCATAACAATTCATGGAAAGTAAACCGTTAGTCTTTCCTTTATCTTTCGCTGGCATAACATACAGTGCGACTCTTGTGCGCATCCATGACAATAACTCAGGTGTCCGCAAGGTATCACCATTACTCGTGCTTCCTCTGTTTTGCACGCATAACATTCCACATGAGCCTTGGTTTGCTCTTTCATTGTGGTTGCGATCTCGTCTTCAATGTTTTCGACCTTTTTCATTAACTTGTTCCAGCTTTTCCCAAATTTGGTTATCTCTAATCTCATGGATAGAATTTCATATATTCTTTCGGTTGTTACATCTTTATCAATATCGATTAATTTTATTAATATGCAATGTTCGTCGGAGTACAGGTTTGAAATCGCTGATATATCCTCTTTAGCTCTTTTAATTAACTTTTGTTTATGAATTAGTTCCTCGAGGTTGTCATTTTCGATGTTTAGGATCCCCTTTAGTTTTTCTATAATTTTTGTTGGTTCCATCTCTAAAATTATTAAATCTTTTCAATTACCCATTAAATTTAAACACTAATTAACTAAATTGTATGTTAGATTTATTCATTCAACTCTTAGTTTAATATACTATTCTTTTGACTATTACTCGTTGTAATTCATTTTATTATCGTTCTATGGCTTTTTCTCGTTTGTCGTTATTCCCCTTACTTACCCCATTTCATTTTATCCCGAATTTTGCCCTTTTAATTATGTGTTGTTTGCTTATGCGTCTTGTGAGTGTCGTTGGTATCTTACAAGGGTGTTGTGTCGTCAAGTATTGATGGATGTTAAATGCTTTGACGTTGATATCTATATAACTTTAACATAATTTTATGTCAGTTTGTTTGCTTGGGTTTTGTACAAGAAGATCATTCAATCCCGGCTGAGCCCCCAAATTTGTATGGTGGGTTACAGGGTTTCAAATCTTGCTTATCCTCATGGGGACCCTGGTAACGCCATACAAAATGATACTGATCGCCACTTGGCACCCGTTGCTAGGCAACGTTGGTAATGTGTTCAAGTGGTGGATTGTCCGCAAAAATTGAGTACCATGTGCTAGTACTGTAGTTGCTCGGACAACCCTCGGGTTTACAAGCTGTCGATAGAAGACCTGTGCTCGCTTAGCTCTGTCCCTGTGGAAGTAAATTCACGAGCGAATGTGGAGAGATGACTTAAAGTTGCGACGCGGGTACTCATAATAATATCTACATGTAAGCACCTTTTAAGAAGCACTGGAACCGTAAGCACAACTATTTTATTTAAATATACAGAGATGTGAATTATCAACAGTTAATGAGACGGTTTTGATTGCTGAGCAGCTCGGCGTCGAGCACGTTCTTTGCGTCCCGGCCGACGATTTAGTGGTTGAGTTGAGGCCTGCTCTACTGGTTGGGGGTCCTTCTGCACCCTCTGGGTCGGGGCGAATATGAGCGGGTAGATGACCGCTTCCCCCTCCCGACAAACAGCTAGGGCCACTTCTAATCCTCGTATCTGGGTGCGCAGGCTCTGATTGAGCTGTCGCTCTTCGGCCCAACCTTTCTGTGCTGCAGATATTCGGTGGTATAACATTTTTACTCTTTTCGGGTCCGACCAAGTCGCTTTGATTTGTTGGACCTCTCTTGTCAGCTGGAGTATTTGATGGAGGAGATCCGCATTTGTACTCCGCGCGCGATCTAGTTCCGCTTGTAATATTTGGTTAGTGGCCATAACTATAATGGATAAGTTCGTTAAATTTACTGTTAATAATTTATACAAGTTAATTTTATCATTATCGCAAACATATCGACTGAAACGAATATTCTTAAACAAATGATCAAACTCAAAGGCAGGGTAAAGAACATTTCTATTTCACTAATAACAAACATCAAACTAGTTCATATTAATTGTTAGGGTCTCTGGAGTTCTAATTTTTTCGGAAAGGACTTCCTTCGGCTCTTTCTCGGAGGAACCACCGGGTATGGGCGTCGGGTATCTCGGACTGGGCGAGGTGGGTATGCTTCTGCGATGCGCCCGGCGAGGATGTCATCTTCTACGTTGGCGAGATACATCCTCGCCTTGACCACCTGTAGGTCCACTTGTTCCTGCACCCGTTCCCATTGGGTGAGGAGTTCTCGCGCATTCATGTACGTTTCTGCGGCCGGGTATTGTTGTCCGGCGAGTCCGCATGGGTCGCTGTTTAGGCCCAGTATCCTCCAGATAGTGGGATACGGCCACTGTTGTTGAATCTTATCGAATATGTCTCGTTTTGGGTGTGGTTCCTTTCGGCATTGCTCGTCGGGCATTCGGATGTCAGTCATTTCGATCAGCATATTCTAAAAACACACCAAAATCAGTTATTGGCATATGGGGATGAAACAAACAATTCATTTGAATATTTCACTTAGATTGTATACTAAACTCACTATCGACCAGGTTGTTATTATCATTGGGTCTATCACCAGTTAAACTTATCGAATGCTAACTATCCGTACCATCTTTCGTGGATTTAATGGGTGGGGCGTCTCTGAAGCTATGTAATCTACCACGTCTTCATCACGGCACTTCTATTTTAGTGGTTGCCCTAATTGCGAGGCGTTAGAAAATTCTACTGCTATAGTAATGAGGAGTCTGTACCTACAAATCTACCGGTATTAATGTTCGTCAAACCAGAGTTTGCCGCGCGTATAGTGGTGCTGTTTATTTAAACTTTATTTGGAAATCACGGAATACCTAATATTGAATAATCTTTTATTATCAATTGATTCTAAATTTTAATAGGAGCAAGGCTTACCATTTATTGGGGTGGGTTCAATACCTATTAAATACATAATATCAGTTAAAGTTGTTTACGTTCTACGAGTTGTCGTTGCACGCGATAATTCACGATATGGATAAGGGTTACTTTGACTTTAACGGGTCTATTTTCGTAGTGATGTTTATCGATTTGTATTTACTAGTCGAATGACATCGACAACACGGCCTTTGGTAAGATTTACCTTAACTTGGGTTTCCGTTTCTACATCCGTTGTGTTTCGAATTGTATCACAATACCTAACTGGCCTTCGCCCTAGGTTATCTCACTAGCGTGGGCGTCTACATCCGTTATCAAATGCGTTAGTGAATGACCTTCGCTCTGTTTATCCGGTACGTTTAATGTCGACGGAAACTTCTAATTCTCGGATGGCATTAACTTACTAAGATTTGGACTTACAATTTCCGGTCGACTTGTTTACTAATTCGGATAACTTTGGTTCTTAATTAACTACTGTCTGATGTTATGGCGTGGCATCTACTATGGTCGTGCGTGGCGATGAGGCGAATTTGAAATATGTCAGATACATCTGTTATTCATATTTAAATATTTTATTGTTTAATTTTAGAAAAACCAGTGTCTTTGATTTCCTTATGGTATTCTGAAATTATTTGATCGTTTCGAAGAAGACTTATCTGTGGGATTCTCACCTTAAGCCTATTAACGTTTCGCTTCGAATTCGCTTTGGGCTTTTATTATATTGTTACGTCGGTTTTCGCCTACGAGTTTAATGTGAATTGTATTTGGAATTTGCATAAGTATTTGAGTGATGCAGGTTTTGTGAACTTTACGGGTGTGAGACATTATTATGATCAGGTTCTTAACAAATTTTTTTTTTGGATAGTATTATACTGCTAGCTTTCTCTTACGTCAACGACTCTTATGAATTTCGTGTTGATCGGTTTAGCTACATTAATCCCTTCTCAGCAATTTATTTATTTGGTTTACCTTTGAATGATGGGTCGATTTATGATTTATGTCATTCTACCCTTATACTTTTCATTAGTTCAGCTTCACTCAATAACTTATCCGTGGGTTGAGTTTTATTTCAAATTAATAGATTCTTATTCCATAATTTATTCTGCTGTTACATTAATTGAATCAGTGGCTTGCTTAGTTTTATCTATAGTTACCTTACCTTTAGAAATTGAATTACCTTATGCTAATTCAGAGGATTAGTTTATTTTAACCCATGACTACTTTACTTAATGATTTTCGATCAATTCACCGGTAATTTCGACTAATTTAATTCAGCTACGTATTTAATTTACTTTTAGTTTTACTTAACTTGTTTCACAATATGCATTGATTTACTTTAGGAATGCGTTCCACCTAATCTATCAAACATAAGTTTAAGTTACTCCTAGTAATATAATTTATCAAATCAATTTACATTTAGGAATAAGATTTATTAGTTTAATTTACTTGTAGGTACAAGATTTATTCATTCAATTTACTGTTAAAAGGAACGTTTGATTGATCTAATTTACCTTTAGAAATAAGTTTTATTAATTTACTTTTGGAGGACTACTTTAATTCACTTTTAGAAATGAGATTGATTAATTTACCTTTAGAAATATGATCTAATAATTTAAACAATTTATACGTTTATAATTACACCATTTACTTTACCTTTAACAATAAATTTTAGCTAATTTATTCCAAAATTTTAGTTAATTTACTTCTAGCAATAAGTTTTACTTCATTTAATTCAAATTATGAAATTAGTTTACGTTAGTAATAGGTTTGTCTAATTTATAAGAATTTAATTTTCTTTTAGTAATAAGTTTAATGATTTCAAAACATTAACACGGAATCAGTTATATCAACGAATTTCAATTTAATTTATCCCCGTACCCTTTCCTTTTAATAGACCTTAGGCGCATTTTGTGTTCATATTATATTTACTGAGTGCCCACTGGACTACTCGATGTGATGATTTTGAGCCGTGTGTAACATAATTTTAGGTCGATTTTACAGAAGTAAGAAACGAGGAAGGAGTCGGAGACTTCTCCCTTATTTCTCGCTTCAGCTACAGGGATAATATTGACGTTACGACCCCTGCGTTTCTCAACGCCGAGTCTTCACGGGTACATATCATTGGCGATTTTCCACGCTCTTACATGCATCTGCACTATGTTGATTTTACTATCTTGCGTGATGTGTCGGCTGTGGGCCGGAAAAATTTCGACATTTCAATTTAGTTTATGAAAAATATATATCAAACAATTCATGTATATTAATAATATTTATTAATTAGGACAAAATAACAGAATTACCCTTCATAACCATTCCAAATATTTTCAAACAATAGCATAAAATATCATAACAGAAAGCATAAATGCCTCTCTCCCACGTCGCCGTCAAGCAGAGCTCTACAGAGATGCTATGAACGTGACGTGGAAAGAGGGCTCCAACCAAAGTATTTCTCACCTAAAAATTCGGATTTTCACAATAATTTCAAACAGTTTAGATTTTCAAAACAATTTTCAAAATAGTGCTAAAAATAGTTAAACTTCGAAACGGTTTTAACGATTTTCAAAAATGGTTTTATGGTTAAGTTAAATGTGAAAATGGATCAGTATATATACCTAATTTTATGACGTGTAAAATTTGATGCAGTAAAACAAAATTCGACCTTGTTATTTTCTAGCAAATTCTATTATTTATTTTTATTATTTTTCGATTTATTTTTATAATATTTTATTTCGAATTTTTATTGAATTATTACTAATTCAAAATTTTCGATTTAAATTTCATTTTTATGAACTTTAATTGATTTTTTCAATTTCGTCGAATTTTTTGTGTTTTCTTGTTATATTTGTATAGGTATCGTGCGAATCTTGGTGCATTTTGTTATTATTTTAATTTATTTTTATGTTTGTTAATTTATATTTAATTCTTTTATTTCTCAGATTTTATATGGTTTAATTGATGTTTCAGTGGGTTTATTTAAATTGCGTGTTATTTTTGCATGTGTGTTTCTGATCCATTTAAACATTTTCCAAGGCCGTTTTACGTTCTGGCCCAACAGAAAGAATGTTTCGTTCAAGACTCCTTTTTTGATGGTGTATTTGGGGTTTTGGGTTGTGAATAAATATTCTTGCTTTTGGTTGTTCACTCTTTAGCGTCTTGAAACTGGGTGAAGTTCAACTGGGTTCTGTGGATAGTTGACCCGTTATCATGTTATCTTGTCTCGATTGTTTGATGATAATTGATTGGTTTGGGATTATTCATGATTCCTTGAGGTTGGTTTGGGTTACTTCTTTTTGGCTAACGATTTCGGCTATTTGTTCTCGATGTTCGCATTCTTTTCTGTTATTTGGTAGGGTTTCTAAAGAGCATCCATGAATATTTGAATATGTTTTCCTTGGTGGGTGTTTCCTTTTTCTATTGACTTTCGGATTTGATTTTCTAGAGTTTTGAGGGTTCGTACGATCTTTTTAAGTTTGGACTTTGCTCACTTTGATTATTAGTATATTTATTTTTCTTGTTTTAATCCTTTGGGCATTGGGTATATTAGGAGTTGCTCCATCCGTAATTGGTATCCTTTGGGCTTCTGCATATCTCGGTGTATATGCTACAGGTAATGTTGCATCGATTGATTGGTTTTCGACTTCTTTCTAAGGAATGCTAGGTTGTATATATTTTCTCATTACCACTATCTTCCTTCTCATCGCCAATTTCATGCTGCTTTCGCTTATTTGTTTTTATAACAATTATGGGTTTGTGATGATTATTTACAATTTTTTTGACTATTTACTACAAATTTTGAGCTATTTTAATAAGACTCGTTATCATTTCTCTTGATTTTAGGTAGTTGTTTGACTTTCTGTTTCTCTTCCTTTTTTATCTCTGTTGTTTTTATTATCATATCTGGTTTCTCGTTTCTGTGATTGGTATTAACTTTATTTTGACATCGCTTATCTTCTTTGATTGCTTTACTGCAATTTGCAAGATTCTTTCGATACTCCATTTTGATTAAGTGCATTTTCTGTTCAGTCTCATTATCTTTTGTCGTTTCTTGGCATTGTCTTTTGCATTCTCTCTTTACTGATTTGATTTGACTTTCTTGTTATCTGGTTTTTGATTTATGAGTTGGTTTTGATTTGTTCTCTGATCCTTTCCTTATTCATATCCGCTGTTGCACGTCAGTCTTGCTTGGAATTACTATTTCATGATATTCATTTTTGTCTCGTTTGGCTGCATCTAGTTTCATTTGCAGTTAGTTGTTTTTCTTATTTTATTCCTCGAATTAATTTTTGAGTCTCTTCCACTCCTTTGCTAGTTTTATTTCTTTGTCTTTTTCGTTTTTCTATTTAACTCAATCACCACAAATTTCGTTTCTCAGTTAGTTGTCCTTTGTTGTAATTCTTCAGTTTCTCATTACTTGATTAAGTTTTTTTTGTCAAATTATTTTTCATCGTCTTTTTCATTGGCTTAATATTTCATTTATTTCTTCATCATCTTCCGTTTTGTGTTGGTAATTTCTTTGCTTTTTGCTGCTTTATTTGGCTTCGATCGTGGATTTGTTATCTTTGTTTCTCATTTTCGTCTTTCATCTGATTGTACTGGATTTTCTAAATTTTAGTTTGCTCTCCAAGTCTACTCTTGTCTCTGATTTCCTTGATGGCTTCGGTACCTCTTAGTCGTTCTATTTCAATTTGTGATTCTGATTTGATCCTTGGTTTAAACTCGTCTATCTCTGCTTGTACATTTAGTTTTCGGATATTGGGCATCGTCGCTATAACTAAGCTTTACTGCTTGATATATTTTATTGGCTTCCATTTGATTCGTTTCTCAATTTTAACGTATTATCGCATCACTTGTCTTTCTCATTCCGCTTTATTCTTGTCACATCGTCTGATTTTAATTTGTTTTCGCTCTTTGACTATAATATTTATATACTACTTTTATATAATATCGGATATTATTATACTTGTTCTATATCATATTTATATACTACTTTTATACATTACTATATAAAAATATCTATTATATACATTATATGCACATTTCTAACTTTTTATTACTTTATCTCCAAAAGGTCTACGCGCAAGGTGCGTATCTCAACGCATCTCTCGTCAGTTACTTGATATATGTCGATTTCATTTGGCCACTTGAGTGGTGCCATTAGTGACTGTGGTTGTTGCGTCCATATCATACTTGGGCATTGGTTCATATCTTGGCTAGCTTCGTTCTCTCTTGGTACAAGGTACTTGTTCAGTTTCGTTGTACTATCGTATTTTGGGTTCTCTGGTTTCGGCCAAATTCGTTTTCCCATAGTTTTTTGTTTGTACTTTTCAGTTGCTTTTATTTCCTGAATTATTATCCACATAACTATCGCGTTTGTGACAATTTCTGATATCGCTACAAATTTAACTGTGTTTGAAGTTGCGTTTTCTAATTTCGTTGTCTTCATTCTCGTGTGTTCGTGGTTTTGAACTCTCTTAAATACTTCTAATAAATTATTTGTTTTACTTTCTGCTAAGTAACGATTGTATTTGCTTATTACTTTTCTACTTTTAGTTTTGTTTATTGTTGCGCTTTCTTTCGTAGTTTCACCTTTGTTGTTTCTCACTTCCCTTTTGGAAGAGTTTCGAGATAATCCTTGCCATATCTGATATATTGATTCTGTATTATTTCTTGTTAGCAAGCAGGGTGTCGGGTTCTTTTCTTCCCTTAGTTCTCTGCCGTTAACTTTTATTCTTGAATTTCTGTCTATCCTGCATATTTTGTGATTAGCTTTCCTTGTAGTTTCCGTATCGTTTCGTATTCCCATGCGTCGGTCACTACACTGATTGACACTTCGTTTCTGACATCATCGATTCTTTGTGGTTTGTTTGTCGTTATGGTTTTTCTTAGTTTTGTATTAGATTGCGTTGATTTTGCTGATTATTTTGTTGTTCTTGTAGTTGTTTTCCTCGTTTCATTGTCTTTTAGGTTTCTTTCGTCACTTTTCTGGTCTTTGCTACATTTTTCTCTTTCTTGTTTGGTTTCTTCATCGTTGTTGTGCATTTTTATTTTAATTATTCTTGGCATTGTTGTCATTTTCTTTGAATCAGTTTTCCAACTCCTTATCGCTCTGCATTTTTGGTTATCTTCACTTTGTACCCAAATCATATACGCTGTATTTTCCATCATGTTACTGAACGAATATAGTTGATTTTGGTTTAGTTTCCTTTTTAGCAAATTGTTGCTAGTTTCTTTTGATTATTATTTTATTGTTCCGAATCGCTTTCTACTTCTTAATTTTCACAAAGGATATCCATCCGTTGAGCTGACTAAAGTCGTTAGCATCAATAATCCTTGTAATCCTTGTAGTAGGATTGGTCGATTTTGAATTTCCTGTAAATCTATCATCTGTTTACAACAAATTTTGTCTGTGCTTTCCTCATCTCTTGACCTTTTCTGATCGTCTACGCTATTTGGCTTTGGTGGTTGTCTTATTTTCTTGGATGTTATTGAATTTTGCTTTCTATTACTATCTTGGTTTACTCCTTCTTCGTTATCATCTTCCTTTTTCTTGTCTTTATCCTCATCATACATTTTGTCCTGGTCTTTATTACATTGACCCTTCTCAATCCTGTTGTCCTCGACATTTATTTCTTTGATTATATCTTCATACATCTTGATTATCATTTTTCTTCCATTTCTGATGTCATCAACTTCTTGTTTTCGACAGCTAGATTTTCGTTGTATCGGTGCCATTCTCCTACCAATGTTTCTAATTCTTCATTTCTGGACCCTATTCTCTCAGGCTCTCTTTTATTGTCCGTGAATTTTATTTCTCCTCTCTTTAACAAAGCTTTTATCGTCTTTGGTAATGCATACTCGGAATTTATTGCTCTTTTTAGTAATATATTTTTATTGCTTTCGAATTTGTTTACGTCTATGATTTCGTTATCAGATTTTCTTTTTCTCGATCAGTTTTGCTGCTGCTTCATCGTATCCTCTCACGATTGCTCCAAGGATTGGGTTTAAATTTTGTCCTATTATTTCGATGTCTTCTTGAATTGCATTTATTGTAACGAAATCTATTGCTGTTGCTTCTCCCGACATCATAATATAATTTAACATCGTTTTTCCTTTATTGTCCTTCTCATTTAGAGTTGATCGTGTTTTTATTAATTCCCTCAGAATTTTCGTTGACATATCTCTTGACACTGCAATCATCATGGGTGTTTGTCCTTTCTCATTTCTGATATTTGTATGTTGTCCACATTGGTTCATTGCCTCGATAATTTCCATCGTCCGTTCTTCGTTTTCACCTTCTATGGCGTGATGTAGTAGTGTATTACCCGCCATGACAATTATTGTGAATAATATTGGCATTCTTTTCCCTAAGATGCTGATTTTCGCTGTTGACTTTGAGTCTTTCTCGTAGTTCGAGATCATCTTTGTTAATCCTTTTAATATCTCGGTGGTATTCTTGTTGCTGATCCATTTCGGCATTATTTCCTTAGTTATTTTGATTATTGCTTCCATCTGTTTCCGGTAATTTATTCTATCATCGTGGGTTTCGTTATATTCTTGTATCTGTTTCGCATGATTACTATAATATTTTGATTTTGTTTCTTGGCTGTTTGTGACTCTAGTAACTTGTTTCGTCATGTCTAATAGGTTTTTCTGCCTTCCCGTTATCATGTCTTTTTCCTGGTTCGTAGCTTAATTTGACACTTGAATCATTCGCTAGTTTTATTCTGGTGTTAGTATTGATCTTCTCTGGTTTCCTATTGCTTCTTCTCATTAGTCCCACTGTTCCGGATGGGTTTTGAGTCTGTTTATTTGGACAATTCCGAGTCATATGTCCCATTTAGACAGTTAAAACATGTGCGTCTTTTGTGACAAAATTTATTTACTTGTCTTCTCTTCCCGAACAGTTGGCATATTTGATGTCGATAGTAGTCATTCTCTGTGTGTCCTGATTTTTGACATGTTTCACAATATTCTCTGATATTAATTTCGTTAGCTTTCGTATCGATTGTCCAGATACTTTCTTCGTTCGTTGTGGTTTTCCTAGTCGTGTTTTGTTGTGCATATTCATGCTGCATTGTAATTTTCCTTTTCACATTCGTTGTTTTGTTGAGTTCTTCTATTACATCTTCTTTTGTCTCAATTAGCAATTCACTGACTGTTTTTGATCTGTCTTGCATATTCAGATTTCTCGTTTGTCGCTTTTGGATTCTCTTTCCGACTAGTTCTCCCTCTGAAATTTTATTAACCATTAAAATATCTATTACCTCTTGTTCGATTGACGCCACTCCGATTCCTATATTACCTCTTGTTGTTTGTATAGATTTTGACTCCAATACTTTACTTTCTACGTTTATTTGAAGTTCATCTTTATTGTCTTTTTCATTATTGTTTATCCCTTGTTGTAACATGTTTATTTTTGCTTTCTTTATCGATCCTCTTTTCGATTTTTGTAGTAGTACCCTCTGATTTTGATATTTTGTTTTTTTTTGTTTTTCCGATATCCTTTTATCGCTGTTTTTGCTGCTTTTTCGTCGTCTATCGTTCGGTGAACTCTTGAATTATCTTTATTTTTCCTTCGCTGCTCAATTCTTGCTCTGATTTTATTTTGACCTCTTGAGTTTCGTCTTTCTTAATTACTTCATTTTCTTTGTCGTTATTTTCGCGTTATTTATTGCCATATCATCCTCGCTGTTGACAACACACTGCTCCGCAGTGTGGATTTCTTTTTTATTGACTATTCTCGATATATTGCTTCTACTTGATATTTGATTTCTGTTTATCTGTCTTTGTCGAGTTTCTTGGGTTTCCTCTCTTTGTAATCTCTGCTATTCAATTTGTTGCTGTTCCGGATATTTTCTGGTCCATTGATATCGAACATCATTCATGTTTCTCCTCGTATTAATTCATTGAATTTGATTGTTTGCGGGTATTCGTTGAAGCATACCTCCTAATTGATCAATCTCTTGTCTTTGGTTGCTTTGTGTATTTTAACTATAATTGTTCGGTTTTGTTTGTCTCGATTTTCTCTCGATTGCACAATTTGCAGCTATATGTCCGTTTAGGTTGCAGTTGTAACAGGTTCTACTCTCGTATCTTGTGGTTGTCCTCATTATCATCAAATCTCTTAAGTATCCAATCTCTTGTGTTTGGTTATTTTGTGGACTTTTCTTGAATTGGTATGGTTTGTTTTTTTTTTGACTTTGCTTTCTTCTCATTCGACAATTCTTTGACATATGACCAGTTTGATCGCAATTTAAACAGATTATCATTTCCTCTCCTTCTGTGCGAACTCTTCTATCACATCTTTGGCAATTCTTTAGTTGATAACCTCGGTCAGTTCGGCATTCTTTTGAACAGATAGTACATACTGGATTGTAGCTCGCGTTGTTAATCCTGAAATAATTATTATAATTTATAAATTTACCTCTACTGTCTTAAATTCTCTTAACTGGAATATCGTAAATTTGTGATGGTTTTTCAATATATTGATTTGTTTGCGGGTAAATATCTTTCGTTTGTCTCGTTATTTGCATCACTACTTTTATTGGTTCTGATACTCGATATTTTAACTCGGTTTGCTCATTTTGTCTTTCGACTCTTTCTTCCATTGTGGTTAATATTTTCTCTTCCAGTACGATTTCCGTTTGTCATGTTTCAGCTTTTTTTGTTCCAACTGTTTTTATTTCCGAATTTTCAGTTTCTTTTTTGTCATTTAAATCTTCTTCGTTGCATTTTCTTTCTGAATGCATCTCCTGTATATTCCTCTTTAAACTCGAATATATTGGTTCTTGCTTCCTCATTTCTGGTTCATCGCGTGTGATTTCGTACATTGTTGATTCTCTCAAATATATTTCTGTTTCATCAGTATTTTTACTTGGCAACTCTTGGTTAATTTCCTCTCGGAGTTTTTTCATCTGTTTACTCGTAATTTTTTTCAACTGAATTTCAATTTTTGGTTCGGGTGATTTCGCGTTATTTCTTTTGTCAGTTAGATTTTCATTTAATTTATTATATTTTTCGGTTTCTGTTTCCAAATTTTCTAATCTTGTTGTAATCATTGGTTCTGCTGTCGCTACTGTATTAAGTTTTTTTATCTGTTGCTGTTTTTTCACTCTCTTTGAATTCCAATAAAATGGTCTATTTTCTTTATCCTTGTTCTCCGTTCGTTTTGGTATATTCTCAGTTTCTCTACTCGATGGTTTCCTTGATTCCGGTTTCTCGTAACTCGTTTTCTTGATTCTATCTTGGCTCTATTATTCGTCGTTTACTTGATCTCTTTATTCCTTGCCAATTATCTAAAAATAAATAACACCTCTAGTAAATATTATTCTACATAAATTTCCGGATTAATTTTATCTTATTACTCTCATTGCTTCTCCTTATTTTAATTCTTTCCGCTGCGTCAACTTCTTTATCTTTTTAATTTTTTGTCTTTTATTATTAAGTTTATTTTAAATTATCTATAACTCGTATCAATTATCTATTTGTTTCGTCTAAATTATCCTTATAGTCGCATCAATTATCTATATTGTCGTATCAATTAACTATTTTAATCAAATAAATCATCACCATAATATCAATAATCGTCTCGTTAACTATTCTCCTTTATCTCTTTATCATTGGTCCAAAAATGTTTCTTAATCTCTATTCACTATGGGCCTTTTTACTTAATTACTCTCGTCTTTTATCTTAAACTTTATCCGCTGTTGGTCTATGAGCCTTTTTATTTAAATCCTCTTGTCTTTTTCCTTAAACTTTATTCGCTGCGATCGTTTTCCTTTTGATTCATCTCCCTTCATTTTAAATCTTTTTTAAATTATCTATTTCTCGTATCGCTTATCTATCATCCTCGTATTAATCTCGTATCAATTATCCTCGTATTAATCTCATATCAATTATCTATATAGTCTTATTAATTATCTATATGGTCGTATCAATTATCTATATCGTAACAATAAAATCATTATACTTATAATCTCATTTAATCTATTAATTATTTTTCCTATGTATCTCTGATTTAAAAATCCTTTACTTAATCCTCAGTCGCTGGCGCTTTATACCCTCTATTGTTTCCGTTGGCTCTCCGGCCTTCGGCATCTTATTTCGACTGGCGCTCTGTGGCCTTTAATATTCAATCATAATCGTGTCTCATCCGGCACTCTATGGCCTCTAATATCTCAACATATTGTCTCATCTAATCATATCTTATTTAATCATAATCATATCTCAACTTTAATATCTAATCATATCCTATTTAACTATAATCATATATCATCTTTAGTATCTAATCTTGATCACATCTTTACTGCTATAACCATATCTTATTTCATGATCATCTCTTATCTTTAACATCTAATCGTACTCATATCTAATCATAATCGTATAATATCTGTTCTCATCTTTAATCATAATCATATCTCATCTTTAATATCGGAGTTGAGTTTCATCAGTGACTTTAGGGTGAGTTTGAGGCCTCACACTGACTCTCAATTCATGACATCTTTTTTGTCTAGCGCATTTGACCGGTTACGCCTTCCTCACCGCCATTCGGATATTCGGTACTCGGTGTGGGATCCGGGTTGTTGTACCGAACTCCTCACTGGGAAAACTAAAAAAAACATTCCTTCAGTACTTGGTGTGGGATCCGGGTTGTGTACCTCGGAGAATATAAAAGTATGGAAATGCCTAGACGTTCAACCAAGTTCCAAAAACGGTTTACTTGATTTCCCGAATAGTGAAAAGAAAAGGAAGCGATAAATGGGCGCGGAAATTCCTAATATATTTATCTACTATCCGTCCGCTCTCCCGTCAGATTTCCGACTTTATTTGGCCGCCCTGATCTGATCCTTAGTAGGTCCTTTCGAGTATGAACGATTTACCGGTTAGTTCACATCTCGCCTACCGTTTGGTGTCTTCGATACTCGGTGTATGATCCGGGTTGTGTATCGAATTCCGCCCAGCAATAAAAAAAAATTCGTTCGATACTCGGTGTGGTATCCGGGTTTTTGTATCGAACGGCTCAGCGCTACCAGTCCCTTGGCTGATAACATCCTGAACACGACAGTCCGTAGCTGTCCTCTGGTGCCTCACCACCAGCTAGGGAAAAAAGAATGTCTCTAAGTACCTTTAACGTCTAAATCATGCGCATTTTTTCAATTTTTATTTTTATTTTCGGTTTCCCCTTCACTTTCCCAATTCAAAAATTGTAGTAATCGCGTTGGTTTGTTCCCCAAAGAGATGATCAATCTCTCGCCAGAAACTCCCCAACATTTCCGACGGTACCTACTACCTTCCTCTCCTCGGGTTGATCCGGGTTCTCCGTCGGAATAAGCGTACTATCGTTATGATAGCTCGGTTTTAAATCTTACTTTCCAGTATTATTTCCATATAATATAAATAACATTACAAAATACACTAACAAAATGATGCATCGAAACTTTTACCGTACCTTATGTGTGATTTTTCAGCTTTCACTGTTTAAGTTGTGTTTTAATTGTCCACTCAGAATTTATTTAACGGCTTTCATGAAGTTTTCGGCTTTTCCGTATGTTTTACACTTTTCGGTTGCTATTGTTGTCTCATTTATTATTATTATTAATCTCAACTCATCGTACTCGTTTTTTAATCATCATTTTCCCCTGGTTGCTAACTATTATTCTCGTAATTCATTATTAACTCTAATCCTTTATTTTCATTAATAACAAGCATCATCATTTTATTCATCTACGCTCATTTCTTACTATTCATTTCATTTACACCTGAACATTTCCTTTTATCTACGCCTAAGTTTCTCCATCATCGGGATTATCTTTTCTTCAATTTCTCTAACTTAATCGTTTATCTGTTCTCGTTTAGTATCTAATTTGGCTTTGCTTGGCCTCATGTCTTTCGTAATTTGCACGATCGTTCGTTCGTTACTTCCGCTAATATTTCTCATCTCATAGGAGTAGGGGTTCGAAATCGTTGCAACCTTTTCCGTTAATATTTTGATCTTTAATTTAGTTACTTTCAATTAATCGTTTATTACGTTTAAAATTATTTTAACTGATTTGGTGGTCAGGTCTTATTTCAAACAATTTTAATCCGTTAATTTCTAGTTTTCCAATTTTTTACGAACTCTTAGACGACCCGCATTTTCGTGGTTTCCCCTATTTCTAATCACTTTAACCTTCGTGATTTCCACCTTTTCCTTGTTTTTATTATTTTAATTTTTATTTATTTATCTATTTTTTATATTTTTATTACTACTTCTACGGTTTTTGGATGATATTTACACGATGATTCCATTGATTTACACAACCTACCCATAATTTTATTTTTATTTATAGTTTCATGTTTCTTTGATTCCTGCTTTACAAATATTGATAATTTTATCCCCACTTTCCTGTTGAATCATTTCATTTTTGAAATTTTTTTTTGTATCTAATATTTTAATTTATTTACAAATATTGATATTTTCCTCTCCTATTACAATACTCGTCATTCATGGGGTTTCTAAACTGTTGTTTTTGTTCCTTCGTATTTTCATCATGTTTTTTACATTCTCTATTTTTCCTCATCCCGCCATTTTTGATCAACTATGCTCATGTATTTTCCGAGGTTATCTATTATTTTATTATCTGTTATGGTGTTGTTATTCCCTTTTGCAAGTTTATTTTATATTATTAGAACCTCTAAGATACCTTCTATCTTTCCTAATTTATTTATAACGATACTATCTAATTTTTGTGGATTTACAGTAAATATTATTTATATTGTGAAATTTTCTACTTTTCTCCTGTTGATTTTTCTCCATATTTTTTCAAGCAATCTTGATAGTTTTCTTGTCCCTCATATCACTCACATTCTGGTTTCTCTTAAGTGAATTTATGTTTTACCGTTTCTAAAATTTTTCGTACTCTGTGTTTCTATTTTCCATGTAGACAAATCGATCGTTTTCCAAAGTTTCTGTCAGTGTTTTCCAGTTGTTATCTGTCTGCATTTTTGTGAAATTCCGTCACAACATCTATGGTTTTTGATCATTATTTGTTTCCATCTAGAATCGTGATTTATGCTCAGTTGAGTGCGCTCTTGCGAATATTTGTAGTTTCTTAATTTTCTTTGACATTTGTTTTTCGTTGTAAAATAATCATTAGATCTCAGCTTCGAATGATTAAACAAAGTTTTTCGCTTTTTATTTCGCACTGATCTTTTCTTTCCGTATTTCTTTCATTCATTAGTTTGATTTCCATGTAGATACATTCATAGTTTTTGTTTTATTTCTTCCTGCAATTGTCTGAAATATATTCTCGGTGGTTACTTTCAAATGTCTTGCTTCTCCCGTTTGCTAGCCGCTAACTCGTTTTAAATTTTTCTTGGTTGATGTTTTTATGAATTATTAGTTGTCCAATGTCGTCCCAACGTTGTCCTGCTTGTTATTGTTTCTAACTGAAATCTTATATATTGTTCACTTTGTTCATTGCTGAGTTCCTAACTTTATACTTGGTGGTCGAGTCATTTGTTTCATTTCGTTTTGTAGACAAATCCATCATTTTCCATAACTTTCCGCTAATCATTCTTTTCTTATTGTCCCAGATTTGTATGTGGTGGCTATTCATTTGTTTCATTAATATATTTTCTTATTTTGTAGCTAATTTGATCGTCTTCCATCGCTTGCTATTAAGCTCTATTCTTTGGCAAACTGTTATCCCGACGTTTTCTGTTTAATAACTCGACTTTTGCATCTTGTATCCTCTGATCATTTTTCTGTTGTTTCTACACTTTATTGCTTTGATTCTTCTCATAAAAGAAGCTGAGCCTCAAATTTGTATTTGTTTCATCACTATTTTCTTCCGCTTTGTAGAGATATCAATCGTTTTTCCAATACTTTCCCTTTTCTCATTGTTGTCTCTCTGGAGTTCGGTAAAATATTTTCCCGACATTTTCTTTGTTTGATTATTAGATTCTTATTTCAGTTTAGTTTGTTTGTTTTGCCAACAAAATCATTTTATCTCGGCTAAGGGTGTACTGACAAACTCGCTGTTATTTCTAAACTGGATGATTTTGATCTTTCCAAATAACGAAGCCTTATGCTGAGTTTCAAATTTGTACTTGGTAGGCTAGTCACTTGTTTCATTAATATATTTTCTCTATTCTGTAGTCGGGTTGCTCGTTTTTCATCGTTTTTTTTATTAGGTTCTCTCCGATAAATACCCTTCTTGTTCATCCGTCATTCGTTTCATCAAGATTGGTGAATTCCATCATCTTTTTATTAACTAGGCCCACGAGGATGCAGAGACCTCGCAGAAGGTTATGATATTCATCCATAGCACATTCTTGAATATTGGATGGGATGTTATCAAGAGCAGTTTTAATACGACTTGGAACTGTAGCATTTAACATATCCATCCAACGAAGAGTTTTTCCTGCTTCACTTTTATCGAACTGTGCAGCTTGAGAAGAAACAATATGAGATGTAATTCCAATTTGTGGTTTGAGAGTAGACAAAGCCTCTCGAGCTGTGCTAGCCTCTTTGATTTCGCCGGCTCTACTAGGAATAACGTCACAAGATTTTGCAATAATAGAATACCGTAATGTATTAAATGAGCTCCGACTAGAATCATTATCTGACTAGACACCACATTTGTATGTCATAAACATAAATCCACTAACTGCAAATAATTTATCAGAATTATTCAAAAATTTAAGAATAGCAGGCATTTTGAGGAATTTATTCAAATTAATTTACAAATTATAATTACTACTTAAATTTCACATTTAATTTTCAAATTTCTTCCATTTACCTTAAAATTTTAAAACAAACTAATTTTTAAATAACATTACAAAAAATTACAAATTCCAAAAATAACAATTAAAGTGTTTTTTAATCTTTTTCATCCACTTTAACCATAAATTCTGTTTTTGTTTTTCTGTCATTAATTTTGATTTTAATTTTAATTATTATTGTTACTTGGAGAAAAGACTCAAATTTTGAATCCATTCTCCAAGTTACCAAACAACATTGGGCTAAGGGAACAGACTAACCAAATTCTCAACATCCTCCCCCCTTGACCACGTCAACACCAACAACTTTATCTTCGAGCAGGAATATCTTCAAAATGGGTCTTCATTTTACTTTTCCATCTACTCGAATCTTAACAACTCTGATTCTACCATCTTGACCAGGAACAACCTCACATATCCGTGCAAGTGGCCCTTTTCCATCATAAGTGGACTTTTCCAACACCAATACTATATCTCTCTCTTTCAACGTTCCCAAAAGTAATCAGTTATTTCCAATTGACCCACCATGGTTTCTTCCTGAATGGTGGTGACCCTATCTGCAACAAACAGTTTGAACGTCCTAGTTTGTTGTTTTATCCAATACAAAACATTGTGGCTATCAGTCCAAAAACGCACCTCATTGATATTACATCCGATGGGCTTTACTATTTTCTTCGCCAATTTCAAACCAAGACGAGCTCCCAACAACTCCAATCTCGGTATATTCACCGTTTTTACCGGGGCTACCTTTGACTTTGCCGCTATGAATTTAGATTGGATTTCTCCACTGGATTTCCTATCCTTTTTTATAACAGGGAAGTGAGGCGATATCCATCCTTCATTTGCCATCTGTTTTTTATCGATTCCTTTGATATAACCTTTTCTCTCATGATCGTCGATTAATTTGGTTTATTCTCTTTCCAATTCTTTATCTCTTTCAAATCTACCAAATAAATTCATTAACCTCTTTTCTGCCATTCGCCTACTCGAATTTAAATGAGGTTTCTCAATTTTCCATGGCAATTCTACCTCATATCTATCATTCTCGAATTGCATTGCCCCTATTGAACGTTCTAGAATTTCTTGATCTTTCATTGAATGAGACGATTGTGGCATTACGAGAACTTCCAACTCCCAGAATTTCTGCAATTCAAAACTCATGCTGTTTCCAGACACGAAATACGTCTGAACGAAATTCGATTGGTGTGAAAACGAATTTCCATAACCCGTATTGCCGATACAGGTCCATCCTAACGGTGTAAGCCTTGCAATAGGCTCACCTTCCCCGCCTCTTATTTCCTTAATCAAATACTGGAGCTCTAAATAATCCGCTCCAATTAAGACATCAACCGTCTTTCTTTTCAAATATGAAGGAAATTTCAATTCCGCTAAATAAGGCCATGATTTTGCAGCTTCATTCCAGTCCATGACTCTCATTTCACCTGTCACAGACTTTAATGCCATTGCCTTAAAACATTTCTCAACCGACCCATTCAAACTCTTCAATGTCATCTCTGTTCGATGTGCAACAACTTCCTGAGTCCTCCCTCCAACCATTTTTATAGGGATTCTGACCTTTTCTTCAATGAGGTTTAATTCAGTAGCCACTTGCTCACTTATAAAACTAGCTGTACTTGCATCATCGAGCAGAGCATTAACAACCAATTGCCGGTTACCTTTCTCCAATATCATTGGAATGGTTCGAAGACTGATCCACCTTTTATTAGCCGACAACTGATATGGCTCGACCCCCATCATAACACTCTCCTCTGAGATTTTTGGCTCCAAAATTCGATGTAGCCAATAGTTGTGTTTTCCTTCACAATTTTTGAATCTGCACAATTTTTCTTTCAGACATTCCTTCACAAAATGGCCCTTCGATAGACAGTTGAAACAGAGTTTAAGCTCTCTGACTTTTCTTGTCCTTTCCTCAACATTCATTTTTCGAAACACAAGACACTGATTCAAATAATGTGTCTCCTCACACATAGGGCATTTCTGATTTTTCAATTCCTTTTGTCTATTGTTTATGCCTTGATTCTTGGTGCAGCTTCCTCGATATTTAAATTTTTCAATTTTATTAGATTTGTTCTTTGTGTTTTGGTTCACGGTGACGTGGGACATTACAGGTTGGCCTCGATACTCCTTGTTATATGCGGACCTCTATTCATAATTCGTTCTGCGGAATTCCATCGTTCCCTTTATTTCCATCGCCTGTCTCGTCCGCTGTAACTTGCTTCCTAACCAGCCCTGCAAGATTTTAACTGCCTTGTCAGATCCATTTTTTGAATTGTCATAATTTGTCAACCACTCATCCAACACAGAGTGTGACAACTTTTGCAACAACTTTTTAAAAATAAATCCCGCGCCCAACTCATTATCTCTTCCCATATCTTCCAAACGGACGACGAGAGTACCAATTAGAGATAAGAGATTCTCAAAATCTCTTATTTGACCTTCCCTTATCGGCCTAAATCTCTCCAATTCTTGTAACAAATTCCTATATAATCTTTCTTCTCCTCCGTAATTGGACTCTAGACGTTCCAAAGCCGCGTCATACGCCCCAGCAGAATAACCCAAAGTATCAATTAACTTTAGGGGTTCTCCAACCAGATATTTCCTGAGATGTTGTAGCTTCTCCTCTTTCGATCCGAGTGCCTTGTTGACTCGCACTTCAAAGGCTGCCTTCCAAGCTGGGAATTCTCTTATTTGTCCATTGAAAACTGGGATGGTTAATCTTTTTAACTTATCTAATGTTGGTGTATATTCCTCCGATTTCGTCTTACTCGACTCTATTCCAAGCTTTTTATTAGTCATCACTTCGATCTGGTTATTCAAAGTTTCATCTCTTTCCATGATCTCGTTGATATCTTTTTCTATCTTTTTTACTTCTGCTACTTTCCCGATCTTGTTTCCTAGTAGCTTTAATTGAGTCAACCTGTTAATCACTTCTTCTTGTTCCCCCAGGTATCGTTCGTATACTTCAGATCCGTCCGATTGCTCTAGACTGAGCTTGACCCGATTCCTTGATCGGTTAATTTATTCTTTGTCGACGATATTTTGCTCATACCGTCACAAAATTCCTCTTCATCATTCCCTCCTTTTAATCGTAGAGCTAGATGAAGAGTGGATTCTTTTCTCACATTGAATTCTAACAATGTATGATTACCATTCAACTGTTTACCGGCCCAGATAAGTCTTTGTTGAACTGGAGGAACTCCTTCTTTGTGTTGAATCTTTACTTTTACACTTTCAATAGTGTCACTTGGTTCAACCTCAAGCGTAATGGTTTTGCCAGTTAAAGTTTTCACGAATATTTGCATACCACTTCTTAATCGTAAACCCAAATGGAGTGTAGATTCCTTTTGAATATTATAATCCGACAAAGTACGCCCATCTTCTAATTGTTTGCCAGCAAAAATGAGTCTTTGTTGATCGGGAGGATATCCTTCTTTATCTTGAATCTTTGCTTTCACCTTTTCAATGGTGTCACCTGATGCAACCTCGAGTGTAATCGTTTTACCGTTCAAAGTTTTCACAAATATTTTGTTAGGGTAGATACGTGCAGCTTCCAAAGCTTCACTTGCAATTGTTCAATTTCATCTGATAACGTGCAAACGCATGCTGGAATTTCATCACAACCAGCCTTTTTATACCTAAGTCGATAATTCTAATTTTAGGGTCTGAAACACCACGACAAAATCGACTTTTAGGATATGAATTATTTTTATAATATCTATAACAGCTAGCTGGTCTACGTCCCATTTTAAATTTTAACATTGAAATTAAATTCAGGTTAATATTTGTCATCAAAAGGAATTTTGGTAGTCTGAACCCCCCAGATCCCCATATATATTTAATAAAAAACAACAATAATCCTTGCCTGAGATTCATCAGCTGATTTCGGCTTGGCTGCTGTCCTTCCGATATCCTTGGTCCGCATTCTGGCTGGGCTTCCGTTCTACGAATCTGTGCGTGGCCCCCCGAAGGGAACCACGCTCTGCTACCAATGGTGAATTCCATCATCTTTTTATTAACTAGGCCCACGAGGATGCAGAGACCTCGCAGAAAGATTTGATGTTCATCCATAGCACATTCTTGAATATTGGATGGGGTGTTATCAAGAGCAGTTTTAATACGACTTGGAACTGTAGCATTTAATGTATCCATCAAACGAAGAGTTTTTCCTGCTTCACTTTCATCGGATTGTGCAGCTTGAGAAATAATATGAGATGTAATTTCAACTTGTGTTTTAAGAATAGATAGAACTTCTCGAGCTGTGGTAGCCTCTTTGATTTCGCCGGCTCTACTAGGAATAACGTCACAAGATTTTGCAATAATAGAATACAGTAATGTATTAAATGAGCTCCGACTAGAATCATTATCTGACTAGACACCATATTTGTATGTCATAAACATAAATCCACTAACTGCAAATAGTTTATCAGAATTATTCAAAAATTTAAGAATAGCAGGCATTTTGAGGAATTTATTCAAATTAATTTACAAATTATAATTACTACTTAAATTTCACATTTAATTTTCAAATTTCTTCCATTTACCTTAAAATTTTAAAACAAACTAATTTTTAAATAACATTACAAAAAATTACAAATTCCAAAAATAACAATTAAAGTGTTTTTTAATCTTTTTCATCCACTTTAACCATAAATTCTGTTTTTGTTTTTCTGTCATTAATTTTGATTTTAATTTTAATTATTATTGTTACTTGGAGAAAAGACTCAAATTTTGAATCCATTCTCCAAGTTACCAAACAACATGGGGCTAAGGGAACAGACTAACCAAATTCTCAACAAATATCGTTTTTCGTCGCTTGTTGTTTTGTTTCATATTTCCTTTATTTTCTTGTTTTGTATTCAAGTTTGTCGTTTTCAATCTTTTTGTATTTCATTCCTTATTCATCTGTCGTTCTCATTTGTTATCTCTCTGGAGTTCGGTGAAACTTTTTACGTCTTGTGCTCTTTGATCGTTTGCCAAAAAAATCATTTCAATCCCGGCTGAACCCCCAAATTTGTATGGTGGGTTTCTGGGTGTTGATATTTGAAACTTTATGGTTGTTACCCAGTCAACCCCATACAAATATTCTTTCGCTTACCAATCGGCAACCGTTGCTAAGCAACGTTGGAACTGTGCTCGAATGGGTAGATCTTCCGCAAAAAGTGAGCGCTATTACTAATGCTATAATTGACCGAACGATCCATGGGTCCAACGAGCTGCCGATTTCGATTTTTAGGTCCCATTATATCTTTCAAAGGTTAACCTATACTCTCATGTCCTTCGTTGTTATGTCCGTTCTTATGGTCCTTCTTATCATCGTCCGTACTAATGATTATTCTATGGCATGTACACCCTTTGTTAAGTTAAATATTCCCACAGTATACCTTTTACTCTTATCCCTATTATAATCACAATGTTCCCTATTACGTATTATTGCTTGCCTTATCATTGATACTATTATATTTATTACCTTTATTAATTGTTACTACGGTTACCTTTATTATTATTTTTATTAATATATGATTACCATTACATTTATTATTATTACTACTATGATTATTACTACTATTATTATTATCATAATTATTATCATCATTACTACAAATACCATGATTATCATTATTATTATCGTTATTATTATTATTATTATTATTATTATTATTATTATTATTATTATTATTATTATTATTATTATTATTATTATTATTATTATTAAAAGATAACGCCAATAAAAAACCTTTCGTACGATATATTTCGATAGCACAGCTATCATCTTCAGGTACTCAAAACCAACTATAAATATTATGAATTAACATTTAATTTAAACAAATTATTTTTTTATTAATTTAATTTTTTAATAAATAAATATTTTTAAAAATATATTTTAAATTAATTTAAAATTTTAAAATTTTTTCACTTATATTCTAATTTTTAAAAATTAATGTAATTTAAAATTTTCAATTATTTTAATAATATTAAAAAAACAAACATGATATAACATACGTAAACTATTGAAAAACATTCAAAACATTCGTAGTCACAGCACTCTGCACATTAATCTTTGTATCCAATGACCTTATCAGCAATGCTTCACACATCACTCGTTCCCAATAACTATTAAAACTTCTCAACAAAATTCTAAAATCAGACATTCCTATATCACTTTTACAGCCTCTATTGTGTTCACTAATATTGGTAAAACCCTTCAATCGACAATGCTCTAGAACTCGAGTACAGAGATGACAGGAAGTCTCTCCAATGTATGTGGCATTACACCCATTACATGTAAATTGATAAACAAGATCAGAACACAATCCAACCGGAGTTTTTGATTTATTAATAAACATATTGCGTACCTTACACGAATTAGAAACAATCTTATACTCTAAATTTCCTATCAGTTTACCCAACTTCCTCTTATAATTTGTAAAGCCTTCAGAGTACGGCAATACTAACTAATATTTAGGTTCAATTTTTTTATATTCATTTTTACCATCACCCAGATCAACACTCAATTCACACTCATCCGACAAATTACATTCAGACTTTCCACAACATGGATCCTTAGGATTTTTAATCAATTTATCAACAGTTTCTTTTATCGTCAACAATAAAAATGATTTAGAATATCCATTCTTTATCAACAACTCAACCAATTTATCAACGCTTTTTACCGAATTAGCAAAAGTAGAAGATAAAGCCCATAAAAGATAAATCAATTCTTTCACCATATTTCTCTTATACTTAAATTCACAAAAGCTTTCTGGAGAAGTATAAAGACCAGTATCAGTTGGTTTTCTATAAATCTCTGTCTCATACTGTTTATCTTTGCGTTGAATTAAAAAATCCAAAAACGCAATTGATGACTTTCTCTCCGTTTCACATGTGAATACAATGTTTGTATGTAAACTATTCATAAAATGCAAAAACGGTTCTACATGTTTTTGGTTTTCAAATATAAGAAAAATATCATCCACATACATTTTATAAACAAAAGGTTTTTCAAATTGGAAAGAAGCAATTTTCTTTTCCAAACTAGCCAAAAATATTGATGGCATCGTTGGTGCTAAAGGGGAACCCATAGCGACTCCATCTATTTGTTGATACCATTCATCATTGAAAAGAAAATTGGCATTTGAAGTAGCAAATTCAAGAAGTTTTCGAAATGCCCTTCTATCCAAAATGTGATGTTCCGAATCATTTTCATTCCACAACGCACAGCATAAGTCAATCGTCTCAACCAGTGGCACATTCGTAAACAAACTACAAACATCAAACGAAACCATAACATCATTCATACTTCGTTTTTGTAGCTTTGCAATACAAGAAACAAACTCAATGCTATCCTTACATTCAAACTCTGATCGCATTAACGGTTTTAATAATCCATCTAAAAACTTTGCTATTTTATACTGGGCAGTACCAACCATCGACAAAACTGGTCTCATAGGTACACCATCTTTATGGATTTTTGGTAGCCCATATAGTTTAGCTGGCTGCGATCCTATTGGACGAATAGACTTACCTACCTCTTCATCAATAAGCTTCTTCTCAATAAAACCATTTTACATTTTTTACACAAACTCTTCATCCTTAAGAGGGGAATTTAACAAATCATTCAACTTATTTACATACACATCATGGTCAAGAATAACCATCCCATTTCCTTTGTCAAACTTACAGATATTTATATTTTTTTTAGCTAAGTTTTTTAAAGTCATAAAATCCCTAATATTCTGCTTTTTGTTTTTATCGATATACTCCATCGTACTTGCACTTAACGAGCTCTTCACATAATTACCATTAATGCCTTTCATCGATCGGGCTGTATGAAAATATAAACTTTCAATTTTTGCACACAATTTTGTTTCATCCAAGCGATTCTTAATACAGTGATTTGGACCAAATTTTAAAACACGCTCTTCATCATCATTTAACACTATTTTACTCAAATTTATCACAGTATTCTCCACACTCAATTTAGAAATCCCAAATATTTTTCTCAATTAATCAATTTTTTAATATGAGCATTCTCTTTAGATTTTATTTGCACAATCGAATTTTTGATACACCATTCTACACATACCTGTAAACAAAACTCATTCGTAGCATTATTTAACATTAATCCAATATTTGTTAGTTTTTTATCAATGGAAGTTCTCCTTATTTTCTCTGATTCCAACATTCTTCTTAACGTTCTTCTATGTATTAATTGGACATCTTTACTAGAAAGACAATCACTTAGTTTCATTTTAAAAATGAACGAAGGAATCATCTTTTCTTCTAAACAAGTCTCAAGAAAACTAATGTCTAGTTCCTTTCTTTTGAGGGAGTTATAAACCTTCATAAACCTTTTGAATATAGGAACAGCTGCAGCATGATTTATAAATAAATAATTAAATAAATTTGGCAACGATTTAATTAAAAGATAACGCCAAATTTGAGTAAACGCCAATCGTGATGAACTATATCTGTTCTATGTTAAGATCTTCCAAAGATTACTTTCTTCAGATCGCTTCTTTTTGTGGTAAGATTTTAGTGGGCATTTAAACTGAAAATATCTCAGTATTTATACTCAAATATTTTGTCGGTAAAAAGGGTTTTTATTTATTTAATAAATTCATATATAATCGCTTATTTAAATTTCTACAAAAATTTTTGTTTTTATTTATTTAATAATTTATTTGAAAGTATTTCGTATTACTTTGAAAAATTCGTTTATTTATTTATTTAACCATTTGTTTATTGATTTATTTTCCCTTTAGGTTTTATTTACTCATTGATTTGTTTTCTGTTTAAATTCTCTTTTTACACTTTTTAATAAAATATCAAAAAATAATAAATATATTAGCTATCAACATCAAATTAAATACAATTGTTCAGAAAAAATAATAGAAATTAAATATCCACATTAAATTGTTACCAAATAATAACCGTTTAAAAATAATTATTTACAAATACAAAATAAATATCAACACCAATTACTGATAGTTGTTCACTAATTAATAATAATAATTGTTCACAATATTGTTCAAAAGAATAATGATTGTTCGACACACAGGGAATTGATTGTTCGTATAAGTCATGATGGATTTGATTGTTCGAATAACAATATTGATTTGACATAGGGAATTGATTGTTTGATTGTTCGAATAACTATATTGATTTGACGTAGGGAATCGATTGTTTGATTGTTCGAAAAACTATATTGATTTGACGTAGGGAATCGATTTATTTCGTGTTATAACCTCTCCTCGGCGTACACGTTGACCCTATACTTCTCAGGCCCTGCTTTGAAATACTTATTCAAAATAAATGTGGTGATGGGTCTTCCCTCATCATCCAACAACACCTTGTTATTGTGTACTTGATGTACGTGAGATATATTTGGTTTCATATCAGTACCCAACAATTTGCTGGAACATTAATCTATGAAATCCACATATTTATCAAAATAGTTAAAATAAAGATATAAAATAACACAAAACAAAAATTTTACTTTTAGTTTCGGTGAGTTCTGTTTCTTCGTAGAATGCAAATTAAATTATAACGTTCTGACGTTTTAACGTTTTGTAACTGCTGGGCACCTGATGGGTGAAAAGAAATAACATTTTTACTGCTACTTTCAAGGAATTCCCACCAGATGCGCGCACAAGAGATATAACCATTGGATACCAGTCAAAAATGATGTTGGAAATGTATTCCAATGGGCAGTTTCTAGTAAAAGGTGAGCCATTTTGTCATGACTGCTAATACCTAGAAAACCTCTGGGTTCACTAGCTACCATAGAATGTATTCACGTTCATTTTATTTGTGTTCCTCTGTCATCAATTTCATGTTAAAAACAATATCGGAAATGATAAGATAAACGAATTATACGAGATCCTGTAACGATTGAATTTTATAATTGTCATGAAAGGGTTAAATAAAATGTATAGACTGTATAATAATTATTTTATCTAGATTTCCTGTTTGTATTGTTATCAATTTTATGTATTCATTTAAACAGTAATATTGATGGATATAAATCAAATAACGTATGTAAAGGGTTCTAATAATGTCTTTTTAATCAAAAATGTTTTCAAAAATATGAAATTCGCATCCCATCTCCTATAAAATCCCACAATTCAAACTTTCAATTTTTATGGATTTAAAAAATAAATTCAGTTCTATTTTTAGAACGCAATTTATTTTATGCATGGTCGAGGTGAGTCCTAAAAAATTTTTATGTATGATTTTTGTTAAAGTTTTTCTGCCTCACTTATTGATTTCCTGATTACAAATTTCTCAACGTTTTGGATTTTTTTTCCAAATCATGGATTTCTAATTTGGATTTTTCTCTAAAATCGCTATATATGGATGAAAACTTTATCAATTTAGATGAGTTTTGTCGTACTTAATAATAAAAATCTAGTCTATCTTTTTGTCTTTTTAGTTATGTGTAATTACTTAAATCATTAATGATAATTCTTTATTTTTAATTTTAAGGTAAAAAACAAAATAACAAAAGTAATCCCGTTTGTTCAGTGAATGACACAAAATATAAGTATCATTAAAATAATATTTTTCGCGCCACAGGTAGTTTTCTACCATGTAGTCTCCTTTCTTATTTGTAAATCTTCGGCTCTGGGGTTGGCTGTAGGGGTTCGACCTTTTCCATCATGAAATAAAATATTTTTATTTTTAAAATTCTTCAATTAGCAGGTGTTTTATATGATTATTTATATTCACTTGGAAAATATATAATTAATATAATAAAAAAAAATTTATCAAGAATTTTCTTTGTGATTAAGTAAGTGTTTATACAATTTACTATTTCTGATTTGTGATTCGATGGTAGCGATCAATGCTTCTTTTATCAACACATAGGCTTTCATTTTTTGAATCTGTAGACAACATAATACTACTAATAAATAAAATAAAAAGAAAATCTTTTATTCAAATTCAACTTATTCTTTTCTCATATAGTTCCTGAATCTAAAACTGATAACTGGAAAAAATATATAAATAATTATTATGATACTGTTGATGTACCGGAAAATTTAATTGACGACAAACTTGCATCCCTGGTTATTAACCATCCTATCCGTGATCTTGGGCTGACTTATCCGCGCACACCTCACAATTTTAGTTCACTGGCACGTACCCATGATCAAAATCATGTTGGTACTGTACGCAACAGCCAATACTACTCCTCGAACGACCTTCGTTCCCAGTTCCTTGCGGCCGCTAGAAGGTCTTACGCTTACTATCTTAACCCTGTAATTTGTACGGTGAACCTGATTTATCGCGTTGACCGATGCGGGATGAATTGTAAGAGCGTTTATTGTAAAATTCTAGTTATTCGCTTGTTGTCAACACTAACTATTTTTACCATATTCCTTGAATTATCGAGAAGATTATCCACTATTCTCACTTTTGTTCTAACCTATTTTGTCATTTATTATTTAATGAAATATAAATTATTAAATCAGCAATATCATTATTCCAAGATTGAATCTACTTCTACACGAATTAATTAATGTATTTAAAATAATTCGAAGACAAGAATCAAGATTCAAGCATTTAATCATTCACTACACTCATGCATAAATAGGCACTATAATAATGGAGTCACGAGATAGGAATAGCAGTTGACAAAGGAGGCACAGAAGGTACGAAGCGCTGGATGCTCCCACAGAAAAGCACACCTATCACATCTCTGTACTAGACTCATCTTCGATGTCGACCGGTCAGCGTCGACGTTTCGGGGGTCGACGGGTTGATGTTATGGTTGAAAAGCTCGGCTCTTCCTGAGTTATCGCGATTGACAATTCTACCGCAGAGTGGGTGCTCAACGGCACTCGCCCACTCAGAACGGCTATTTCATCAGGTGCAAGATCCAGACTCTCCAAGGTAAGGTTTAAGCTTGGTGGCTCCGGTTCGTCCGCTTCCAGATCGATATAGATCGGGGGAGGTGGTGGATAGATTGCCATGGACGGTGCATATACTACGTCCGGATCTAGTCCCCGGAATTCAAATTCTGTATAAGCAGGGGGTGGGTCGTTTACTTCGGTGTCCTCTCCGGTTCTCCCATTCGCCCGTAGGATATTTGCCTCAGTCCGGCGCCTTTCACGATGACGGCGGTTCAGATTCGGCCGTCACCGCTGTATTCCGGATCTAGATTCCGTTGTCCCACTTGGGGGTGATCCTTTCGATTGCTGAGATACTTGACTGAGAGGGAGATGTTGAGCTGGGATGATGTTGATATCTTGTGCCCAGCTGCAGCTCGGTAAACGAGTCCTGATCTCGTTTTCGGTAAATATCGTGATTTGCTGACTTCGAGTTTCGATGATAAGATTATCTCTGGACCGAGAAAGGCGAGAGATCTTTTGATACAAGCTGCGAGTTGCCTCGGACGAACTCTATGTGTCCTTTATTTTCTCATATGTCGCCTGAAAAATGGCGTGATCCCTCTCTAGTTGATCAAGCTTCTGTCTAGTGGCTATCGCCGATGAGGAAAGTAGGGGTATCCACGGAAGATTCGATAAGTTTGACATCTTCGATGTTGGCAGGGTATTCTTGAAATAAAGCTAAATAGAGATGAGGATAATTATCCATAGAGTCTACTGGTACGTGTAAATATTTTGGACTATGATTAGGGGTGTATTAATATTTGATTTTTCGGCTAGGTTCATTCGCAAGGAGAAATAGATCCAAGGGAAACAGACACATTAAAGCAAAGTTTAGGGACTCCTATTATTAATCATACCAATAATACCGTTAATAATAATAATAGTAGCAACAATGATAGTGACTATAATAGTAGTAATGTCATAATAGTAATAATGTTATCGTAGTAATAATGTTAGTGATAATAATTATAACTCTAATAGTAATAGTAACGATTTTAGCTATAATAATATTGATGATTATAATTTTTATCATAACTAGGTTAATTTGGTGGGTCGTCTTAGGGTCACTACAGGGAATGGAATTAAGTGTCATTAATCTGCGGCGGTTCTCCATCTACATCTCCTACCCTATTCATTCTTTCGTACTGGAATTTTTAATTTTTATGCCACAACCTCAATCAAATATAAGACAATAACAAAATATTATTTTAATCGAATTAATTCGAGTAAATGTCGATGCTAATTTGGCGGCTCTTTCTGTACCTAGAACACTTAGGGTCGTCTCAGAAAAGAGTAGGTGACGAAGTTTATATTATTTAAAATTTAAAACTGTAATCTAAATTTTACTTGCGGGTTTTCCAGGCAGCCTCACAACAGTAAATTCCAATGGTTAGAAATTTTCAGGTTGTTAAACGTTCAATATCGATCGATTTATTATAGAATGGAATGTCATAGTGTTGTGGTAAATGGTGTGTGAAGATTATGTGATGGAGGCGTACTTGTTAACTTATTGATCGTTATCACACGATCATGTGCGTATTAATTTATTGGTGCGTGACGTGTAGATATTTTAGGCTATTGTCAAGCACTCTGTGATATTGGGAATAAGATCGATATTATCGAGTTACCTTTAGATTCTAGTGTAATTATTTCTGACGACGTGGTTACTGCTACCAGGTTATCCTAACAGAATTGAATATAGTTTCTGACATCCCCGAAAATTGTATTCTTGTTCTGATAATACTTAATCAATTTTTTTCAGTCAATAGCTTATCACTGCTACCCGGTTTTCAAATCAGCGTCGAGGTTTTTACAAAATAACATTTCTTAATGACCGTTGATGATCATCTTAAGTGCCATTAACTATTAACGCTCTTCCCGTGATTTTATATTTGCTGCTCGCCTCGACCGACGTTTCCATCAGCCGTTACGAGTGGTTGAACGGTGCTTTACGGGGAGGGTCCTGTGTCTTTCGACCAGACCCCGTCGTGGACAGACCGAGAGTTCAGGAAGGCTCGACTCGCGATCACAACTAGGGAACTTAATCCACCAGCCGGATCGCCGATCTACCTGCCTGATGACTATTGCAATACGTAGAATGTATAATTTTAAGGGACCTCGATATATATTAATAACAATATTATTAAATCATAAAAGTAAAATAGCATAGAATTAACTTAAACGTTACGAACATTTATTATCATTAGAGAACTTAATAAAAATTAAAAATAAAAACTACAATCCTTACCTAAAAATCGATTTCAATCATTTAATAAAATTGTAAAAGTGATTGGCAGGTTTTGCAGTTTTTAAGGTTAAAAATAATGAAATTGGTCACTGCTATTATAGTATTTTGTGTCTGTGTGCGACCAATGGGCGATTTTCCGCCATTTTTAGGGTTTTTTAATTATTTTATTAATTTCAAATTATTTTTATAATTTTTTATATATTTTTTCTTATTTTTTGATATCTTAATTTTTATGTTATTGGGTTTTATTTTTATTATTATTTTCTTATGATATTCTTTTTACTCTTTATATTTTATTTCCTGGTCGCTTCTTCTGCCTGTGTTTGTTCTAAACGTTATTTTGCAAGGTTTTGGCAGTTTATTTTATTTCACGTATGTTTCTTTCTGCCGCTGTAGGCTTTTTCAAGAATTTTAATTAATTATTTGTTTTATTTAATTTTGTTATATTTTTACTTTGTATTAATTAGGATGTTTTATTTTATTTTTGATCTCTGCTTGTGGTGCGTGTGTATTTCAGTGACCATTTTCCTTCATCTTTTTATTTTTTGTTTTATTTGTATCATTGTTTTTTTTTTACTTTTGGCTCTAAGCCCAATAATACTTTAATGAATAATGAAAAATAATATTTCTTTAAATTGTAATAGAGATATGAATTATTATGTTTAGAGAATTCATTTTCATTCATGTTACTTGATAAACTCTTTTCTCTTGTTATTTTCTTTTATTTAGTTAGATTCATTTTTGTTGTACGCTTTATTGATAGTTTTTGAGTCACAGTTAACTATTATGATTCTCTTTCTTTTCAATACATTTACTTTGGTATTTGTTCTTTTTGGTTTTTAGTAATAATATATTCTTCTTTTATTTTTGTGTGAGATTTTATCCTTCCTCATAATCATTCGCTCTCTACTGAGGGTTTGATGTTGAGGTTCTTGGAAAGGATATCTGACCCGGTGAACTACCATTCACAACGGGTACCTCCCACACCGAAGTACTAGTTTTACACAAGTGTTGAAAAAATTAATTTTGATTTCTTGCATGCATGTAGTTTGATGATCAGATGGTTAATAATTGGAATATGATAACGATTAATAATAATGAGCATATAATTAGCAATTTATGCATAATAATAATCAAAAATGATAATAAAAATAATGAATACAATAAATGGTTAATAATTATATTGTGTGTTTTAATGATTTCATCTTTTTGATAATAATGGAGATTGGTTATGAGGCATCTCGTATAGGTCAAGTACCATGGGAGTGACGCTTCCTTGGGACTTGATCGATGCGAAGAAATTATTTTAATATTGTACATTATTAGAAAACTCAAGATTTCAATAAAAAAAACCATTATATAATTTGAAAATTGACACTTGATATATTTAACATCTATTCATGAATCCAAATCAAAAATAACTTAAGTTAGGGTATTTCCTAAGACATATTTATATTTTTGCATAAAAATACAAATTCAATGGAATTTCACTAAAATTTAACATTAGATAATATTGTTGGGCCAGAACGCAAACGGCCTTGAGAATCGTTTAAATGAATCGGTAACACACACGCAAACATAACACGCAGATTTAAACTCAAACCTATTAAAACACCAATTAAACCCACCAAAAAATGAGAGGAAAAACAATAAAATATAAAATAATAAACATAAAAATATATTAAAATAATAACAAAAAGCAACAAGATCCGCATGATATAAATATAAACATAACACGAAAACCTAACAAATTCGACTGAAATTTAATAATTTAACAAAAAATGTGAAATTTCATGAAAATGAAATAAAATTCAAAGAATTTGAATTAGAAATAATTCAATAAAAATTTTAAAAGAAAAATTATCAAATAAAATTGCAAAATAATAAAAATTAAGATTAGAATACACTAGTAAATACCAAGGTCGAATTTTGTTTTACTAAATCAAAAAGAACACGCAAGGTTAGGGCCAAAAAATAGGTATATATACCGATGCATTTTCACATCATTTTTAATCGTTTTTGAAAATTGTTAAATCAGTTTTTAAAAATCTACGTAAGTGAGAGTTTTATTTGAAAACTCTCTCCACGTCGCATCCTCGCAACCTCGATAGAGCTCTGCTTGGGTGTCGGCGTGGGGAGAGTGTTATTTTTATGATTTTGTTATGTGTGGATCAAGTAATTTTTATGTCATTTTTTAATATTAATAAATTATTTAATATTAAAATTATTTTCTTTAATTAATTTTTTAATTGTCGAAATTTTTCCGGCCCACAGCCAAAGACACATCGCAAGTCAGTAAAATCAACATATTATTCGAATTCGTTTAAGTGCGTGGAATATCGCCAATGATTCGTGTCCGTGAAGGTTCGGCGTGCGGAACGCAGGAGCTGGAACGTCAATATTATCCCGTATAGAAGAAAGGAGAGATAAGGAAGCGGTCTTTTGGCTACTTCCTCGTCTCTCAATTTCTTTAAATTCGACCTAAATTATTTTACATACGGCTCAAAATCACTACACGAGTAGTCCAGTGGGCACTCATTAATTATAATATGAACACAGTGTCCCTAAGGTCAATTAAGGGACGGAAACGGGGAATTATAAAATGAAATCGTTGTTATAACTCTTAAAAAGTCACCTATAGATTCAACTATTACTAAAAATTCAACATAGTCACGAATTTTAAACGATAGATAATAATTTAAAATGATCCTAAATATTAAGCGGTTATCATGAGGATATAAATAATAACTTCAAGTAAAGTTATAAATTTAAATAAAGTCGTAGATTCAAAGTAGTCGTTATAAACTTAATCCTGAACGAAAATTGTTAGAGTATTCATTATAAATTTTCATTGCTATGGTTAACCTAGATAGTCAAAAACTCATTTAAACATAAAAGAATAGGAGTAGTTAGATATTTCAAATCCCACGATGAGAATCAACATTACTACCCAAGTAAAGGTAGATTAAACTAAATAATCACGGCTACCACGAGATTTAGTATGATAATGTAATTACCATAAAACTACCGAAGCGGGGATATTAAACCAAACCAGAGTTCAATTATAATAAGTTACAAAGGTCTAAACCTCATGTTTAGGAATATAATAAGACCCACCCAAATTTATGCTAAAGGAGTCGATAAAATTACTTAAGTAGACGTAACCCTATTGCAATGGTTATAAGGCCCTAACATCATATCGAGAGTCAATAAAAGTTTCTTGGGTAAACGTAGGCTTAATGCGGTTGTTGTAAACACTCATTGGTGTAAGGATACAATAGTATGATGGTTGTAAGTTTAAATTTTCTTTTGAAAATCAAGTTCGCGTGAGTACAGAAGTCATCGCACTTCTGGATAATGACCAAAATCGATCCAAAAGAGATTAAACGCAAAACATTTAGCAACTGAAAACTCTCGATGTAATGTTAGAACCCATATAGGATAAGAATTCAAAATCTATAAAATCCATAAGTCAGTCGATGTAGTTATAACAAAAATTTAAATGCCGAAGAAAACCCACCAGATTTCATAATAACAACGAATAAGTACCGAGAATCAATTACGAATAAAAGATTAATAACATAGACCTTCCACTAAATTTCTTCGAGATAGATTCGAATCCCTTAAAATGAGAATAGGAAAGTCGTCGAGGAGCGGAGAATTCGCCACACTTTTGTTAATAAATTAAAATCCCAGATAAATATTCCAATTACAAAGATAGATAAAGAAACCCGAATTCGTACACGTGTCGGCCATTCCTCAGAACCTAAATCCAATAATAAACAACACTCCAACAGATTTATTAACTAAATGAAATAAATTTGAATTCCCAAAGTGAAACCTCCATAGTAAATAATCCGTATTTTTCATGATAAACCGGGAGTTGATGCCAGGAAAAGGGGAAAATTAAATCCAGCCACAATCCCGATGAGAGAAATTCCCACGTCTTCGTAATTTAGCCGAAAATGATGCCTGAAAATCAAGCCTAAATCAATAATTTAATATTGAACCATCATATCAATACTTGTGACGAAATTGTTTAACTATCGACGGGTAACATTCGACCAAATATAGCTAGACAAATCGGAAGGATAACTGGCATAAATTAAATGAAATCTCCTACTTGTACGGTAAATTTAACATTTATAATCGGGTAAATCGACATTGATGGTGACACACACTCCACGAATGAACACGCCACGAACCGCCAATCTAACAAATCAAATAAAGTAAACATTACACAAAATAAAAGTACATACCGGATGTCACATAAGTCAATATAACCACCGTTACTGATGATGTAATATAAGGGATAGAATGAATTTAATAGCATGTAACATTCCATCCATACTTGGAATTGGCATAATCCAACTGGAGAGAATTATCGCCATATAAATTTAGCGTGAATCTACAAGTGATAATTAATCAGATAACAGCAGTGAAAAGAAAAAATTTGGAAAACTTACTACAAATAAATCAATAGGCATAATCACATACACACAATATAGGAAGGGGATAGCGCAAATTACACACATCCAGTTCCATACATCGAACATAACATGAATCCACCCAAACGACTAAAGGAATTTCCCCGCAGTAGACACACAACTCTACCGATTGCTATAAGAGTTCAGGTAACATCTGCAAGGTCAACAATTCATATTAAATTAAAATGCCATTTAACAATAAAGGAACGACAATCAGCGCATCAAGCGAAGGAGCAGCTCGGGATCCGATTTCACCGACTCGGGGTAAATTTTTAATTGTATAAAATTTTTATTTTTACTGTTAAGATTTTAGGTTTACAAATTATGAATCCTAATAAATATATATTGTATGAGATTTTATTTTTACTTTTAAGATTTTAGGTTTACAAATTAGGAATCCTAATGAATATGTATTGTATAAATTTTTATTTTTACTTTTAAGATTTTAGGTTTTCAAATTAGTGTTGGGCCAGAACACAAACGGCCTTGTGAATGTTTAAATGAATCGGTAACACACATGCAAATATAACATGAAGCTTTATATTTAAAACCTATGAAAACATCAATTAAACCTATCAAAATATGAGAGAAAAGCAATTACATATAAAATAATAAACATAAAAATAAATTAAAATAATAACAAAAAAGCAACAAGATCCGCACGATATAAATATAAATATAACACGAAAACCCAACAAATTCGACTGAAATTTGATAATTTAACAAAAAATGAAAAATTTCATGAAAATGAAATTAAAATCAAAGAATTTGAATTAGAAATAATTCAATAAAAATTTCAAATAAAAAATTATCAAAGTAAATTAAAAAAATAATAAAAATTAAGATTAGAATACACTAGAAAATACCAAGGTCGAATTTTGTTTTACTAAATCAAAAAGAACACGCAAGGTTAGGGCCAAAAAATAGGTATATATATATATACCGATTCATTTTTACACAATTTTAATCGTTTTTAAATCGTTTTTACTACTAAAACAGTTTCTTAAAAATCTATTTTACTAGGTGAGTGAGAGTTTTATTTGGAAACTCTCTCCACGTCGCATCCTCGCAATCTCGATAGAGCTCTGCTTGGATGTCGGCGTAGGGAGAGTGGTATTTTGTATGATTTTCGTTATGGACAAGTAATTGTTATATTGTTTTTAATATTAATAAAGTATTTATAATGCATAAAATCATTTTGTTTTCATTAATTATTCGTTAATTGTCTAAATTTTTCCGGCCCACAGCCAAAACACATCACAAGTCAGTAAAATCATACATAGTTTTCAGATTCGTGTAAGTGCGTGGAATATCGCCGATGATCTGTGCCCGTGAAGACCCGGCGTGCGGAACGCAGGGATCGGAACGTCAATATCATTCCGTATAGAAGAAAGGAGAAATAAGGAAGTGGTCTTTTGGTTACTTCCTCGTTTCTCGATTTCTTTAAAATCGACCTAAATTATTCTACACACGGCTCAAAATCACCACACCGAGTAGTCCAATGGGCACTCATTAATTACAATATGAATACAACGCGCCTAAGGTCAACTAAGGGAAATGTGACGGGTAATCGAAAATGGAATCGTTGTTATAAACTAAAACCTAATTTTAAATGTGAATTAACAATTATGAATTTCAATATATTAATATGGATTTAGAGCGGCCTTAAATTATTACGCGACAACCATAACCTTATGGTAATTAGATCCTACTAAATTGGATTGCGATAGATCATGAACACTCATAATTGTCCGGAATTCGATAAGTGTACTTTTAGGAAACTGAAGTAAAAGAAATTTTTTTGATGCCTTACGCTTATATCAATACAATAATAGTTTACGAATAATCCATAGATTTATAATGCCGCTTGAGTCGTTCAAATCATTTGAGGTAACCAAGATTTCTATAGCCCTTATAAACTCTTAACGACGCCGCAGGGAGCAATGTTGATACCTAGATAATCGTAAGCAAAGACAATTAATTAAACCAGCGAATACCCCAGTAACATTAAATTAGTATCAGTCAAAGGCAGAATAGTGTGGCATGAGTAAATTAACGTAACAAAACCCCAAACCAGGAAAATTTAGGGAGTAAAAACCCAAACTCAAAGTTCCTTAATCAACTTACCGAATTCCGAACCCAACACAACTTTCGCTCCCCCTGACAGACTGATATATTGGAATTAACTATGAACTTACTAAATAAAAATTCCCATAATTTAAATAAGTATAAGAAAAAGAAAGACCCATATTAAATTACCAAAATCGTAACATACAAACTATCAAAATACCCAAAAATAAAACAAAAAAAAATTTTTAAATTGTAAACCCAAAGAAATAAAACATCAAAAATAAAATTGTAAATCCAAAAATAAAATACCAAAAAAATCAAATTGTAAACCCAGAGATCCGGAGAGTCATAAAAACTTAACTTCCAGTTCCCTCTAATGATAGCAATCCATACGTCCCGAAGATGACAAGACCTCAACCCTGCCCACTTTTGTTCTAGACTCACGATTCACCTAAACTGTAATGATTAATTCGAAAAATCCAATATCGGAATCATAATAACACCAGATAATAGTAACCACCTGAATAAAAATAAATTAACCTACTAACACCAATTTCAAAGAGACTAACCAACCACCCCATTAACATATAATCGCTCATGGATGAAGAAATAGAGGAGGATTTCCAATATAGTCTTCCGTCTAATCGATGCCCACTACGAGTCTTATCTGAAAGAGAAATTTTATAAAATTACCCAAAACTTTTCAACAATACCCATAATATTTTCTACCAAAATAAATAACTGACTTCAGTTGAGCGGGTGTGAATCTAAAAATGAATAAAAGAAAATTAAATTGGAGACAATACAGATATAAACCCATTAATGGTTAAGCCATGAACTATTAACTTAACGAATCAATAAATTAAATATAACTAAAATAAACGAACCTGATTAGTAACCACCCGATCGCACCACTATCAACATTAGGCTTTGGCACACCAGGTAGTTCCCCAAATAAGCTGTCGCACCATATAGCGATTTCATTTCCTTATAGACAATTTCATGATTAAGAGATTAGGAAAAATCAATTACTTGTACGCCATCATGGTATCGAAAATTCTCATAGAAGTGGCAGATATTGCACACGCCATCAGGCAAAGTGTGATTACACTGGTGGACAAGCACGGGACACACCCACCCACAGTGATTTGAAAATAAACATACCGATCAGCATTCTTGAAATAGTGCATTAAATATGATTCCACATCAAGTTTTACATAATGGGAATGCCTCACCCAGAACATCTAGCGAGGGAATGGTACTGGATCCCGATTCACAGATTGCAGGTAAAAAATTCATACGATTTTTTTTGGGATATTAGTAACTTCGCAGATTTATAATCAATTTTTATCAATTTAATTATTCATAAGTCAATACATGGTTACATTTTTGAAAATGTATGAGCATTTCCATTTAGCTTTAATTGCAAACTTCTAACTAAACGTTTTGAGTTTCTATTAACCCTTTAAAGAATGTAGCAAATAATTATGCCACCAAAATTTAATCCTTTTCATCGTTAATCAACACGTTTTCCTAAACATTAGGCAAAATTAGGATTGACCACCCATGGTAGACAAAAATATTTTTCTCAACTCTACAAACTGAATCAAATTATGTGCTTCTTAAAATTTAAAAATATAATGCCTTATAAAGAGTTATGTCAAATGTAAAAAGTAGGAGTTATAACAGCGTGAGGTCCATTTTACCAACATTAATCGGTGCGATGGGATTTTGGATGATCAATCCAACAAGTTACTTTTATTGACCAAAATTATAATTATAATTATAATTAAAATTACACAATAACAATAATGAAAAAGGGGAAAACCTTTGTTATTACAAACGTCTAAACAATTGGGGAACAAAACAAAATAGTGATTAGAGATGGAAATTCAGTAACCTGGTTGTTTTTCTTTTCTTTTTTCGTACATTCGGTATCTGAAATGGAGTGAATGAACCAGTGATATCGAAATAAAATCAAACCCGGTATCTTGTGCCTCGTGAGTCCGAATAATTGATAAAAGATTATTATTTTGCAAAAATCACAACAAGCAGCATAACTAGAAAAAAATTATTTTTACAATTCCTATTAAATAAATATCAGAAATATTGTACGAAGTATGCTTCATTAAACTTTATCAAACTAGGTTCATTAAATTGTATTACAATTTGCAATTTTTAAAAAAAAACTAACCTTGAAATTCAACAATAAAGAATTGTAATATCAAAATAGCTAAATCAGCTGAGTCAGTTAAACAAGGGTTTTTTTCCTATATTTTTTTTAGTTTGTAATTATTTCCAGATTAAATGAACTCTTCTAATCACAATCCTTATTCAGGAAAATCCGGACCGATGGTCTATGTCCCTACCCACGTTGCCGATCGATGGAGACAAGCGTGGAGACAATTCAGTCAAGACAAATGCCCCGAGTTTTCCCGACCGGAATCCCGACAGCTCAGCTGGCAATTGGGGGAAAGTAACCACAACCCATGGCTGTCTGACCAACAATGGGAGGAGTGGAGCCCGGCTTGGGAGATCCGCGAACATGCCCGCCATCTCCTCGGTCGTCTCGAAAGCCACGAACGACAAGTAGACGTGCAGGTGATCAAGGCCCGCTAATACTTGGCAAACATGGAGGAAGACATTTCAGCAACGTCTACTGCTACTCACCTCAAGGCAAGGCTCCGCTTAATTATACTGGCGTAAGGACCAACGACTACCAGGAGGACCCCACCAGGCCCAAAGTTACTCGGGTTCGCAACACGAAGCAACCCGTGATGATATTTTCCAACTGTTCTCCGGAAGACTGGGTGGAGAGGGGGTTCACAGACTCCTGAACCCGTCGTTCCATGGTGGCGACACTCCAGTCTGACCTAACATCATTAATGTGGTTAAATGTTTCCTAAATAAATAGCTTGTCACCTTAGAAGGCTTTTTTGTTTGTTTGATTGTTTTAATAGGAAAATTTTACTTATGTTTAATCATACGCATACCAAGCAATTCTGAGTCAATAATTAATAATTTAAATGTCATTAATTATAGCAATGGACTCCCTACAATTACTACGGACGGAACTGGCCCGTGCCCAGCAAACCAACAAAGCTCTATACTACCAAATCATTCAATTAACTCGGGAAATTCATCAAACGAAAGCCACCTGGGTGGACCCGACTAAGATCAAACCACTACGTCAAAGGCTCACCGCTGCTCAAAAGGGGTGGGCCGATGAAAAGCAAATGAATCAAAATCTCAGAACCCAGATACGGGGGTTGGAGGTCGCCTTGTCCGCCAGTCAGAAAGGAGCGGCCGTAACTTACCCTCTCGTTTTCGCCCCGGCTCAGTTAGCTTACCGTGAGTCGGTAGTCACTCCACCATTGGCCTCAACCCCAGCTACAGCAATAACCACTAGCTATCGTCCAGGACGCAAGGAACGAGCCAAACGCCGAGCCGCGCGATTGTTAAATAGGCCTAAATAACATTCAAATGCGTGGTAGTCTGTAAATGATACATGTTTTGTTATATAATTACATCAATCTTATGTGTTATTTAGTCCAAAATCATGGTAGAATCTCTGTTATTTCATATTAAACTCCAACATTAAAATTCACAACCTAAGGGGGACTCATCATCGAAAATCGAGCATACGTCTTCTAACGACAGCTCGTTGGACCCAGGGATTGTCCGAGCAATTACAGCATTAGCAATAGCGCTCACTTTTTGCGGACAAATCCACCCACTCGAACACATTTCCAACGTTGCCTAGCAAAGGGTGCCGAGTGGTAGCTAGTGGTGGGTTACAGGGTTTCGCTATTTGTTTAAATTGTCTTCTTGTTACCCAGTAACGCCATACAAAATGTTTTCTCGCTACCACTCGGCACCCGTTGCTAGGCAACGTTGGAAATGTGTTCGAGTGGGTGGATTGTCCGCAAAAAGTGAGCATTATCACTAATACTGTAATTGCTCGGACAACCCTCGGGTTCACGAGCTGTCGATAGAAGACCTATGCTCGCTTTGCTCTGTCCCCTGTATAATAAAATTCAAAAGCAGATCTATATTGGCCGGTTGGAGATGGAACGATGGTTCGGAATACGGTGCGAATACTCATGAAGATGATCTTATGCGACTCATAGCTTGTAGCCAATTACTTGGAATTAAATTAACAATGGATGTAAATTCATTTATTCAAACCAGAAATAAAAGGTATATACAACATTCATGAGTTAATGCGATAGACTTGGCGGTCGTGCGGCTCGGCGTCGGGTACGCTCCTTGCGTCCCGGCCGACGGTTGCTTGATGGAACGGTGGGCTGATTTGTAACTTGCGCGGCATTATTGTGGGGATCTTGACACGGCAATTGAAACGGGGCGAAGACAAGCGGATACGTCACCGCTTCCCCCTCGCGACAGACTGCCAAGGCGACCTCTAGTCCCCTGATTTGTGTGCGGAGGCTCTGATTGAGTTGTCGCTCTTCCGCCCAACCCTTTTGAGCGGCAGTGAGCCTAAGATAGAGGGCCTTCGTCTTTTTCAGATCCGACCAGGTTGCCTTGATCTGTTGCGTTTCCCGAGCTATTTGGATTATCTGGCTGAGTAGATTCGCGTTTGCCCGCCTAGCGTGGTCTAGTTCGGTTTGTATTAATTGTAGGGCCGACATCGCTATAATAAAAGAAAATCTTTAAATTCTTTTCTTGACTTAATTAAATCAAAATTCTGACTACTATAAACACAATTACGAGAATGAATTTATTCATAAAGAGAAATAAGGCGAACGACATTTTGAATTTTTAAATTTTTATAACATTAGTAATGCAAATTATTGTTTATGACCCTTGCCCGAGGAATCAGGGTTCCTCGAAGAATTTGCTAACCCCTTCCTCCGGGGAGAAACCTGGAATGATGGCTACCGGTCGCCGGATGTTGCGGACCGGTCGAGTCGGATAGGTCTCCGCAATGCGCCCGACGAGGATGTCCTCCTCGACATTGGTGAGATACATCCGGGCTTTGACCACGTTGAGATCAACTTGCTCCTGTATACTCTCCCACTGAGCGAGGAGGTCCCGCGCGTGGTCGCGGATTTCTTCGGCAGGATATTGCTGCTCATTAGGCCAGCAAGGATCATTTTTCAGGCCCAGTATCTGCCAGGTGGTCGGGTATGGCCTTTTGGATTGAGGCTCCTCGATGATTGTTGTTGTCGGTCGTGCTCTCTTCCAAGCCCGACGCCATTCATCTGCTACAGGGGCGGGTAGCCATTTGAGAGGCATTGGTTCTTCTAAAATATCATTATGGTTGAGCGATCGGATATAAAAATAAAAAAATTTTTATCTTAATCGTAACTTGGCGTTTTAGTGTCAAATGATATCGGCCGTCGGCTAATTATTGTGAACGATCAATTTAATCTACTTTTTTAGTGTAATTGAAGCGAATAGCGGTTGATTTGCGTCTTGCACGAACGTTCCTTAAATTATCCAAATCGTCTGTGTGATTTACTAACTAGTTGCGCAGGGTTCACGGAAAAATAAAGGTTTAGTTATCGCTTTTTGATACGACAGACATTGATTACTTTAAAGTTTCTTTGCTAAGTCCGTGTTAGGTTTATGTAAAATAGTTCCTAGCGGAAGGTTGGTGAGGGGAAAATATCTATTGGGATTCGTAAAACTGGGGTGATTGTTATTGGTCATTCAGAAAATGTTAGCAATCGCGGATTAAAATCTTTATCAAACAACCATGAAAATTTTTCTTAGGCCAATTAACACTCTGGAATCTACGCGATATTTACACAATTTTTCTTACATGCTCTCAACATGTACTTCAGGTTAACATTTTGGGTTAATAGATTAAACAACAAATATAATACTGCAATTAAAATTATCAAACTTATATTGTAAATGATTAATCTTTAATTATTAAAGTATGTTTAAATGACGCAAATGCGACCGTTTATTTAGAAATTATTCAATGTAAATGCCATTATCCTAGCTCATAAAATGGAATCTAGAAGCGTAAAGGGAATGACGACCATAGCATAATTCTCGATTTCGATATTCCTGAGTATTCCTATTTAGACATTCCGAAGATTCGGGGGGAGCAAGATTAATTAGCATTTTAGCGTTTGGGGAATCTATACCGGATTTTGATGCTATGATAATATTGGCGATTACAGTTAATTAAATAATTAGTTTTGATTTACAGACTAATTTATGGGAGACCATTATTTAGCAAAGGTTTATAAAATTAACCAAAAATAAATTATTTAAATGAAAAAAATCTTGCAAAGTACCTTGAGTTGGCGAGCTTGATTCTTCTGGTAAATTCCCTCCTAGTGTTGGATTCATACTTCGATGCGATGATAATTTCCGAAAATCGATAATGGTCTGGGTGGAATATATAATATGAGTGTGTGTGCTTCCGTTAGGGTATGTGCAATCGTGGACGAATTTGTTTATTCGAAAATCAATCTCGACGATCAGAATGATTTCCGGTTGGACGGAATTTGTATGGATTTTTAGGTTGGATTTTATTCTTTTCACTTGGCGATAATTAATGTTTCTAATTTAGTTATGACTTTACGAAATTCTCCACATGCACGGAAATGGTGGGGCGATGGTAAATTCAAATAGGTCTATTTTCCTGGTTGGTATTATTTCTAATCTATTCTAGGGAACGATGAGATTGGATCGAACTTAGCTTATTACGAAATTTTCGACGAAATTCGGGGTTTATTATTCAGAACACTATGCTGAATGGATGATTCGTTCGGGTTCATATCCATACTATGGAATTTCTATCTAGTGTTAGTTTTGGAATTTTTATTATTTCACATGATGTTTATCGAAATTTTAGAAATGCTTGGAAACTCTGCTACCGACTTGTTGGAATATAATTTTTTCCTCGAAATGTTCATGAATAAAAGCGTAGTATTTACATTTCTACTATTGGATTTTTACAGTGGTTAAATTATTAATCCGCCGTCAACTAAAATATATATTTGAAATGCACCTATTATACTAAACTGGAGTTGTTCAAATTCGACATTGGTAGTAAGCCTACTCTTATCATTTTAACTGATTTATGTAATTTTTATATAAATTTATAGTCTTCTGTTTTGATTTTTCGTCGGTTTTTTCAGGGCAATAGTCGCGTTGAATCTCAGTTTCGAACTATCTTTGGGGTTTTTATCAGTAGTTTATACTATAGCGATCTTTAATTAAAACATCATAGTCAAGTTAAATTTATTAAGTAAATTTTATTTTGTTTCATAACAACGAAGTAATTTATCCACATCAACGATTTCATGTTAATTTATTCCCCGTACCCTTCCCCTTTAATAAGCCTTAGGCGCATTTTATTTTCATATTACAGTTAATGAGTGCCCACTGGACTACTCGGTGTGATGATTTTGAGCCGTGTGTAAAATTAATTTAGGTCGATTTTACAGAAATGAGAAACGAGGAAGCAGCCAAACGACTTCTTCCTTATTTCTCGTTTCTTCTATACGGGACAATATTGACGTTCCGACCCCTGCGTTCCGCACGCCGGGCCTTCACGGGCACAGATCATTGGCGAATCTGAGCTGTATATATTTTACTAACTTGCGATGTGTTTCGGCTGTGGGCCGGAAAAATTTCGACAAATGATTAATTTTATTAAATGCATAAAACAATTTTAAATATTATAAATATTTATTAATGTATATAACAAGTAAGACATAAAGTTACCATACAATCCATTCCATAAATAAAATTCATAAAAATGTATCTCCCCCTACGCCGACATCCAAGCAGAGCTCTACCGAGGTTGCGAGGATGTGACGTGGAGAGAGTTCCAAATAAAACTACTCCTCACCTAAAATTGATTTGAAGTAGATTTTTAAAATTCGCAAACATTTTGGTTCAAAATGGGTTTTTTTATGTGAAAATGAATCGGTATTTATACCTATTTTCTGTCCCTAACCTCGCATGTTAATTTTGATATAGTAAAACAAAATTCGACATTGTTATTTTCTAGTGTATTTTATTCTTTATTTTTATTATATTTTGATTTATTTTAATAATTTTTTATTTAGAATTTTTATTGAATTATTTCTAATTCAAATTCTTTGATTTAAATTTCATTTTCATGAACTTTTATTAATTTATCAAATTTCGGTCGAATTTGTTGGGTTTTCATGTTATGTTTGTGTTTGTATCGTGCGAATCTTGTTGCATTTTTGTTATTATTTTAATTTATTTTTATGTCTATTATTTTATATTTAATTATCTTTTTCTCATATTTTGTTAGGGTTTAATTGGTGTTTTAATAGGTTTATTTTAAATTTGCATGTTATGTTTGCATGTGTGTTACCGATCCATTTAAACATTTTTTCAAGGCCGTTTGTGTTCTGGCCCAACACTAGGAACATTTATATAGCGTTACTGGGGTAACCATAGGAGGATTTAAACAAACATCGACACCCAGTAACCCACCATTAGGAATCCTAATAAATATGTATTGTATGAATTTTTATTTTTACTTTTAAGATTTTAGATTTTCAAATAATGAATCCAAATAAATATATATTGTATGAATTTTTATTTTTACTTTTAAGATTTTAGATTTACAAATAATGAATCCTAATAAATATATATTGTATGAATTTTTATTTTTACTTTTAAGATTTTAGATTTACAAATAATGAAACCTAATAAATATATAATTGTATAACATTTTATTTTTGCTTTTAAGATTTTAGATTTGCAACAAGGAATTTCTAATAAATATATAATTGTATAAAATTTCCATTGTACTTCCAAGATTCTAAACTGGCAAATAATGAATCCCCATAATATATCAAATTCTACAATTTTGATTATTGATTCTCCTTTTCTTATTTCGATTTTTAAGGAGTGTAAATTGGATTTCAAAGATGAATTTTGATTTAAAATACGATTACATTAGTAAAACCTTAACGTTAATTTTGAAGATTAATAACGGGAAATTAATTTCGTATGTAAACTAATGATAAACTCTTACGATAGGAGATAGACCTGGATATCCCCGAATTACACCAAAGCCAACTTAGCAATGGATCCACAAACCAATCTCTGTCCGAGCTCGTGTAAGTTTAGACGCGGAAAATGTAGGATTCGGTAAAACAATCTAATTCAATGTTAAAGTACAGATTTGAATTATATAAATCAAATCCATCTGTTGTTATTTTGTTTTCCTTTTACATTTTTTATGATGGTTCCCAGCTACACTCTATTAAAATTTGGGTTCTGCAGAAATCAGGACAAGTTAACGCAATTACACTTGCGTTTAGGTATGACGATATCACCTGGGTTGTACGATGTCAGTTTTTTAGTTAATATCATACGTCTATTTTAATGCCCAAAAATTTAAGGTAACATTTTATTACGCTATTTTATAGTCTTACGATTTTATATTCAAATTACAATTAGTTTAAATTTTAATCCTTTGCCATTTATCGTTCCTAGGCGACCAAATATAATAATTTAAAGTTAGTTACTTCCATGATTCAATTAATGGAAATAAATTGGAAATAAAGCGCTAAATTTAAGACAAGTGTGTCTGATTTAATTTATTAGTACCTTATAGGAATTTTCTTATTAAATATTTATCAGTGTATAAAATAAGTTAAAGGTAATTCACGAGTTATGAGTTTGTCACCCGTCGGTATGTATGTAGTCCATATTATGAAATTACAGAGTTTTGGGTTAAAAGAGAAAAATGTGATTAATGAGGTGTCGGACCGTATTAGAAATCTCAGTGCCATAACAGTTAGACCCAGAGGGGTCGACAAGGATTTCCCGATTTTTCGATATCAAATTTTTTTTTGCTACAATGGGAATTTGATGTTCCTTATATAATTAATTTTATAAGAATAAAGACAAACCTTTTCTTGTTATTCAGGAGAATCAGGACCCCTTATCTGTGTCCCCACGCACGTTGCCGATCAATGGCGACAAGCTTGGAGACGAGCCTGGCAAGCGAGAGGCGGCGAGGAGCCCCAACCAAGAGGACCTAAACAGACCATCGGGCAAATGCTAGGGTTAGACGAGAAGCCATCATTGCGAAATGGACAAAATGGCGAGTAGTACCCGGCCCGGGAAATTCGGGAACACGCCAGCGAGCTCCTCGCACGCCTAGAGGACCATCAGCGGCAGGTCGACTTCCACGTGGTCAGGGCCAGACAATACCTGGCCAACTTGGAGGACGACATCGCTGCCAGACGAATTGCGGACGTCTACCCGTGTATGCCGCCGCCCAACTCCAGACCGACCCGAAATACGAAACGGCCCGTCTTCATGCGCCCTGGCTAGTCAGCTGAGGAAGGGGTGAGAAAATTCTTCGAAGAGCCCTGATCTCGCTGGGCTGTAGGATATGGACCTTTTAGTGATTGTCATCGTAATAAAAAATTTTTTTGTTTGAAGTTTTCCTTTATTCTTATTCGTTTCATGATATAACTTTGCAAACTTATGTTTAAATTAACTGTACATTTAAATTTTAGATTTGTTAACAAAAATTTAATGTTCATTATTGCAGCAATTGATCCCTTGCAAATATTACAAACGGAACTGACCCACGCAAGGCAGCCCAATAAAAATCTTCACGATCAGATTATTCAACTAGCCCAGGAGGTCCAACAAACCAAGGCCACATGGGTAGACCCAAAGAAGGCCAAATTACTATATCAAAGGCTTACCGTGGCCCAAAAGGGATGGGCAGAAGAGAAGCAAATGACCCAGAGCTTAAGGACCCAAATAAAGGGGCTGAAAGTTGCGCTGTCGACCTGTCAAGAAGGGGCAGCTGTAACTTATCCCCTCGTCTTTGCTCCCGCTCAATTAGCCTACCGCGAGGCGATAGCAACCCCACCAGCAATCCCAACAGCAACACCAACAACTACACCAACACCGAATAGTTACCGACCCGGACGAAAGGAGCGAGCGAATCGCCGAGCCGCTCGATTATTAAATAAAAACCTGACGAAATTATAAAATATGTTTATGGTGTAAATTAAATATGTATATTTTTGTAAATTATATCTTCTTTGTGAGTTAAAATGAGGTCTACGCATATTTGACAAGAATCTAAAATCTGAAACCTACGCGCTAGTAGACACCATTCGACATGTAACCACCTGTGTAGGGTTTAAAACATCACTGTCAAATTCCCTCTTAGATTACGATGGACTCTAACGGATAAAATCTACGCTATACAGGGGACCCAATAATTTAAAGCGAGCATAAGTCTTCTAACGACAGCTCGTTGGACCCAGAGGTCGTCCGAACAATTACAGCATTAGTAATAACGCTCACTTTTTGCGGACGATCTACCCACTCGAACACAGTTCCAACGTTGCTTAGCAACGGGTGCCGAATGGTAGTAAGAAACATTTATATGGTGTTACCTGGGTAACCACAGTAAGATTTAAACAAACAATAGTACCCAGTAACCCACCAAATTGCATTAAATTTTGCTCAACCAGCATAGCCTTATATATCACGATTGTTCTTGTGTGTGTTTTGATGTATTAAAACAAGGAATTTCTAGAATATTCCAAGATTATAAAAAATTTTATTCTTTTCGATTTATATTTAAATTTTTACATTTTTATGTATCAAAATTTTTCATAAATTTTTATTTATTTTATTTTTCTTTAAATTTTCCATTTTTATCTAATTTTAAATTTTCTGCTCAAAAACCCAGGCGTTATCGTGCTGGTTAAACAAAAAATGGGCTTCATCAGTTTTTGGCCAACACATGTAAAGTTTAAAAGAAAAATAAATAATTAAAAATTTAAATCAAGTTTGATACATAAAACCTGGAAAGTTAATAATAAAATCGAAAAATTAGAAAAAATAATTAAAAAAATTAAAAATTAAAGTTCCTTGTTAAATTAAATGTTCCTTTTTTAAATCCAAACGACCCACCCTAATCTGTCGTCGTCAGCGTATACTGTCTCGAGATCTCGTTATGACCCCAAACATTTGATGTGAGAAACAACCCCATGGAACGTAAATTGACCGACAACTACAAACAAAAGTATTAAGGACCCCATGAAACCATGAATTAAAACCCAGGAAATCATAGTTTTCTTGTTCTCATCTGGTCACGCGTCGTCAGGGGCTTCAAGGTTTTAAACTGAAACAAGAGAAAATCTTTGAGGGTACTGATGAGGCCTGTACAAGTGTGTAACAATAAATGACAGTGAAATCTAGACAACAACGTAACACTTTAGACCCCGAGGTACTTAACTATGCTAACGTATAATCATTGATTTGAATATTATCCTTTGAGTGAATTCTCCAAGTAATTATCCAACTAGTAATTAAAATTACATCCTTTTATCTAGTGCAAGACCACAAATTGGACTTTGAGAAATTCAGAAAAGACGTCGCCAAGTATAATGAGGAAGTGATGAACCAGTCGTAACGCGCGGAGTCCTTCGTGCGGCGCTGCAGACGCATGGAGGAGACATGGATCCGGCCACATAAGGCAAAAAAGTTCCACCAACAGATCGCGCAACTAAATCAACTTTATGAAGAGGAGCTTACCTTGTCCAGGTCACTGAAGGTGAAAATTTGTCAACAGGCCTTCACAATAGCGGCCTTGGAAACAAAACTGCAGGTCCACACTGATCTCGCCCCGAAACCCACTTACGCCGAAACCGAACTGTTCCCAGCCGAAGATACCTTCGTGATCGAGGCAAGGGTCTCCACCTTCGCATCTCCTCCGTAGCCGACCAATACAATGGCCAGGCCTGTCTGAAAACTTCTACCGCCACCAAAACCGCAGCCGGGTAAACATGAGAGGGCTCGGAATCACAAGTTGAAGGAAGCCCATCTGCTATGACAGTTTACCCATATCTTTGATTTTAATTAAAATTGTTGTATTATATTGACTGACCTGTGAATTTGTGATCGTTTAAAATTATAATTTGTAGCTTATTTTTTATAAAAAAATTATATAAGTGGTGGGTTTTTGGGTAGGAATAATTGAACTATACGGTTGTTACCCAGACAACCCCATATAAATGTTCTTTCGCTTACCAATCGGCACTCATTGCTAAGTAACGTTGGAACTGTGTTCGAGTGGGTAGATCGTCCGCAAAAAGTGAGCGCTATTACTAATGCTGTAATTGATAGAACGATCTCTGGGTCCAACGAGCTTTCGATAGAAAACCTATGCTCGCTTTCGATTCTTAGGTCCACTTATATCGTTAATATATCGTCAATTCTATCTTTCCCATTCGAAAATTCTCATAGTCTTCTCATCCCACAAGTCAATGCCCTCATATTACCTTTACGAATCAACATTTATCGAATTTATTAAATAACATTTAAGTAATAATAAATACATATTCTATAAAATAAACAACACATTTTGATAAGTTTATTTATGTACTGTTTGATAATCGAGCGGCTCGGCGTTTAGCTCGTTCCTTACGCCCGGGTCGATAACCGCTAGTATTTGGTGTAGCCTTCGGATCTGTAGTTGTCTCTCGGTAGGCTAGTTGGGCAGGAGCAAAAACGAGGGGATATGTCACTGCCGCTCCTTCATGGCAGGCTAACAAGGCTACTTCTAGCCCCCTTATTTATGTTCTAAGGCTTTGATTTAATTGCCTCTCGTCCGTCCAGCTGGATGATCTGCTCGTAGAAATTCTTATTGATTTTCCGCGCGTGCTCTAATTCCTTCTGCAGTATTTTCAGGGATTCCATCTCTGTAACAACGAAAATTAATTCTTGTCTACAAGTCTTAAGTTATTTAATTTCTCAAACAAACGTTAATATTATGGAAAAGAAAAATGAAAGAAAGAAAAATTTTGAATGTCAGCTAATCATTTATTTAAAACGTAGTTTTGAGTGCGTTCAACGTAATCAGATCATTAATGGAAATGCGGGGTTCGGTGGTTCCCTTTTTCATGTTCTTCTGAGGTCAGCCGAGCATAAAAGCGCTCCCGACATACGAATATCGGTCGCTTCGTGTTTTTTGTGCGGTTGGGGCTGTGCGGCGGCGAATAGTTGTAAGTATCCGCAATCCTGCCGGTCGCGATATCATCTTCTGCATTCGCCAGCTATTACGTAACATTTTACCTCTGCATGCGCTGTTGCTACCTGGAGATTGACCTTTGTCTACTAGTTGCTACCTAGTAATTGACCTTTGGTCAGTGACCACTGGTCAGTACACACTTATTATGTCACTGGTCAGTCACTATTATTATGCCACTGGTAAGTAGGTACTTATTATGTCACTGGTCACTACTTGGAGACTAGTTGCCTAACTGTTATTATGTCACGTATTTGTGGACCAACACACCTACCTTCTAGAACCTTCCACACACCTACCTTCTAGATACTTCCACACACCTAGCTTCTAGAACCTTTGGTTTTTAAACATTTCACACACACACCAACCAACGCTCCGCACAGATCCGCACAGATCCGCACCCATCCACACCCATCCGTACTCATCCGTACCCATCCGTACCCATCCGTACCAATCCGTACCCATCCGTACCCATCCGTACCCATCCGTACCCATCCGTATTATTATTATACTGTTTACTTCATATAAACGTAAGAGTTTCGTTTACCTTATAGATTCATGTTACTTGCATGTGATATATTAAAAAATTATATTTACATGAAATTTTCAATTGTTAATCAAATTAATACATAAAAAATTATAAAATAATCATTAAACATAATAAATTAACATCAAACTCGTCTTAAAAATAAATGTTCAATTCTAAATTATTTAGCTTACTGACTATTTTGTTAGTAGTATATTACATAACAATTTTATCAAAATAATCATAAAACTTTAATAATTTTCATGAAAATTTAAGTTTAAAAGCACTATAGTATATTGATAGTTTATTTAATTAAAATCAAGTCACTCAAAACTTAAATTTTATCACTGGATTTACAAAATTCAATATTTTAAGAAAATAATTCAACAAGTTTAAAATTTCAACTTAACTAAATATAAAAAATTAAATTATACAAGATTTACTTTACCAATTTCTATAAAATTTTAAATTTTCAGCAAATAAAATATACAGATTTATATTAAAAAATTTAATTTTGAAAATAAAAAATAATTCGCCAACTATAGGAGTTGAACCCCCAAACGAATTATTACCGACACCGCTGATGTAAGAATTTGAAAATAACTCATTCAAGATAGAATTTAAACATTGGATTTATAAAGTTTATGAAAAAAACCCATCATAGGATTATTTACATGTAAATACTTAACCAAATTCTATAAATTTATAGCAAATATACTGTTTCTAATAAAAATTCAATATTTTGATAATAATTCACCAAGTTAGTCGCATACTAATTTACAAGTTCATTCGACTCTATAAATTATTAGCGATACCATCAACTAAATTCATTGTAACAACTATTTTAGTGTTTTTATGAAGTCACTGGGTTTACAAATGAAAGTCACTGGGCTCACTATATAAATTGATAAAGAATAATCGATCCATGAGTTTTATATCAATATTTTTTAAAAATTCACGCATACTGAATTAATTAATGCTAATAATAATGCTATTGATAATAATTTAACTTTCATAATTAAAAAGACAATTTTTCACACGTAAATTAATTACAAACACGTATTACATTATCAATATCAGTCAAGTGAATACTAATGATATCTAAATAAACTTTTGTTTTTAAAAAGAGCTTTGATCTAAATACTAATTAAATGTTGATACCAAAACGTGTAAAATTCTATTTACATTCATTAACAACATGCTAATTAATTTCGAACATTAAAGCTTTACGTAACCAAAAATTGATTAAATAACAATTAAAAATTGTGATACCTATTAATTATTTCAATAATTTATGATTCAAACTAGGTATATTATAATACTTTTCGATAAATTTTTGAATAAACTATTACATGATTTGTTATAAAGTTATTTAAAAGGTTAAGAATTTTAACCCTAAGTAATGAAAGAAGTAACAATTTTAACTCAAAGTAATGAAGTATTTAAAAATTTTAACACTAAACAATGAAAGAAGACACATTTTTAACCCTGAAAGATGAAAGATGACTTTGAACCCTATGTCATTAAAAGTTATAACCTTATGTATACCAATAATTACTAAATACCAAGTAAACACATGTCTTTCATAAAGAGTAGTTGGTAAAAAACATACATATATTTTATAATCGTTGACAATTTTTAAGTACCAGTTAAAAATGGTATGAAAATATGAATAAATATTTTAATTTAAGAATATTAAATTGAAAATCTCTATTGAAATTAGATTAAAAAGTATATAAATTTGTTAATCGTCAATTTAAATAAACTCGTAAAATTATTGATTGATTAAATGCAATTGTTAATTAGAAATATTATTGACTGAACTTATTTTTCAATAGAAAGTTATTCTTGAAACAATATAAAAATCATATTTCAATATCTTTTCTTTAAATTAATTTTGAAAAAGTACAAACCAAATACTTGATTTGGATTGGCTGTTACTATTCCTATTGACAACGACACTATTTTTCTATAAATTTAGTCGCTAAACACAAAATACTAATAAATTTATCAAAATTATTACAGTTTTCTTGAAAATAATTTGAAAACATACAAACTATTTTTCAATAAACTTATTATTTAACTAAAACCGGTTATTGAAAATAATAGTAAATTTATCAATTAAAATAATTACAATTTTCATGAAAATAATAATTTGAAAATAAAATTATAGAATACTTGATTTTGATTGGTTAATTCTATTTATTACCAATGACAACGACTCAAATTAATTCAAATTTTAATGTTCAAATTATTTTCTAAATATTATTGGTACCACATTGATAGGAAATCATACTATTCAATCGAACATAATTTCATTAATCTTTTTAAATAAATCAACAAAAGTCATTTAAAATTAATATAATGTTGAACTTGTTGCTAATCACCTACTTATTTAAAACTTATCCGAATCTAATTATATGCATTGTAAAACGCTACCACAATTCATTACTCTAAGTTTCCTTATAAAGAATACCTCACCAATGTTTCCAAATCTAAAAAAGTTGTAATTATAACGATTCAAGCAAAAAGATCGACTAGAAAATTTTCATGTACAACAAATATTGGTTAAATTGACTATCAAATGTCATAATTTATGGTTACCGTTCAATAAGAATTTGCCTCTATAAAAATATACTAATTATCCCTATTAAAAGTTTAACAATTTATTGAACTACACATACTTTTCTTCAATACAAAATTAATTTACCAGTATAAGAAAAACAATATTTGTTAGCATATTGATATACTTTAATGTCCAAATGGATATCCAACCACCTTAAAATCTTCGATAAAATTTTAATGAATTTCTATTATAGTATCAATAAATACCACAAATCATCGACAAAAAGGATAAGTTTACTCAATCCTTGAATTCATCTTCGATTCACCTAAAAACTATAATTACCAGTAAAGATTACATTAATAAGCTACAATAAAGTTACTGTAATTTAATGAATTACTACATTAAAATTTGTTTACATAAATCCTGCAATAGCTAGATTTATTAAAATGCAGTAAAAATCTTTAATGAATTTCTCCTACATGCAATAGTAATACACTAATACCCCAACAAAAATTTGATTAAGACTCATCAATCGTAACCAATTATTAAACTTTTCACTTTTATTTGGTAAATTACTGATAATTTCAAGTAAAGCTATACATTTATTTGTACATACTCGATATTTAACCATAATATCCTCCTTAAAATTGATATATTACTGATCTTTTCGTGTAAAACTCTACATTTATCTGTACATACTCAATATTTAGCCATAATTTATCCCTTAAAATTGATATATTACTGATCATTTTCATTAAAAACCCTATATTTATTGACACAAACTCAACATTTAGCGAAAATATCTACTTTAAATCGATATATTACTGATCATTAAAAACCCTATATTTATCTGTACATACTCAATATTTAGCCATAATTTATCCCTTAAAATTGATATATTATTGAAAATTTTCATGTAAAATGTAACATTAAATGATTATTTCTACTCAATATTTACCTTTGATTAATTTCTTTTAACACTGTATAAAATGATATCCAAATTATTATTACGTCATAATTAATCGATTAAATTTCTCACTCAATATTTTCCCTAGTAACTTACTACATCTAAACTCGATATTCCAACTTGTAAAGCATACTAGAATTGATCAAAATTCCAATCCATAGTGATAAATCTAACCTTTCCATTATATCTAACACTCTAAAATATTCATAAGTTGGAATACTCTCTCAAAAATTGATACAGTTATCTTAAATGTTTACATCAAATTCTCAATAAATTTTTTAGTAATATCAATTGAACTTCGATTAGATATAAAATTCATGAAAACTATATCGAAAATCCTAAATTTAAACTAAAGTATTTAACAGGCTCTATATTATACTAAGTGGGCATATGATAAATTAATATACTAGCTATTATTCAATAAATTATTACAAGTTTTAGTCTAATTAAACACAATTTCCATATTGAAGCCAATTTAACGATAAAAAATATTTAATCGAATATCAAAAGTTGATAACTAACTCTTAAATAACCAAAGAAGTAGTATTTTCAAATTGAATACTAGTATCAATTCTGAAAAATAATTTCTTAATAGTTTTAATGTCCAAAATTTTGGTTTATTTAATTTTCTTAATCAAATTTTCCCTCTAAATGATTACACAAATTTCTAAATAAGTATCATTATAAAAAGTGGTTACTTAATGGCGAAATTGATAAGTTAAAAAATATAATTTTACCACTTACAATTAAAAGAATAAATAATTTTTTTAATTTATTTAATAAAATAATTTCGGAAAAAACTAACCGATTGAGTATGATAGACTCGCTCCTTACTTACATCAATGATTTTCGTCCTGAAAGCAAAAAGATTATTGGATTTGTTATTAGAGATAAGAAAAAATTTCTACTTAAAAATAGAGACGACTTTCAGATATCAATGAAATGTCGGAAAAACTGTACTAAGGAAATGAGCTTGATTATTTTTGATCTCATTGAATCTCTTGAAAATTTGATAACTTATGAAGAACATGTTAACTCTGTCGAACTCACCGATAAAATTGATAACTTTAATAAAGGAAGTAGTTGTAACGTAACAAATAACGAAAAAAAAGTAATTTTACCTGTTAATATTGACGAGGAAGCTGTATCTTCTTTGGAATTAAAAATTACAGAAAATAAAAAAATGATGACTAGGCAAAATCTAAAAGTGTCAAAGGCAATGTCCAAGTGAAGGTACGTGCCAGCATCAGTCTTAGAATCTGCCACAATCTCTGAAGAGACTGATGCAGAATGCACTAAATTAAAAAATACTAAACTTCGTGATCCAAAAGTGTGGTTTACCGACGATGACATTGACCAATACCTTGAACGGCATATCAGTAATCCTACATTTGCACATTTACCGTGCTTTATTATTAGTATTCTATCTTCAGACATTAAAGAAAATATTATCTCAATTCCAGATGCAGTATTTAAAGCTAATGTTATTCTTTGTCCGCTAAATATAAACAATGCCCATTGGATTTGATTTGTGTACAGCAAATCGTTGCTTGAGTCATATTTTATTGACCCAATATTTGGATATAGAAATCTGTTTAAAAATAAACAAGCTACTCTTAAGATTAACATTGCTTTAAATAAGATTTTCAAACTTCAAGTGGCTTCATTTTGTCACCCTTTCCAAAATCTTATATATCAAGAGAACAGTTTTGATTGCGGTCGTTTTATTTGTGCTTATGTAATTCTTATAAGTCAAGGTTTGGACACTTTTCCTTACAATTTTATTGATGGGATAAGACGAGAGGTGCATGATTTTCAAGTTTTTGGCTCAAAAAAAGTATCCCAAGTTATCGGTGGGGGCCTTCCTAACAATAATTTGATGGGAATCAATTTTAAAAAAGCAATTGCGCTTACTCTTGAAAAACAAAAACGAAATATCAATAACAGTATTAATATTAAACCAAAATTTCAAAAGTCATGTGTGTCATTCCTCTTAAGTAAATGGTTTAAAAGCAATATTAATATACTTGTTCTTTCCCCGGATCTAACTATCAATTTAATAGCCCAAAATAATAATTATATCATTGAGAACGTCAACTTTCGGCAGTTCAAAGACGTTCAACATGTCATTAGCATAATTCCCAATGAAAATTATTGGTGTTTACTTCTCTATTCGACTCGTCGTATGACTTGTAATATTTTCGATTTTCGAAAGACTGATATTTCTGATAGACTAACCGAAATAGGAGGAAACTTTACGGATTATTTAAATCGTTTTTTCTTTAGTATGAAAATAAAATTTCAAATAAATCATGGTATTCTCCACCGCTGCTTCATTTCAGATGATCCAACTTTTCATGCCACTGCTTTCATTGTGTTTTTGGAAAAATTGATTTTAGATCGGGATTTTCAACATGATAAAATATATAAGCTACTTGATGATATCAACACTAAAGAGTGTGTTGAAATTTCATTAAATTTAAATCTAATAAATGGAAAGATTACCGACAGCATTTTAATAAAATATTTTAATAATTTAAGTTTATCAACAGACTTCGTTCTTTTGGGTTTCACAATGTGTACTGCTATTCTTGACGATTGTACTCATTATTTGAATGAACATTTGAATTATAAGTGCCTCCAAAACGCGAAAGTTGTATTTGCCATTTTTGCTCCACCAAAGTCTCGGGAAGCACTAATGGTAATTGATTATAACACTGACGAGCATTACTTTCTGGATCCAACAACACTTGATGTCAGCCTAAACTATACATTTATTTGTAAAGTATTAGTTACTAAAATAAATGAAATAAGAAACTCACGTGGTTGTGCCATTAGAGCAGGCAAATGTCCACATGATGTTCGTGGTTTAGGTTTGCTCAGTAAAATTCTAATATGTGCTTTCATCAACAACTATGAGCATGATATGTCCCTTGAAAACATTAATTTGAGAGAAATAGCAAGAATTATCAACTCTGTTCTTCCAATTGTTTCTGAGATCAATAACAAAGATAAAGAGAAAATTTTAACAAAAGCAAAAGAAACAATTAAATTTGACTTACAACAGCGTAAAAATAAAGTATTTAAATTAATTATTAGTTTTGAAAATGCTGATGTTAACCAAATAGTTGAACGAATTATTCGACAAATTCCTCACTTAAATAATTTCACTGAAATTAAATCCCACGAACCATACCTAGGAAGTAAACAAAACTCAAATATAATAAGTAAATATAAAAGTAGATCAGAATTTTTAATTAATATGAAATTAACTTTTTATAAAATTATTAATGACTTACCAGTCACTGTTAGGCCTGAAATTCAGGATATTCTGAACCAATTTAGCCACGAGGACCCAGTATCGAATTCGTGGAATAAAATTCTTAAAGATTGTCGAAGCACGACAAATGTTCTCAATCTTGTAGATATTTTTCCGTTTGAAGTTATTTACGAATTAAAGAGAGCTGATAACACTTCACCGGGTATTGATGGTATTCAATACAAAGATCTTGCTCTTCTTGACCATGAAGGTATTTTGTTAAGTTTCCTGTTTAATAAAATCATCAGTAGTAAAATCATTCCGACTAGCTGGAAAACTTTCAAGACTATACTAATTCCGAAACCTGATAAGACAGATAATTATGATAAAGTTTCATCTTGGCGACCAATAGCTTTGCTGTCTGTTATTTATAAAGTCTTTGTGTCTATTTTAACTACACGCCTAACATCATGGGTGATTTGTAACGATATTTTGCATATTGGGCAAAAGGGTGGCTCTGTCCATGAAGGTTGTGTCGAGCACAATTCAATACTTTCTTCTGCACTTGAGCATTCGAAATATAGCAAGAATTCCCCATTAGCTATTGCTTGGTAAGATATTAAGGACGCATTTGGAAGTGTTCCTCATGACTACTTGTGGAGTGTTCTGAAAACTATTGGTGTTAGCGAAGAATTTATTACTATTGTCAAATTACTTTACACCGACACTCAATCTTTCTACAGCTGTGGCCCAATTGTAAAACCTAATCTTTCAATCAAAAAAGGAGTTAAACAAGGATGTCCTCTTTCAATGATTCTTTTCTCGATTGCCATTAATCCTGTTCTTGAAGCAATAAGTAGATCATGTATTGAACCATTTATGATTGGTGATTCGCCCGTTCAAGTTCTAGCTTATGCAGATGACATTGCACTTGTTGCAAACAATGTCGAGAACCTTCTAAAAATTGTTGATGTTGCTGTTGAAGCTGCTACAGAAATAGGATTTGAATACCGACCGGAGAAGTGTGGTTACATGCAGCTTCCCAGAGTTAACATCAATGGTGAGATCTTGATAAATGAAAAGGAGATCAAAAAGTTGTTGTCAAAAGAATTTTATCAATATCTTGGTGTTCCAGTAGGCGAGGACAATGATCAAAGTCCCTATGCAATTCTTGATAAAGTTGTTAGTGACACAAAAAAAATTGCAGATTCCGGTTTATTTGGTTGGCAAAAACTCAAGGCCTACAAGATTTTTATTCATTCTCGACTAACATTTGCATTCCGAACACGTGAAATTAAAACTATGGCTTTATCAGCTTCTCAAGGGAATACTAATTCCTGTGGCAATAACTCAAGTAAATTGCGTGGCCATCTGAGAAGAATTTTGAACTTGCCGCACAATTCTGAGACAGTTTATTTATACAACTCAACTGAAAATGGTGGAGCTTCGTGTGTCGATTTGCTTGATGAATATCATACTCAAACAATTGTACACTTTTTCCGACTCTTTACTTCCAATTGCGATTACTCGAGAAAAGTTAATATTGACTTTCTAAAGTTTGTAACGGGTCCTCGTCTTGGAATCAAAGAGCCTACATTACAACAAAGTTTTGATTGGATTAATGGTGCTGAAACTAAATTGAATTATGGTGGAAAGAAAACGAGATTTCAACGTGCACGTACTTCAATAATTTACTTTAAAAGAGAACACTCAATTTCCGTATCTTTTCATATTGTTAAAGAGCAAGTTTTTTTATATCTGATAACAAAGAGTCATGGAACTTTCATACTTACGACTAAGTTTCGAAAAGCAATTTCTAAGATATTTCACTCTGCATTGTACGACTCATATATGCAAAAGTGGCAACTGAGTAATAAAAGCGACATGATTGCAGCGGCTATAAAATTATCTCCTCAAATAAATAAAGCAATTTTTAAAAGTAAACTTGGCGAATTTGCATGGAACTTTGTACATCGAGCGCGAACTAATACACTTAACATCAATGCAAAGCCTAATAGAAAAGGGGATTCTAGACTTTGTAGACGTTGTGAGAAAGAGGATGAAACTATGTCTCATGCTTTACAGTCATGTAAGATTCACCAAATACTGACATTAGAGAGACACAATGACTGTGTAAAGATAATAACGAATAATCTAAAAAATCCTAATTTTATTGTCGTGGTTGATCATTCTTGTTCTCTTGTCTTGAATTTTAAACAACGCGTCGATCTTATAATAACTGATACTGAAAGAAAAAGAATATTCATGATTGAAATTAAGTGTCCAATGGATTCTGTTTCACATTTTGAGTTGACTGATAAGACAAATATTGAGAAATATAGGTTGCTTCAGAGTGAATTACAGGTCGCCAAACCTGATTATCAGGTAAAGCTTTACACTTGTATTATTGGGGCATTAGGGTCTATTTCTCCATCAACTTATGATCTTATTTGTAAACTTGGCATTAAACCACTTCAAACAGAAGGTCTGATTAAAGAATGTGCAATGAGCAATATCCTGCACTCAGCTAAAATATGGTATTACCATGTGCACGGCATTCTACCAGACTTCTGCAATTAATTTAAAATAATAGATATTTAAACTAACTTAAACTTTTTCATTGAGATCAGAATTATTATTTTTTGTTTGAAATGATTCAGACTACATTCGTAATTTATCTTTAAATTCAATATTATTAACCTGACTTTTGCCTTTGTAAAAGTCGTAATTGAATTTAGAAAACTTAGAAAATCAAATCAGAGCTTAGTTCGTAGTATTTATTACTGCATAATTTATATTTGCAATGCCGGATGACGACGCCGATGAATCCTCATATCAGATCAAGCAAAAAAAAATTCAGAAGACGCCAATTGCAGAAGAGACTGATTGATCAAATACTTGATAACTTACATTTGAATTCATCCTTCTCTACTACGATTGCAGTATGAATTGCATGCTTCATGTTGAGCATATTCTTTTCACTGTGAAACAAACTTGTTATATTTAATAAAATTTTGAATAGTACTAGTGAGTGATTTTGGTAAGTCTACGACTTAGACGTAGTTGTAGGCGTGTTGGGCGCTGATGGGCGCTGATGGGTACGGATGGGTACGGATGGGTACGGATGGGTACGGATAAGTGTGGATAGGTGTGGATCTGTGCGGATCTGTGCGGAACGTTGGTTGGTGTGTGTGTGTGAAATGTTTAAGAACCAAAGGTTCTAGAAGCTAGGTGTGTGGAAGTATCTAGAAGGTAGGTGTGTGGAAGGTTCTAGAAGGTAGGTTTGTTGGTCCACAACTACGTGATATAATAACAGTTAGGTAACTAGTCTCCGAGTAGTGGCCAGTGACATAATAAGTATGTGCTGACCAGTGACATAGTAATAGTGACTGACCAGTGACATAATAAGTGTGATCAGTGACATAATAAGTGTGTACTGACCAGTGGTCAAGTTATGTAATCATGAGGTCACTGACCAAAGGTCAATTACTAGGTAGCAACTAGTGGACAAAGGCCAATCTCCAGGTAGCAACAGCGCATGCAGAGGTCAAATTTTACGTAATAATTACGTTAGCCAAGGGGGGGGGTTTGTATCTGACGGGCTCACATCCTACTACTTAAGATCTTAAAGGTATTTATTAAATCAAAATTTCATGTAATTAAAATTTACCACAAATCTGTGAATCTGGTCCCCGAGCTACTTCCTTGCCTGACACCCTGGTCGTTGTCTTTTTATGGCTAAAGTTCCGTTGTCGGTGCATTCCCCAAAATTGTCGAAAATTAATGATCGATTAGGATCGTCGGATCTTCTTATGGATTCTGGCTGCAATGTGTGCCTACTGGTGGAAGAGTTCATGGATCTGGCTGCCATTACATCGGGTGGATTGGTTATCTGGGCGTGAGTGTGTATGTGTGCGATGTATCGTTCACTTTTATCGCTATCACCCGCTGGAGTACTAGTATTGTGGGTATGTAATGACCTATTTATTCTGCACCAAAAATGTCACGGTCTGCACTATTCTTGGGTGCGTGATAATACGTGCGTGTCTTGGTGTGTATACCCTCACTATAGTCGGCTAGTTGGATTTTACCCGTGTGTCGATGCTTTAAGGTATACTATCCCCTCCGGATATGTTTCAGTTTTGTCATGGGTTCAATATTCTGGACAGTAAAGGGTTTGTTCATTTTTAATTAGATAGATTTATATTTTAACTTTCAGTAAGTTGATGTTGCATGAACACACTTAATCGGACAATATGGTCGGAAAACTCGATTATTAACGATTGGAAACCTAATGCTCACTTTGCCAGCTCAACCATCAGATTTTCTCTAAATCCAACCGGATTATGTAGTTACCTCATGATTTGGAATTATTAAATGGATCTCGTTGATTTGATTTATGGATTGTTCGCTCATACTGGTTGTTACCCATCTGATCTCTTGCGTGATATTTTATGGTATTTCTTGTGATTACCTAATTACATTTCCTCATGTATCGTTTGCCTGTTATGTTTATGGTAAATTGATTTGGATTTTTACCTTATTTTTATAACGATTCCAATTATTGGGAAATTTCCTTTTAATTCCAAAATGTTTATGAGTCGCATTTCTTAATTCATCAGTTTCTCAATGTTATTCGGAGTTCATATTGGTAGGTCGTGGTTTCTGTAAGTTGATTTTAATTTGTTCTCAAAAATTCGTTAACTAAAATTAATTGAGGCAAGTCTTAACCTTACATATTCTATATTTCCCTAGTTTGGATTTTATTGAGCTAACATATTCACCCTTTTGGTTACAGTAATTACGCTATTTTACTTTATCCCCAAGTAATCATATCGAATCTTACTAGGACATTAAACATTTAAATTAACCACCTTAACCTACGTTTATTTGAATAGCAATATCGACTCTTAATAGGACCTTAGTAGTTTATAACTACTACGGGAATCTTAGGTTAACTCGAATGATTCCGACCATCTGTAAAGCCTTAAAAGCCTATGATAACGAAGGTCTATAACGATTGCTTTATTGGTGCTAGCACGAGACTACAACTTAAAATTTATAACCATATTTCCTTTTAACTAAGAATATACCTATGGAGTTCATAACGACTACTTGAATCTATAATTTATTTAAATTCATAACTTTAACTAAAAATTATTAATTATAATAGGTTCATGGCAACCGCTCAATATTTATTATTACTTTAAATTCATATCAATAGCTTGAAATTTATGGTTATATTAAATTCATAGTAACAGTTTGAATCTATAGTTGATTTAAATTCATAACAACGATTTCATTTTCTATTTCCCCGTTACCTTTCCCTTGGTTGCCCTTAGGCGCATTGTGTTCATATTATAGTTAATGAGTGCCCACTGGACTACTCGTGTAGTGATTTTGAGCCGTATGTGAATATGATTTTAGGTCTAGTTTATGGAAATTGAGAGACGAGGAAATAGCCAAAAGACCACTTCCTTACCCCTCTCTTTCCCTATACGGAATAATATTGACGTTCTAGTTCCTGCGTTCCGCACGCCGGGCCTTCACGGGCACGAATCATTGGCGATGTTCCACGCACTTACACGAATTCGAGTAATATGTCAGATTTTATTAACTTGTATTGTGTTTCGGCTGTGGGCCGGAAAAATTTCGACAATATAAGAAAAATTTATGCTATTAAAATATTTTATTAACAGAAAAATATAAATTACCCATTACATTAATCATAAAAATTTAAAAATAATAAATACACCGCTCTCCCCAGGCCGACACCCAAGCAGAGCTCAATTGAGGTTGCGAGGATGCGACGTGGAGAGAGTTGTCAAATAAAACTCTCACTTACACCGCGAAAAAACTGTTCCAAGAGTAAAACGATTTCAAGTTTTTGAAAAACTGATTCAACGATTAAAACTATGTAAAAATGAATCGGTATATATACCTATTGTACGACCCTAACCTTGCGTGTTCTTTATGATTTAATAAAACAAAATTTGACCTTGGAATTTTCTGATATATTCTAATCTTTAATTTTATTATTTGGAGATTTTATTTGACAATTTTTTCTTTAGATTTTTAATTGAATTATTTCTAATTCAAATTATTTCATTTTTAATTCATTTTCATGAAATTTCGCATTTTTTATAAATTGTCAAATTTTGGTCAAAATCGTTGGGTTTTCGTGTTATGTTTATATTTATTTCGTGCGGATGTTGTTGCACTTTGTTATTATTTTAATTTATTTTTGTGTTTATAATTTTATGTTTAACTGTTTTCTCTCTCATATTTTGGTAGGGTTAATTGATGTTTTAATAGGTTCGATTTTAAATCTGCATGTTATATTTGCATGTGTGTTACCCATTCATTTAAACATTTACAAGGCCGTCTGTGTTCTGGCCCAACATAATTTGGAAATCCTCAAAACTAAAATCACATTGTTCCAAGATTACTGAAGGGATAGTTAGAAAGTGACCTAAATGAGTTGGACCTTCCATGGCAGTCCATGAACCCACGGGAGGTTAAGGCATTAGCAGTTCTTGTAGAGGAGCTCACTTTTTGTCAACCTTTCACCCAATAGTACACGGTTCCAACGCCATTTTGATGGGTGTCTAGTAGTAATAATTGTTATGCGCGTACTGTGTGGGGATTAGTAGCCATTTCTCTGACCACTTATGCAAGATTCTTCCCTATCAGTACCCAGCATTAGCAAAAATACCAATTTGGATATAAATTTATAAATAAATGAAAAATTATATAAGAATCAAACTTCAAACGAAATATGAAACTTGAATAAAAGAAAAGATCGAAATTCAAATCTGTGACTATGATTCTTACTATATTTTGGTTTTTGCATATAAATTATTACATATCTTGTATTAATTAATTAAAATTTTTAAATAAACTTAATTTACAAAATATGTAAATTTAAATTCTGTTAATTAGTAAATATTATAATTAAGAAAAGTTTTTTTATGTTTCATTTCTTTTACTTCATCAGCTTAAATCTTTGTTTATAAATAATTTAATTCAATATTTATTTGAGATTTCATTTTTTTATAACCTAGAAATGTAAGTAAATTTTTTTTATTTAAGTTTATCTAGGGTATTTTAATTATAAGTTATTAAAGAATTTCGTTATGAAATTTTTTGATTAGATGGCTGCTAATTCTCAATCTGTTCCTGGTGGACCTCCGTATGTATAATACAAATTAAATTGTGATATTTAATTAAAATATAGAGTTGGTGAAACAGCAGGCCTGCCTCCAAGTAGTAATGTATCAAATAAAAGACTTCAACAGACTCAAGCTCAGGTCGATGAAGTTAGAAAAATTATTGCCAAAATCATTAGATTATAAATTTATTTTAGATTGTCGACATTATGAAATCTAATGTTGACAAAGTGTTAGAAAGAGATCAAAAGCTTTCAGAACTTGATAACAGAGCAGGTGGGAATAAACACAGATATTTGTGGATTTGATTTATTGTTTGATAAAAATATCTATTTTAGAAGCGTTGCAAGCTGGTGCATCGCAATTTGAGGCGAGTGCCGGTAAATTGAAGCGAAAATTTTGGTTAAAAAATCTGAAGGTGATGACAAATAAAAGTATAAATATGTTGTCACTTGTTGTTTTGTGGTCTTTCATTTTTCATTGTATTTTTATGAGTATTTAATTGGAATGATTCCAAATGCATTTAAATTTAACAAGTTAATATATAAATAATAATTAACAGTTTAGTAATGAATTTTGTATAATTATGCCAAAGTTTTTGTATTTTTCGTTTTGCAAATATGACTCAATTTTTGATTTCAGTTATACGATTATAAAATAATTTGATTCAATCTTTTAAACAAATAATTTGACCTTGTAAAACAATTACGTTTTATGGTTTTTTAAATTTTCAAATAACTTTTATATTTTTTTCTTTGAGTTTAGAAATACCAAATTTATTAATGTATAATCTTTTTTTTAATTTCACTGATTTTCAAAATACATATAAAAATGAAGAACTCACAATAAACAAATGTTTCCAAGCTGGCTATTATCGAATTAACTTATAAGATTTACGAGGTTTTCATTATGTTAAACGACAAAGAATTGATTTTAATTTAATTTTCATTCAACTATTATTTATTAAATGCGAAGACTCATCGATAGTAATTCTTTATTTACAACGCACAATCATGTTTTACGCAATTTTAATTCATATTTGATAAAAGAGTAACGCTTTCAAAATGGAAGGTATCTTTTGCTTTACCAGGTTGATGAGCAGTTTTTACTTTGCATTAGTTTCCTTTGTCATTTTTTTACATTTTCTTTCAGTTCTGACTTTTATTTTCCTAGACAAAGTGAACAAAATTGACATTCCTTTATATTGGCGAATTTTTCCCATCAAGAAAACAATTTAATTTGTTTATTTGTCAAATTATAGTTTTTGTTTTCCCTGTTCCAATGATTTATGTAAAAAGCTTTTTAATTAATTAATTGATTCCTTATATTTTTTTGCGTCTTATATTTATTTCATCCGTGGCCAATAGTTTTCACCATTTCCCAGTAATTTATTTACTTTCATATATTTTTTAAATAGTAAATTTTTTATTAATTTTTGTAACCCTAATAATTTTCACATGAAAAATGAAACGGTAAAAAATCTGAGTGAAGAAATAAGCTGATGGAGAAATCGAGAGAACAGAAGGCAATTAAAATCTCATTTAATCTGTGCTTCCTTGGGAGAGCAATGAAAATTGATAATTTAAAAGATTAATGGCTCCTCTTCGTTGAAATTGAATATTAACAGCCATCATTGAATGAATAACTTATTACGGGCCCTGCTGTTCTATATAAATGAATTCCCAAAAAGAAGCCATCTGCTAATACTACTGAGAATTTTGTCATAAAAACATGAAAATTAACTGAATATGAGTAAAATATTTTGTCTCGATGTTTATCTGTTTGTGCTACAGAAGAGGTCTGTAAATTTATTTGTTCCTTGGCAACTTGAGACTTACAATATATTCCACTAAATTTTACGGACAAATATAAATATTTCTGACTTATTTTTCAAATTTTCTAGGCCTTCACTAAAATTTATTTAATAGTATAATGAAAAACCTAATCACAATATTTTTTTGCTGTAACAAGTGAATATTATATACGAATGCTGAAAATGAGGTAAATTTTACAAATGAATCGAAAATTCAAATCATTGAAGAACAATAAAAAGGAATACATTCTTCAGAGATTCTTTTTATTATCGTCATTTGCAAAGACACATTGAGAAAAGTGCATTTTAGCGAAGCCATACAACTTGTCAAACATTCATGCCTCTTTTACTTTTTGAATTCTCGATTCTATTTGTAAAGAAGAAAAGTTTACTTGACTCTCGATACATTTAAATATGTATAATAAGTGTACAGTGAAAAATTTCTTATGAAGTCGCGAAGCTTCAAAACATTTTATTGTTGATAATTTTCGCTACTTTTTAATTAGCTGCTTCCCTCCTTATAAGGCTGTGACCATCTGCTTAGTCTATTTTCATTCGCAATACCTAATAATACACTATTTATTGTTGTCATATTTGTCGTTACTAGAATCGGTCATTGATGCTCAACCGTCGTGGTCCTTCACTTCACTCTTTTCGAACTGCAAGCGAAACAAATCCATCATATCATTTCTATATTTATTCTTCAATTATCAGATAAAAGTTTTTACAATCTGATCCATATTAAGTTATGGCGTTAAGCCAAAAGCACGTGAAAAGTAGAGTATTAAGATACCATAAAAGTGACGTAATGTTTTCAAGGAAAAAATATCACAACATCAATGAATATAACCAGTAAATAATAAAAAGGATTAATTATCGTAAAAATAAAATATTATGTCACTTATAAAGAAATCAGAGGTGAAACACAAAAAAGTCTTTATAAAATAATTAAAGGTTTTATTAATTAATCCTAAAAAATAATAAAAGTACATTTGTTTATATTTCGTAACGACGATAGAAAATTTTCCAAATATATCATAAAACATGTGTTGGAGTGGCGCTTTCTTTCAATTAAATCATTGGCATGCTTATTTAATTATATAAATAAAAGTAAACATTTTTATTTATTAAAATATAGATAATTTTATTATGTAGATGATGATAATCATGGGATCCATCGTGGCGATCATTGTCATAATAATCATAGGTAAGATTTATTATAATGTATTCTAATTATATTAAATAATCAACTGAATAAATCATAAAATAGAAAAATTAGGCAAGGAAATTGGCTAATCAGATCACTGACTTAATTCTCCATTTCCCAACTTTCTGCGTTGTTACTCATTCACCAATAACTTTAAAAAGTACTAAGCCACTAAGGCCTCTAAAAATGAGTCTAAAGTTTCCAAGTGTTCATAAAAATATAAATACATTATATATAATTAGCAGAACATTTATGTATGAATTTAGAATGAGAACAAGAAACCAATTGTTTTTAAACAAACAAGTAGAAATTGTAAAGTACTTGTAATGAGGTATTTGATTGCTTTGATCTCTAAGTATTATTTTACCTGTTATAATTATTTTATATGGTTAGTTTTAAATGTCTGGGTTAACAGATTATGAAATTGTTTATTACCAGTTACTTAATAAGACATTCTCGTAGACATTTCTGTGTCATGTGAAGTGGTTAAAAATATCAAAATAAATAATAAATTGATTTAAATTACCAACGAAAATACAAAACATTAGAGGTAATGTTGCTACCTTTTATTCTAGAGTAAGACAAAGAGGGAGTTGAGAAATAATAAAAAATAAAGGGAAATAAATTAAACAAAATGATTAAAATATAAAACTAATTAGTTTTATAGTAGTTTTATATATTATCAAATAGTACAGTTAGATCATTTTGAAACCATCGATATGACTACTATATAAATGTATTAAGTTTTTATTTAATATAAAATCAATAAATTTAATTATACATCCAAAAAATAAAATAAATATAATTTGATTCGATTTATTCACTACTTACATCAAAATCACTTGAACACCCAGAAATACACACTTGATGTTTATTAATGAGCCATTCATTAAATAATTCGTTAAAACTACACCTTACTATATTATTTCAAGTGACTACTATTAAACAGTATAATGAAAAATTTTTAAATGGCTATTATATTAAGTGACTATACTATTTTAAATGATTATCGTGTTTGACATTATCCGTTAATTAATGCAAACTGTAGAACAAAGGAAGTGAAAACAAAATTATTTTTCTAAAGCTGTCTATTTAGAAAAGGTAAAGTATTTGAATGATTGTATAATTAAATTGGCAATTAAAGCTCAAAGAAGCAGTTATATGGCGGAATGCTCAATTAAAATTACTTATAAAAAGGGTGCTAGGATCAGATGTCCACGGACAAACTGACACTTTCTTCAAGTTTTTTATATATATAGGCACCGATATTCACGGGCAATCCCAAAAATTTGAAATCCTGCTCATGCTCAAGTGATAGTGCTGACAATTAATTTTATTAAGCGAAACAAATAATTACCTGGACAATGTTAATTTTAATTTGTATAACTATTTTTTTAATTTGAAGCCAAAACGAATATTTGGTTCATAGTTACTGTTTCAATAGTTGTGATTGGTTATTTCACGGAAAAATGTTTAATTGTATTGCAGTTTTTATCTCATTCGTGAGAATTTAAAATCTTAAAAGTACAATTTATTATTATTTTCCCTTACAATTTTGTCAGTGCCATTTATATTAAAATTATATAGAAATTATATTAAAAACTTATATTAAATTATTTGCTCGAGAATTAACGGAAAGTAGTATTTTTGTGAATTAAAATGAGAAGTTAAACCGTAAAGTTAAAGTAGAGGAAAACAATAGATTGAACTTTACTAAAACGATAAATAATTGAGATCGATTTTTAGTGCTATTCTTCACGAAGTGCCAAAATAAAAACGAGAACTCCTTCAGAGTTATTCTGTGAAATTGTTATAAGTGGAAACAGAAATCATTTTGTAATTATGTGAATCATAATATAATATTGGGAATATATGTACAAACTGTATAGATGTAATTAATAAAGTTTTACATTGACTGTTATTCCAAAACTATGGCTCCGTAATTTAGTAAAGTTTAAAAACACAGTATTTGTTTAAACCATTCTAGAAAATCTGAAAGACTAATTGTTGAATAAAATTGTCGGTTTATGTTTTGCTTTCTAACTCTTACATTTGCTTTTCCTTGGTCAGCTGTATAAAATTTGAATTGTTTTGAAAAAGGTTTCTCAGTTTCGGAATACTGTTTTTAATAATGCTGGGTTTTTATATAGAAAGTCGGTGCATAGGTCTTACTCCTTGGTGTCCTTTTTTAATCGATTCAATAAACCCAACTCAATAAGATTTATTTCCAATTAATATATCACAACTTTATTGACAACTTCCACAACAATCGATTCAATTCACAATACTCTACACAATTACTCTTCACGATTTCACAAAATTTCAAGGCGTAAGGATACGTCTTCCAAAGGGAGATGTCCCTGTCTGGTGCGCAAGAATTCAATTTGTTTGGCTGATTGATTTATCTTTAAGCTTATTACCTCCTTTACTCCGCTCTCTGAAATATTCTCTTCGACCAACTGGAAATTTTGTTGATCTGTCTTTTCCTTTTATACTCATCTCGCAAATCAAGTCACGCGCAAACTAAATTGGTTTTGGCATTTTTGACATTTTTCTAACCAAAAACAAATTAATTATTTCTGGGCTCCCGGGGTTTACAAAAATTATTTTGGTGGCGGGTTTCTCTTTTATCCAGGGTTTCTTTCGTCAACCAATTTCGTTTACCGTAATTAGAAAATTTGTTGACGTTCCGGGTTTCTCACACTTTTCGGGTTTTCTGTTGGCTCGGACTTCCCATTAGCTTCTGGGGGACCCCAATCGATTTAATTTTTATTATATTTGGATTCGTCTCGTAATTTGGCATCCGCTCATACCCGTTTCCGCCGATAAATATTTATTTTAAAATTTTTAATTGATTTTTCCTTTTTAATTATTATTTCGAATATCAATGTTTTTATTGATTTTCCATTTTACTTTTGTGAATTTTGTTAAACCAACAATAATACCAAAAATAGGATCGTCTAGAAGAACTTTCATGGTGGATAAATACCTATCACAGGATCTTGGCTTTGCACATAATATTGATTATTTTAAATTGAAAATCGATAGTGAAAAAGTTTTCGAAAAAAGCCCTTTTGCAACTCACATTAGCCAGTCTTGCTGTTTAAAATAAGTTTAATTAAAAAAGCAGAATTTAGAAAACGAATCATCCGAAATCCAAAGAATGGCAAGACATAAATAACCGAATTGATATACTCATTAATCACTGTCCTTCGATTCAGTGGGAAAAAATGATGAATTCAGTTGGAAGGGGTGAAACTCTATTATAATAGCCTGATATATATTAGAATTGATGACATCATAAAAATCAATGTCGATTTATAACTTGATGGATGTCTGCGATTCCATGAGTTTTTGTATCAGTGAGGCAGAATAAGTTAAAAATAGTTTCGTAAGACAAAACTATAAAAATTGAAATGTTATTTACAAGAGAAAAAAAAATCATAATCGCAATATATTTTTTCTCATCTCTTTCATATAATAATTAATCAGTAAATTTAATTTAATTTAATTCTGTGTTTGAATTGAATTAAATTTATTGATCATTTGTCCAATAGAAATGAAGAAAACAATAAACGAAAATACTCTATGAATATGGAAAATAGAGCATATAAATCCTTTCATCGAGAATGGCACCTCTAAGCGTCATTAATTTTTGAACGTTACATCACATTTATTTCATGTATTTTTGGTGTTAGAAATTAGTTAAAAGGAAAGTTCTTTTATAATAGTGACGCGCTCGAACGTTATCTAGTAATTTTACAAGCGCCGCTAAATAGTTTAAGATCGGTAAAACGTCCTGATTAGCATATAATGACGGAGTTAGGCTTGGAAACGAACTGATAAGTAATTATGAAATGAAGAAATAACATATTAAAAGAAAAAAGAAAAACATGCCTTCTCACGATTTCGGCTGATTTTTAACCCCCTCCCCTTCGTCAGAAATGGGTGACACCCCCTATGTGCGTGACGTCATTTATGGACGGCTCCTTAGAACAAAAATTTTACCAAACAGAAATATAAAAGATTTTGAAGAGTTTTTTTTAAATGTTTTTAAAAACAAGTTTGAATTTTGTAATTGGAAGATAATGTTATTGGAAATTTTTTATTTATTAAAAGAATATGAATCATAAAAATGCAAAGAGTGATTTATGATTTTTTGCAAAGGAAAATAAAAGAAAAGAAAGAAATATTAAATTACAAATAATCCGAAATTTTTGTTGATTTGTCATTAAAACATTTTATATCGGTCACAAAGTAAATTTTTTCACATAAATTATTGATATGGAAAATAAATAATAATGTCTTCTGACGTGGTGAAATATATATTATTAATTGATTTTATGTAATATTAAATATTTTAATTAAAAATTAAATAATTGTTTAAATTTTTATATTTTGCAAAACACAGATTCTAAGACAAGTACAGTAGACTCTCGATAATCCGGACATTTTGAAGATTTAAAATCACAATCAAACCTCTACTGAACGCGATTTAAGTTTTTGAAAAATCTTTTGAATATATTGAAAAACAAGATGATTACAATCCACTAGATGTGATACTTTTAAGGAATTATGGGGATTGTGCTTTTAAAAATACAATAAGTCCAAGGTACAAATGAAAATAACAGATTTTATGAAGAAATAATTAAAAATAATTTAATCGAAATTTCTAATTGTTAAAAACAAAAATCTGTACGAAAAAAGCACAGTGAAATCAATAAAACACCAAAATGATAAAAGTGCAACATTAATTAAAAAATTTACAAAAATTCGAAAGTAGTATTGATCCGGGGAAATTGGCATAATTGAACGCCAACTTGAGAGACGAGTCCAGAAATAATAATAAAAATTTAGTGAGGGGTCCCTAGAAAATAATATAAGACAAAAAAAGAAATTAACTAAAAAAATTAATTACTAATGGGAAGCCCGAGAGATGAGGAAAACCCAGCGTGTAGACGGAATAATATAAAAGGGTAAATTGGCCTAAACAATATTAAATGGGCGCCACTGATCTATTGAGAGGTAATTATTTCCTAGTTTGTAATTTAGTAATGGAGCAAACGTTGTTGACAAATGTCGGCTAACGTGGTCAGTAATTATTTTTAATAATGTAGCAAATGATGTTGACAATTGTCTGAAAACAGTCTGAGCAGGAGTATAAAAGGAAAGGAGAAAAACACGAAATGGCCAGTGGTCGAAGAAAACGAGTAGTGTAGTCAGGTCAGTAAAAGAATCTAAACCAAATTAAAGTCAAAAGTTATCTATCAGAAAGGGTGATTATCCATTGGATTACCTACCTTAAGATAATCAAATAACAAAATTTTTCCAATTACAAATCCTCTGATTTACTGTAAATATTTTTCATGAATCATGTTAACTAAATCATCCTCATCTAATTCTTCATCAGCCAATATTTCTTCAAAAATTTAATAAAAATTTTCGTGATTTTTTTTAATTAAACCAATTAATTTATAAACCATGTATAACGAAAATCGTGTAAATCATTTACACAGTTTTGTGTGGAACCAATCTTCAGTGTAAATCGAGGGACAGGCGTAATTATATTTTATAGCAAATGCATTTTATTTCTTGTCAAACAGACATACATACTACGAAAATTATTCTGAATTATAATTTCTGTTTTTAATACAATTATTTACACATAAATTTGCATTATGTATTTTCTTAGTATTTTTCCATTTCGAATTACTATTTTCAGGGTCTGCTCTCTATCGATTATATTTATTTATTTGAATTTGTTTCGTGACCCTCACAATATTAAAAGAGCTCTAGGAATGCTCTTGTAAAAAATATCTAACAGTTCTATATATTATTCCAGGGGTCCTTAACTTTTCGGTAATAAAGGAGAACTTTGTTATTTTGGCGAAAAACTGGGGTCCTTTCAACTAAGTACCGATCGAAAACAAAAGTGCAAAATTTGTGTGAAGCGTAAAACCTATCTAAACGTTGGGATTGTGGAGAGGGAAGAGGCCCCCAACACCATGAGAATTTTTTTGAAAAAGTATCCTTGAAATTGCAATTTTAAAACATTGAAATGTAAAAATGAAACTAAATTGAATTCTGAAAAAGCATATATTTCTGAATTTATTAAAAATTACAAATACAATAAAAATACAGATAAATTAAGAATATTATTAATAATAGTTGAATTGAATAATTTTAATGGGATACTTGAGCCTTGCGATTTTTTATACATAATATTTGATACTATTTTTTTCTCAATATCTGAGTTTGGAGGAACACTTCACCTAATTCTACTGAACACTAGTTTACCACGGAACACCGGTTAAGAATCACTGTCTTATTCTAACAATTTTCTAATGAAAACTCATAAATTTATGGCAAATTCAATTATCAACATCTGAAAATTAAATTTTAAAAAATAATTTGTATGAATTTAACTTCAATTTTGAGATTGTTTTAACTTATTGTTTTAAATGACAGTCACAAATTTCTGGTTGTATCAATTAGAACAAGAAATGAATTTATTCCACAGAAAATTGTCCGAAAACCATTGCCGCTTTCAACTATTTCTTGCGTCCCTGGCGGTTATTTCAATTAGCACGTGGAAATCTGTTTAAATAAATAACATAAAAATATTAATATATCGCTGTGAATATTGGGAAATTTGGTGAAAATTGGCAAACAAGTGAACAATTGAAAAGTCAACAATATTATCAACAGAATAATTTCTCTTCTTTATTGTATGCATAAAAGGTTAATTGATAACAGATATAACAAAAACAAAAACCACAATAATAATAATAATAATAATAATCAATTTTTATTTAAAAATATAATATTTAAGTAATGCTTATTCATTACTTAATGAACCATTCTAAGCACTTGGAATTAAAAGCTCTATATATTTATTATTTTCTTTCTTGGAACTCCATCATATTTAAACAATTCAACACTGAAAATAAACAATTACATTTAATCATTACAAATTATTAGATTAATTAACACAAATTAATTCATGTCCAATCAAAGAGTTTTAAACGACCTTTAGTAATATGTTAAAAACTTATTCAAAAATAACAGCAACCAATAGGAATTTAAATAATAACTTTGAAACACGCATATTAACATCATTGGACGGTTGAAAATCACACGATTCAACTGAGAATGCATTTTCTGTTATATTTTTAAATTTCTGTTACATCTACCAAAATAGGTTAAAGTTTCAAAAATCCGCCATTTGTTTTGAATTATATATTAGTTAATCAAAACGAATGGGGATCAATGTCGGAATAAACATTTAGGGGACCCTGTGCGAAAAACCTGGGGTCTCTTTTACCAGGCATAATTTTATCTCAAAAATTATACCTCTGAAAACTACTTTTTCAAAGAGTCTTTCCTATAGGTATTTAGTCAAATTTGAAATCAATAGAATAATCTGAATAAATGTATAATGAACAAAGAAATGAGAAACATATTTATTTAGAATGATTGATCATTGTTAAAAAAAATTAACTAAAAAATGAATTATTTATTAAATTCAATCTCTTCTTCGGTCTTCTTTGGGTGTTACTGTTAGTTATAACTTCTTCATCCCAATGACCACACTTATTGATATTCGTGATTTAAAACTTATATAGTGTTATTTATCAGATGTTAATTTTTCGACGCTTTGCTAAAATCATTAATAAAGTCATCAAAATCAGATTTTTGTAGGAGTTCACTTTCAATTGACATTAAAGACAACTGTTTAACGTTCTTGCAGCATGCATGTTCTAAGTTTAAGTTTTTAATGAGCTTCAATTTTGAGAAGGTCCTCTCTCCACTAGCATTACTAACATTCACGCTGGGATATACGAGTTTTATTTTTATTTATATTTTCGGAGTACTGTGCTAAGACACATTTGACACAATGGATAATCCGGCCCTGACGGGAATAATGCATTTTGTAGGTTTAAGAGAAAGGTAATTAAAAATATTTTTTATTCTGTAGTAATTTTTAAATAAAACTAGCTATATTTTACCACTTTCATATTCAAATAAAATTAATCTTGAAGCTGGCAAATAGGAGAGATTTTACTGCATTGAATTTCTGGAATTGCTTGCACTTTTTATTGATTTTTTTTCGGTGACAACCAATCAAATTGTAAATAATCCATCCGAAAAATGAAGTAACCAATCGGATAAATGTTCCAACACTGTAGAAATAATGCCAAATTTCTAAGGATATTAACAACCAATTTCTCATTATTGATTTTTATTAATAATTGATTTCTAATAATAATAATAATTGATGTCCATTTCAATTCCAGTTTCTGTTGTCAATAAATGATACCTGGAGACCAAGAAAATATTAATGGTAAATTAATTACTTTTATCTATTCATTAATTTTTTTTTATTTAACAGACTTTTTTTAGTAGAATAGAGTAGAATGAAAGTTTGCATTTCCAATCGAACTAGATAATAAAAAACAATAATTGTGTATTATTCTGGTTATTTATATATAATCAGGTAGCAGATTATGTTTATTAATTGTACGTTTTGTGTATGGCATGGGATTTATTGTTTACCGAATTGTACTGATATATTCAATAGTTTCTTTATTTGCTTACATATATGTCAAATCTATGTAGAATTTCAGGGCTCCTTTTCTTGTTGTAAGTATGAAGTCTGTATTCAATCCGTTATGTAATAGCATGGCCACTATGATTTATATTATTATTAGATATATTCTTCCATATTTAGATATTTCGGAATTCATGGAAGTACTCGTTGAAATGCTATTTCAATCTCTTTTTTTTCATTATGAATTGTATGGATTATTTTATTGTACTCTTTATTCAATGATAACATCCCTTATTTTCCCAGAAATTTTCCTATCATGGGGAGGGTGACAAAAATAGAACGAAAATTTTTATCGTCATATGAGAGATTAGTATTTTTTTATAACTAGGCAAATAATATGACGGAAACGTAATATTATAAATAACTGATTGCTAATAGTAAACTAAGCCCGTTTATTTCGGTGGATAACAAATACAATTTTCAAGTGTTGCTTTACCCAAATTATTAGTTTGAATCATATGAAATATCATTTCAGCTTTACAAATGTACTTAGCAGTTATATGTGACTCACAAAATAATACTTTTACATTTTGATGTTAAAATCTATGAACGCAATATAGTGAATAAAATCAACAATTATTAAAATATATTACTTGGAAATAAAGTTGACAAAATTAATCTTGAATAATTGTTTGAAAATATTTTGCATGTCGTAATAATGGCAACTCATTTTTAAAAGAATTAAATTCCATCAAGATTTATTTCATAAACAGTGCTAAATAATCAATTATTTAACACACAATATAATTTAAATATCTTAACCCTTTCTTAAGATTTTGTTGCTTCTTGCATGCTATTGGTCTTGTTTCGAAAATTATTCTGTAGATTGGAATTCTGCAATAGCTTCAGTGACTTCGTTAAACATATTGAAATTTGATTTTGGAATTTAAGAGGGCATGGGTTTGGTAAGTGATTGGTAAAAGGGTTTAAATGGTCATTAATCTAAACTGTTCAAAAATCAGTAGTTAAATTTAATTATCAGTGTAAGTATAAAAATTTATTATTAGTAAGTTAAATTGTTTATCATGTAATTGAATTATTTATCAGTAAAATAATTAAATTAGTACGTTAATATGCATTATATAACCAGTAACTTCTTCCATTCTGAAGCAATTAAATTTAAATTTTATTCTAACATTTATTTATGTTGGGCCAGAACGTAAACGGCCTTGAGAAATGTTTTAATGGATCAGTAACACACATGCAAACATAACATGCAGATTTAAATAAACCTGGAAACACCAATTAAACCATATAAAATATGAGAAAATAAGAGAATTAAATATAAATTAATAAACATAAAAATAAATTAAATAATAACAAAACGCACCAAGATTCGCACGATACCTACACAAACATAACAAGAAAACACAACAAATTCGACAAAATTAGGAAAATTAATAAAAAGTTCATTAAAGAGAAAATTAAATCGGAAAATTTGAATTAGTAATAATTCAATAAAAATTCTAAATAAAAAATTATAAAAATAAATCAAAAAATATTAAAATCAAAGAATAGAATTTGCTAGAAAATAACAAGGTCGAATTTTGTTTTACTGCATCAAATTTCACATGCAAGAAAAATAGGTATAAATACTGATCCATTTTCACATTTAACTTAACCATTTTAACCATTTTTGAACCAGTTTTGAAAATTGTTTAAAAACTATTTTTACCACCATTTCTTAGGTGAGATTTAGCTTTATGTGGAACTCTCTTTCCACGTCGCGTCCATAGCATCTCTGTAGAGCTCTGCTTGGCGACGACGTGGGGAGAGAGGTATTTTGTTTATTTTGATGCAATATTATGCTATTTGTTATTTTTGGTCAATGGATGGTAATTTATGTTTAATTGTTATATAATTAATAAATATTATTGATAATAATAACCTGTTTTATATGCTTAATAGTTAAATAATTTTGTCGAAATTTTTCCGGCCCACAGCCAACACATAACGCAAGAAAGCAAAATCTACATAGTACAGATGCATGTAAGTGCGTGGAAAATCGCCAATGATATGTACCCGTGAAGTCTCAGCGTGCGCAACGTAGCGGTCGTAACGTCAATATTTATCCCTATAGCTGAAGCGAGAAGTAAGGAAGAAGTCTCTGGCTACTTCCTCGTTTCTCAATTCTGTAAAATCGACCTAAAATTTATTACATACGGCTCAAAATCATCACACCGAGTAGTCCAGTGGGCACTCAGTAAATATAATATAAACATAAAATGCGCCTAAGGCCTATTAAAGGGAAAGGGTACGGGAGTAAATTACATTAAAATCGTTGATATAGCTAACTGAAATCTATAATTTAATTGTAAAAATTAGTGGATAAATAATTCTCCTAAATCAGGTTAATAATTGTTGACTAAAGATAAATAACTCGTTGTTTAAGCTGAATTTGTTTCATTATGATTAAACTTAAAAGAATTTTGCATAATCATACATACTTTATAGAGAAATAAACTCAATTAAATGATTAAAGTTAACGTAGGTTAAATAAAATTTCCGTATATTAGTCTATTGCTTAAATCATATAAATTCCTTAATTAATAATAACATGTTAATTGAACTAAGAGACGACGTCGATTAAACCGAGCCCTTCCGCGATTATAACTAAAACGATTTGCATAAAAGTAAAATAGTTTACCTAGTGGAGATCAAATAAACCTCGAATAAGAATAAAGTAGAACTAGATTCATGGATTTACTAGTATGATGTTAATATTAAAGTAGTTTCATAGAATTAAAGTAAAGGTTGAATAAATTAGTTGAAATAACGATGTTAATATTAAAGTAGTTTCGTAGAATAGAAGCAAAGGTTGACTAAATTAATTGAAATAAAAATATGAGGAAACCGAATGATGAAACCGAACTAAGTAATTACAACCGTCCCTAAATCCAAACTGGAATGATTTATAGGTTTGTGATAAAGTTTTCTTAAATGAAACAAATTCAGAGACAAAAAAATAAAACGTATCCAGATGAAATACATGAATTATTATTTAAGCTAAATTAATATCATTATAAGAATCAATGTTTTGAAAGGAGAGAAAAATTTTATTTTAATATTACACAAACTGTGAACTCACGAGAAAGCTTCATATCGTTTTGGTTCTTCGAATACATAAAAATCCACAAAGCGAAAATATTGCAAAAGCAAAAAATTCATCCACTGGAAGGTTTCAAACGTAATACACCGTTTTCCTTAAAAATGGCGATAAGATATGTTCAGATTAATCTACATAATAACTTACCCGAATAATTTTAGATGAATTTGCCAATCGATAATCCTGAAGTGTTATAAATCACCGGATGTAAATAAACTAACTCACTTCATTTCGACCACTTAATCCGTAACGTCAAGATCCGCCGGAAATCACATGCAATCGGCAGACAACCGTCTACGCTTCGTCAATTCATCCATTCGACATCCGTTCTCGCCCTTAACTGTTCAGATCACCCACTTGAAAAATTATTCAACGAAATTAACTTCGATATTAAATTTAAAGAATCAATAGACTTTTATCGTAATATATGGTGATAAGATTTATTCGATCAATTAACGATTCGTATTATAGAAAGTCCGAGAATAGAAAAATAAATAAAATAGACAATAACAAGATATAATAACGTCGCCTAACACCTAAAATCTCAACTCGCGTACGATGATATCTTCATTAAGGTGGTCGCTATCCCTAATTTCAACCCTATTCCTAAAATCTAATATGCCTAATCGAATGAATATCAAGTTGATTAATGGACTTACCACCCGTGCATTATTAATTTCACTAGCATAAGCCACCCGCTGCGAAAGAATCCCGACCACATAACAATTACCAGAACTCGCTAAGATTAAATTGGATGACACCCTCCACACTAATATGGACCCTATTTATTTTGTTAACAACTTAACATGGTGGATTAAGCGGAGATAATAATAAAAACGTTTAGATATGTCACCCGAACGAAGCATCAGTCGAAGTGCAGGCCAACAGGGACAGGCAAGAGTTCAACCAACCAAGAGAACCTTCGATCAGATACAACAACAGTGGCCGTATCCAACTACCTGGAGGATATTAGGCTTAGAGAAGGATCCCTGCGGTCTCTCGGGACAGCAATACCCAGCTGCAGAGACCTACCTGAATGCGCAAGATCTCCTCACCCAATGGGAAAGGGTGCAGGAGCAGGTAGATTCACAGGTGGTTAAGGCGAGGATGTATCTCGCAAACGTGGTGGAAGACATCCTCGCCGGGCGGATTGCAGTCGCCTATCCACCTCGCCCAGTCCGTGATACCCGACGATCATATACCGTGGAGGCTCTCAAACGAAGCCTGAAGAGATATTGCCCCGACGAATGAACGAACAGTGATAACTTGATGTAGCGACTGATGTGTGTCATTTTTTCTTCGTATAGTTAGAATTATTCGTGGTTTTGGTTAATGAAATAAATGATTATTTAACTTGATCAATAATAAATTAAAATGATCTATTTGATTATAGCGATGTTTTCCCTAAGAATCTTACAGACTGAATTGGACCACGCAAGACAGGCAAATGCGGAATTACTCGCCCAGATTATTCAATTAACCCGCGAAACGCAACAGATAAAAGCCACAAGGACGGATCCCGCAAAGACGAAAGTGGTCTACCCCCGACTCACGGCGGCCCAGAAAGGCTGGACAGAGGAGCGGCAGCTCAACCAGAGCCTGCGCACGCAAATTCGGGGACTCGAAGTCGCCCTAGCAGTCTGCCGGGAGAGGGAAGCAGTAACATATCCGCTCGTCTTCGCCCCAACCCAGATGTCGCAGAAGAACACCCAACCAGTGGAACAATCTACCCTTCCAGCAAATAATCGTCGGCCGGGACGTAAGGAACGGGCCCGACGTCGAGCAATCCAGCTTCAGAATCATTAACCTGTAAACATTGCGCGCGTTGCTAAATAAATAGAGTAGTCGTGTTCTTAATCAATTTGTTCCGTTGATATATTTATATGCCAAACATTCGCATCATGTTACTCAACCTTAGTTTCATCTCTCCGCAGGCAGATAAGAACCTAATCTCGAAGGATCATGAGGGACAGAGCAAAGCGAGCATAGGTCTTCTATCGACAGCTCGTGAACCCGAGGATTGTCCGAGCAACTACAGTACTAGCGATAATACTCAATTTTTGCGGACAATCCACCACTTGAACACATTACCAACGTTGCCTAGCAACGGGTGCCAAGTGGCGGTGAGAATCATTTTGTATGGCGTTACTACGGTCCCCAGGAGGATAAGCAAAATGACGAAACCCTGTAACCCACAATTTATTACAAAATACAAATTTTCGCTCAAAATTTGAAAATTTAAACAACTGAGGCGTGGTAATTATTAATATTGATATAGCTATCAGTCACAAATAAAATAAAATAAATTTAAACTACTTTAATATAATTTTCCATAATATTATATAATTTAATATAAATTTTTTTATACAAATTTAACAAAGATAGTTATTTCAACTAGATGATCACACTTATAACATTTAAACTATATTATTTTTAAATGAGACTTTAGGTTTACCATCATTAAATAGACAATAATTTCCATTTATTCATCTAGCTCAATCAAAAGACGGTAAACGGTTTCCTTAGTTAGTCTTTCTACAAAAGCCTTTGAATATCCTTTCCAAAGAAAAATTCTGCGCTTGTCTGCTTAATTACTACCAATTTACCTTACTTCGCCTTTCAACCCAGCCCTAGACATTTCAAACTAATTGCCATTTTTGGATGCACTATCATGTACAATGATTTTCATACGGATTTTGAATATATTAATGATGTCTTATTGTTTAACTTTTCTACAGAAAAGCCTAAGGCTATGTTTACTAAAATCGCATTAAGTCTGCGGAAATTTGAGGATCAACTGCGAAAATGTAATCAATTTCATGATTGAGCCGTCTTTGACGAATTCCAAGAATCTATTTGTCACCAATGAATTATATCATTTGATCCAGAGCTTAGTATAATTTGAAATTAATAAACAATTAAAAATAATTAATTAAAAAATCAATTAAACAATTATAAAAAAGCAATTTTCCCATTTTATGATTTCCAAACGAAGTTTTCAGAATTTTGCCATTGTTGGCATGATCATAGTCTTTGGAAGCACAGTTCACTTTTTCAGAAACCAATTGGTCAAAATTGAATACCTGACAAAAGAGTACTCAAGATATCAGGAAATCCTCATCAAGCTCGAAGAAAAATTATCTAGTAGGAATTTTATACCCTAAAATTACATAGATCATTCACTTGTTTCGATAATTTAGCAGCCAAAATTGAAAAAGATTCAGTGGAGGATGAAATCGAGGATATTAAATTAAAAAGTAATTTAATAATTCACGAAAGATTAAGATAAGATATGTCAGGGTTCTACCAGGGGGAGAGACCAGGGATAAATTCGTCGCACAAATAAGGTGTTTGTCACTGACATACATAACTATATTTTGTATCACAAGCTCTGCAACAGTACCAGTTTCTATTTCAACTCCCAATAGAACTATAAAAATGGGCACTTACTTTGCTAGATCACTCGATGTTTAGTGAATTGTACGTACAGGAATTTTTCATATAGTGAAAACCGCGTTCCTAGGTTTTATCGTTTTCCAAATGGACCTTGAAATTCAATTTCAAAAACTGAACATTCCACCACCACACTTAAAACTTATCTGGCGTTAGAATACGCATAGGATATTACATTACGCTTTGTTTTAAACAGTCAAACCGCTGTAAACTAAAACAATTTGTTTTAAATCAGGGATTCCAGATTTTCGAAAAATCATATCGGGAATAAAAAACAAAAAAAAATTAATTATATTTAGTGAAAAAATATAAATTTATTCATATTTATTATATGCATTTATAAATAAAATATATTAGAAAAAATAACAAAAAAATAAGTCTTCAGTTTTGTTAACGTAAAAAAAAGTAAGATAGAAATATAATTTCTCTATTTTTCTTAGTTTCGTTTAATTTTATGGTTTTTTTTTATAAAAAAAAATCCTTTAAAGATGGGTAAAATCTATTCAAAATCTAAAACTGTTCAATATCGGGAGTTACGGTTCATATATCGGGAGACGGGAATATGCATTTTTTCTAGTTAATTCGTTTTTATTCTCCTTATCGTAGTAATTTTTATTCTATCTGTTATTCACTTGGAGACATTCTTAAAAAGAGGAAATTTTGGTATTTTACAGTGCACAAGCAGTTCATGGGCGGTTATCAAATGGGCTCAAGAATATCTCGAATTGTTAAAAATTCAAATTTATTCACAATTAAAATATTAATTTCAACTTGTTAGCAAATTCAGTGTAAAAAAGTTTTAAGAAAGGGGTATATTGGCGTCCTAGATTTTTGATATCAATTTTCAAGTCTTTCATAAATTAAGGTTTCCTTTTAATAGCGAGATCTTGATTTTAAATAATGATAATTTTTATTTGATGTTAATTTCTAATTTAATAAGACTTTATTTTAATTTGATTATTGTCGCGGACTTATGCCGTAAATATTTTACAAAACCATTAATTAAAAATCCTGCTGCGGCCTGCATGATAAATTATAACAAAATTAAAAAATATTTTATTTAATCAGTTAAATAATTTAATTGTCATTAAATTTGTTTTCATTATCTAATAAAGTTTTAATAACTATTAAAAAACGTTAAAAATAATAAATTCCATGCTCCGTTGTCCAAGCCATTTTCATGATCCTATGTCAAGGAATACAAATTCTTGTTAGTGTTATACAAGGAGAGTTCCAAATAAAAATTGAATTAAAGAAATTATGCACAAAGTAAAATGTTTAATGTGAAAACACTGGAAAAATAAATTGAAGTGCAGAATGAATTAAAAATATATAAAAACTAAAAATTAATATTTCTCGTTGGCAGATAGCAAATGAAAAGATAAATATGAATATAAGGTAATCAATTCATTGAGAACATAACCTCGGGTCAGCCAGGTTGCTGAGGTAATATTGCCTTTTTAATTATGCTCGAGGGTAAAACCAAGATAAAATTAATTTCAATGAAAATAAAATTATTATTATTTGTCCTGTCCAGAGCTTGCATGTGAGACACTACATCGATTACAATAGGATCTGCTATTATCTCTGTCACCTCTTGTTAAATCTATCATGACTATAATCATGTTGCGCACCACAAATGACATCGGGCCCCATTTAGGTCAGTAACATTTATTTCTTCAAACCCCTAGCACCTTTGATCATATCAAAGAGCATTTCTTCACTATCAGTTAACGAAATTGCTTTTGTTGCAACAATAGATTTAAAATGAACAAAGAATCCTTATCGTTGCGTTCATTGTCAACACTAATGAATCCGTATCCATTCTATGAGCTAAACCATTTAACGTGACAAATAACTTAAGATTAAGCCATTAATGTTAATTCCAGAAATCAAATAAATTAAAGAGATTAAATTCCATTCAAAAAATATTATTCTAGAAACTTCGAAAATCCAAATCTCATCCAAAAAAAGCGTTAAAACAAACGCATAAAAAATTCAAAATTTTTCGAAATCAATAATAAATCTAATTCGAAGTCAACACAAATTTTTACAAAATTTGAACTCACACAAAACACACAATATTCCAAAGGCAAAAATATCTATTACCTCACATCTATGTGCTCAATCAATCGCAATATCAAAAACAACCATTGTGCACACAGACGTATTAACCAAAAGTGAATCCACAAACTCCTAAATAATTCTAAAGGCAGCAACATCTATTGTCGTGCATCTATGTGCACACTCCACACAAATCACAAAAAACAACTGTCGCGCATACAGACACGATAACCAAAAGTTAACAATTATTACACCTGTTTCAGTTCATTAAAAGCTGCTATACTAGAATGAAAAAATCTATAATGTTATTATATAGGGACATACATGCTTACCCGTGTCTGCATGTAATTTGTTCAACTGAATAAAAACTTATATTATAAGAAGGAAGGAATTTGAAGAAAATTTTTTTAACATAAAAGCATAATACATAGTAAGTAATGCATGGAAACTTTCAAAATGTAGAAATGTTCATTCAATAAAACTATATAAAACTATTTTTAGTAACTTCTTAGACAACTTTTTTTTTAAATTAAAGCCGAAAATTTTTGAAAATAATACCAATAACTCTACTTAGAGTTGTAGAGAAAATTAAGAAATTATTTCATAAGATTTTTCAATCAATTCAATCAATTTAATATTTTTACAACATTTCAGATATTTCAAAAATATCCATCGAAACTCTAGGTTTTTGAGAGGATGAAGAAATAACAATGTAACATTTAACTTGTACTTAAAATAAATTCATTTTTTACCTCATTTGCAATTTACCAGGAGCAGTGGAACCAGAACCTTTAAATGAGGAATTTTAAAAAACGGAAAACACAAGTTTTCCGATAACTTAAGTTTAAAAATAATATTTTTTATAAAGTATAAAAAATCCAAATCTTTAATACCATTGAAAATGGGGAAGATTTTTATAAACTTGGGAAATTAACGGAAATTTCAAAAGCCTCATAAAATCACTAAATATCAAAAATTTGGATTTGTCAAAAGATAAAAAAGATGGCAGCCAAAACGAATTTCCAAGGAACAGAGAAATAGTTTATTCGAATATAAAAACTGTTTAATAATAAATTTTATTTTAATAAATTTTAGTTTTCAATTAATCGGACTTACATTTATTCGAAAATAATTCCATTAATTTACAAAAATTGGCATAAAAGTAAATTTAAAATACACTTTGATGAAAAGTATTACTTAAGAGCTTGAATATTGATCTCATAAATATACAAGATCACAATCAAAGCCTATTATAGAAGTTTTTAATGAACTGAAACGGGTGTATTACTTATTATTATTATTATTATTATTATTATTATTATTATTATTATTATTATTGTTATTATTATTATTATTTATTATTATTATTATTATTATTACTATTATTATTATTATTATTATTATTATTATTATTATTATTATTATTATTATTATTATTATTATTATTATTATTATTATTATTATTATTATTATTATTATTATTATTATTATTATTATTATTATTCATTCATTCATTCATTCATTAATTTATTTTGATCTAGTAGCTGAGATTAATGAAGGAATGATTAGCAACAAAACTCTGAGGAAAATGTACATTCGAATCATATTTTATAAGGAACTGTACAATGGCTTGTTGCTTAAGCTCAGCAACTTCCAAATTTCTTCTTAATCCTACATGTTTATATGAGTTCTTTTAGAAAATGGAAGATTTATTACTGAGTTTCATTTATTAAATATCAGTTTTATATATTTAAGTTATACAAATTTACATTTATTTATTATTGTATGAATTTGGCTTGAGCATGAGTGACCCAGCCAATGCTCCCTCTGGCATGTACCTTCCTACACAAGTCGTGAAATGAGAGTCTACAAAATCTTTGTTTCACCTGATTTACTTTTTATCAATCTCTGAAATATACATGTTTTGAAAAGTTAAAATATATTTTTACATGAAAAACTTGTTAAATTTATTAACTTATACATTATAATTTTAAAAAATCATAATTTTTAGAATGTTATCACAAAGAGTTGAAAATACCACTGCGTTGTCATAGAAAGCTTTAATCGAAAAAAAATAGTTATTTGTCCCTGGAGTTACATCTATCAGAAACTTTCGGGAATTTATCTTCTTGGATGATTTAGAGTTTATTTCTCCAGCTACTAGCAAATAGAATGTGTTATAGTCTGATATTAAAAACATCATTTTGATCAAAATGTTGTTAGCATTAAAATAACATGTAAAAAGCAGTTCTTACTGTTCTGTCATTTTCAAGACGACAACGCTAAAAAATTCTAATAGTGTTGTTGAAATGTATATATCAGGAGGAATCCATAGATTACTTAAAGTTAATTCATATCTGATTAAAAGGTTTTTAACAGCCAAAATTTAAACAGCCATTTTGATAATATAAATTATAATGGCACTATTCATACAAATTATAACTATAAAAAATTTTAAGGATGATAAATAATTCTATCGGACCGAAAGAAGATATCAACCAATCAAAATGCAGCAATATTGTATCATAAAACAATGAAAGAATTTGGGAGAAATTCATTATCAAACAAACGTGCAACGCATGTCAATAATTTACTTTCCATATTTATCGAAGTGCATTTCGTTAATTAACGGTAAAAATTTCTAAATTGTTTTAATTGATTGCCGACAATTTCACAACTACGCTCAAATATTTCATTTAGCGATTTGAATAACTCTGGCATTTTGCGGAACTGGCGAGAGTTCCGGTGAATCTTTTATTTATAATTGAATTCCTCTGTAGGTAATTATTGAAGGAAGAAATGAATAATAATAATAATAATAATAATAATAATAATAATAATAATAATAATAATAATAATAATAATAATAAAAATATTGAAAGAACTTTTTCTAGTTTTCACCCCTGATTGGTTTTCATTTTGCAATGATATACAGAATTTTTTATTGATGTTTCATTGATATTCTAAATACTTTAAATTTAGAAAAAAGTTTCGGAAAAACCAATACTACCTTATCTTCCTTGAATTCCTATGCCATGAATTTAGTGGTGGGATTCAAACCATTTAATAACCGGTTCACACCCTCAAAATATTTAACAACCGGTTCGCCCTACGTAAAAAAATAAATTTCCATTCATTATTTAATTTCATATTTATTTCAAATAGTTCAAAAAACAAAAACTGTATAGAAATTATTAGATGATGGTTTTATAATTATTTCCAAATGGAAATTTGATTTTCATTATAGATTTCTGGTGTTACTTTTTTTACTCTGCCGTTATCTACAGTGTGGTTATTCCACAACCAGGTTTTAACAAATGGTTCAGGGTTCCATAGATCCAAAGGAAGACCAATTAAATTTATAACCATTAGCAAAACATTTTGAACAATTAAACTGTTTCTTTTTTCAGAATATAATAAATTCATAGTATAAAACCCAATTTCAGCTTCTGCAGAATTAATCGCTAGAATATTCATAATATTTTTTGCGTTTTGTATTGATTTTGGAATGATGAAATTTTCGCAATTGCTTACAACATTTTCTAAAATGTCGGGGAAGTCATTTATGCCGATCCTGTATTTAAAAATATCTGTGAATCCGATCAATTATTCCATGGAACTACAATCTCATCAATGTTCCAAGAATCTTGAATCAGAACTCTAATAACTTCACAAAGTTTATTGGTACCAATTTTTATATTTTTTGTAGACAATAAATGGTCATCGTCATCTATTAATCTTTTTCTCATATTAGCAATTATTGCGTCCATTAGTTTTTGACGAGGGAGGCTACTGTAAATTGTATTCTCTATAAAGTTAATATCTTTAAAAGTATCCGAACTGATAATCTCATTTACTTTCTTTTCATATACTTCTTTATTTTCTTTAATCATTTCAATAACCGATATGGATCTTTTGATTAAACGTTCGGCTCGTAAAATATTTAAATTTCTACATTAAAGCGCGTTTGATAGGTATGAAATTTCTTGTAAAATATCAATCAATATTGCTAAATATTGTGAAAAGAATTTATTGCGAAGTCTATTAGCCATTTCCGAATATTTCATATTTGATGCAAAATATTTGTATAAAATTGAATAATCCCTATATACATCAACTGTTGCCCTTAAGCTGCAGGCAGCCAATCTGGATCCCAAAACTCTGCCAATCCTTGTAATTTCTAGACCACGCTCTTCAGAAATATTCTTAAGCTCAAGCTGATTTTTGTTTTTTTAGCATTTGGTAATACTAGTAGTCAGTTCGAGCGACTTTTTGGTAATTACAGCCGGTTCTTGAAAAACCTAAAAAATTTTAAGAAACGGTCAATCACACCACTACATGAATTGCAAAACAGTTTTTTGAATTTTCATACCAACCTTTATTTTGTACAAAATACTATCTGTTCATTTTTTAAGGCGTTTGTAAGTTCTAAGAGCTTTATCTTTGTGAAGATATTTAGGCATAATTAACAACAGACATAAAATTAAGTTTTAAAATGATTAAAATAAAAAATAATATTTAAATTAACTTTTGATAAATTAGATAAAAATATTTTAAAATATTTGATTATAAATTATTATACTAATTATTAAATAAAATAAGGACTTTATTATAAATTTATATTTTAAATAAAATAAAATTTTATTTTATTTTAACTGTTTAAATTTATATTTTAAATGAAATTAAATTTTAAAATAAAAATAAAAGATGTTGTTAATTTTGTTTAAATACTCGGAAATATAGAAGATAGATTTTTGATTTGAATAAATTTTGAATAAATTTTGAACTTTTAATGAATAATGATTTTGATCTAAACGAAGATGTTTTCACAACATCTAACATTACAACCACGTCAATGGAACTTTTACTAAGGAAGTTGACACTAGAAGAATTAACAAAGGATGGAGATGTGGAAATATTTATCCAGCAATGCGAGAAATATTTCCTGATCGATAAATTAAAGAGATCATGGTTGAACTCTGGATTAACAAAAATATTAAAGGTGTAGTATTGCCGTACTCTGAAGGCTTTACAAATTATAAGAGGAAGTTGGGTAAACTGATAGGAAATTTAGAGTATAAGATCGTCTCTAATTCGTGTAAGGTACGCAATATGTTTATTAATAAATCAAAAACTTCGGTTGGATTGTGTTCTGATCTCGTTTATCAATTTACATGTAATGGGTGTAATGCCACATACATTGGAGAGACTTCCCGTCATCTCTGTACTCGAGTTCTAGAGCATTGTCGATTGAAGGGTTTCACCAATATTAGTGAACATAATAGAGGCTGTAAAAGTGATATAGGAATGTCTGATTTTAGAATTTTGTTGAGAAGTTTTAATAGTTATTGGGAACGAGTGATATGTGAAGCATTGCTGATAAGGTCATTGGATCCAAAGATTAATGTGCAGAGTGCTGTGACTACGAATGTTTTGAATGTTTTTAAATAGTTTACGTATGTGTTAAATCATGTTTGTTTTTTTTAATATTATTAAAATAATTGAAATTTTTAAATTACATTAATTTTTTAAAAATTAGAATAAAAGTGAAAAATTTTAAAATTTTAAATTAATTTAAAATATATTTTTAAAAATATTTATTTATTAAAAAATTAAATTAATAAAAAAATAATTTGTTTAAATTAAATGTTAATTCATAATATGTTTAGTTGGTTTTGAGTACCTGAAGATGATAGCTGTGCTATCGAAATATATCGTACGAAAGGTTTTTTATTGGCGTTATCTTTTTATTAATATTATTATTAATACTTTTAAAAACTTTTATTAATATTATTATTATTATTACTTATAAAAACTTTTATTAATAATATTAATATTACTTTTTAAAACTTTTATTAATATTATTTTTATTATTACTTTTAAAAACATTTATTAATATTATAACTATTACTTATAAAAACTTTTATTAATATTAATATTACTTTTTATTATTCTATTATTACTTATAAAAACTTTTATTATTAATATTATTATTACTTTTTATTAATAATAATAATAATAATATTATTATATATAATAAAAAACTATATAAAAACAACTACATAAAAAACAATGAATTATTAATAATACATTAAAATATATATATATTGTTTTTTACATGTAAACAAATATAAAAATATATAGTTGTATTTCGCGTTTCGTCACGCTGCGGCATGAAATAATATTAATATTATAAAAAAATGTAAATTATAAAAAATAAAATTTTATAATAAAAATGAAAACTATTACAAGTTTTCCAAATAAATAAGTTTCCAAATTAACAAAAACTGATTTTTAAAAACATTTATTAATCAGATAACAACACGTCATCAATATCAATGTTACCTTCGTTAAAACCATCGAAAAGCTGTCCATAATCTTCATTATCGCTGATTTCTGTAGAGTCATCAAAACTGGGGCTCGAACCACCGAAAAGCGGCTCATCCAAGAAATTAACTTGGTCACTATCTATTGCATCAACCCCAAAATAATGCCCAAATGCGATACTGGTATTTTTCCCCACCCATAATCGCTTATCATCGTTATTACTCAAAGCGATTTTACTGTTTCTAAATATGTACAGCTGATGGTTCCGCGTCCTTATCCTACTTTGAGGTACTGTGAAAACTACGTTTTTATTGTAGCAATCCAAATAAGACTGATGTTTGATGTCAGTACCCAACAACTTCACCCCCTTAGCCCTCATTGTATCAGATTTGCCTAATAAACTATAGCACTTGGGTCTTAAGAAAACCCACTCCCTATACCCGAGCCCTTTACTTTCATCTTTAAATTTTCCTATCACAGAATCTAATTTCCTCGAGTATAAGGGATGTGCCGGGTCGTAATTTGAGGTATCTAAAAGGTTGTCTCTTATCATTGCCGGCAAAAGAATGTCAAGCTTACAGTGCTTAACCTCAAGAAAAAACGAATCAGTGTCGCCGGCAACGATATTAATATCACAGTTAAATTCTGATCTATATTTTGCCAATTCATTATATTGTAATTGGTACATCCGCAGCTTAGACAGGTCTAGTACTGATTGGCCAATGTAGCTAGGCCTGTCTAAACATATAGAATCTTTGTTCAGATGAGTAGCAATCAAATCATCCACTATTTTAATGGAATTTTTGAAAGTCGGTTTTGAAGCATATACAATCATCTTTTCAGCTGAATTGCATAGCCTCAAATTCATCCGTTTTTTCAAATTCTCAACGGACTTCCCATATAGGCTATTATTAAATAATTTATACAAATTTCTATGAAGCTCGCACTTTGAGTTTGAACGTAAATCTGTATTTCTTTGTATATATTCTTTAAAAATAGGTGCTTGTTTAAATTTAATTGCCCTATGAATACACTCAACTTACGCACCCAATTCTATATACAGTTTGAGAAGTCTCCAGTGAAGAACATGGTTCTTCTTACTGTAATGCGTGAGCATTAACTTCTCAACTGTCGAATTGGGCGGACACATTTTTTCCGGAGCAAGCGCAAAGTCATTCAAATACTGATGCACACGTTCAGGGATATTGATGTCAACTTCCATTGTATAACCATACGGAAGAAATTCAATATTCGCATTCACACATTCACTCAGCACATCATTCAGATTATCATGCACCCAAACAAAATCACCATACGGAAGGTTTTGGCTAAGTGCCCAAACATATAAATTATTAATATCTATATACAAGAGTTCTATATCTTCAGAACTTGCAACATGATGTTTGTTAACAAATGTTAACCCACCCCGTATTCCACCCTCATAGAAATTAAACATTTCCATGTCCTGCAGAAGTTCTATGGGTTCCTTCAATGTCATGAGAGCGGACGCCCATGACATTCCAGGAATTCCATAAAAATTCAGAGGTTCTAAACCATTGTAAGCAATAGCCTTTGCGCGAAATTGCTGAAAATAGTCTGCAAGGAGGAATACGTCTAATTTTAGGTAAGTTAACATGTAGTCTAACATTGTAGTGCAATTTTGCTGTGTCCAAATTAGTTGGGCGGTAGCATATTCATCATCAGATACAGAATCCCATTTTGGAGGAAGTTCATAAGTCGATTCAAGAACCTCTAGTGATACTGCAAAATCATAAGGAAAGATACCCTTTGCCTTAACTATAAGACCATCAAAAGCAGAACAAGTTAGAGGTAGATCAGTAAGAGTTTTCGCTGCCTTGGCCTAAGAGCAATTTACAAATTGCATACTATCTATAAATCTAACAGCCAATTTCTTTATATTTACAATCAAAGATATGAATTTCTCAGTTGTTGTAGGAATGATATTTAATTTCCAAGATGGAAATTCATTCAAACGATACTTTAAAATATGATGAAGGTCATACCCTCTCCAATTATGAAAGACGATAGGTAACTGTTTACTTATTTTCCTATTTATATTACAGTTACGACAGGCAGCACCAAGATACTGACCTGTAAAATGATCATGGTCCTTAACCTTATTTCTAATAAGTTTTTTACAAAGATAGCAAGTTCTACATGCGATGAACTGCTGTTGCTCATTAGATGTAAGATTATTCATAGGTTTTTTACCATGATTTTCATAATACGGTAGGACAATTGTGTCAGTAATTTCCTCTACTTTCTTTAAAAATTCCAATACACATTCCAAGCCTATAAAACTGAAATATTGTGTAGTATTTGTGTAATTATTTATTAATAATAAGCCTGCTGATATCGGCATGTGTATTTGATGATGTTTTACATCTTTAGGCAAAACAGCCTCAAAATCTGCATAAATTACGAATGGTGGAGTAATCATTTTAGAATAATTTTTAAATATCAAATTTTTATTTTCAGGGAGAGTGTATAGGGTTTTTCCTATTTGATTTTTAGCGCACAAATCAACATGTGCCTTAAAGGTTTTTTCATAATAAAAACCGTTTAAACAATGGAGACACCATTTTACACGAATTCTGGTGTTACATTCACTACTAGAATGACAATTCAGCAGTCTATTTAAATTAAAAATGGCGGTATAATGAAACCGTCTTGTAATAACAAATGATTAATCGGGTTACCACCGATAACCTTTGTTCGATGAATTAAGACAAGGTGAGGATGATGAGATACGTAATCAATATCATTCAATTGTTTAGAAGGGGTGTTGTTATATTCAATGACATTGATTGCCAAATTTAAATCGCTATTGTTTCTCTCAAATTTGGGTATGCTACAGAGTCTCATTGGACAATCTGTAATTGGATCGTAATTCAATTCATCCATAAAAGTAGTGTAAGAAGAAACACGCTCCCTATTCTTTAAAACTATATCACGCTTTAAAATTGATAAAACACTATACATAAAACACGAAGGATCTGTGTTTTTAACATTTACAATAGCCTTTTTACCTACTAGAGATTCCGGTGTAGGGATAAAACTATGTCCAGCTAATTGACTTACAGGATAATACGCGGTTAAAATAAAATCGATTTCGCGAATCTTAACTACGCGCTACCCACTTCCTAAATATGTGAATTTTTCGATTTTCTCATTTAACCGACTCACACCATCAGCAAGAAAACTATCGGAAAAGACACACGCGCTATTTGAAAAGAAATTATCTTTTATTTCCCCATCTTTTTCAAATTGAATGAGAGCTGTAAACTGGACTTTTACAGATCCCATTTTCTTTATTTCGTTTTGTAATTTATTTACAAGTTTATCAATTAGGGCGATTTGAACAAGGTTTTGATTTTCTAAATCAAATCGAATATTTTTACGGGAACCCCTTAAGTCAACCTCTATTTCAGGTTCATCGTTTACATTTATTTCATTATTTACCGAACCCCCTATTTGATTATATTCAGTTTCGTCATCACTAATGATGATTTCTATTTTTTTAATTTTAGCAGGGATACACAACACGATTTTATCAGCAGGTCTTTTTGATTTTTTATTATTTTTAGTAACAGTTGTATTATTGTTTATGTTTTTAGTAATCTTTGTATTATTTGTGTTATTATTATTATTAATTTTAAATTGATTTAAATGGCTAGAGTGTTTCTTATAAAACTCTAGATATTCAATGTCTTGGGCGGTATCGCATTTAGGGCAAATAAAAAAGTCGATGCCATAGAATCTTTGACCATAGTAACTTTCCATAGTCATATGGAATTTCGAGTTATGACCAATTCCAGATTGGCAATAGTTTTTATACAATCGAGCTGATAAATATGTAATTATTATCAAATGTTTATTATTATTTAAATCATATATGAATCAAATAAGTATATATAAGTGATGATAATTATTAACTATGTAAATATTTTAATAAAATTAATATTTCAATTTGTATTATAAATCATATATTTCTATTATAAAAATTAATATTCCTATTCTTATTATAAATCAAATATTTCAAATCATATTTCTATTATAAAATAAATCACATGTTTCACATGTTCTCGTAAATAATTTATAAAAAATTAATATTTCTATTCGTATTATAAATCAGATATTTCTATTATAAAAATAAATCAGATATTTCTATTATAAAAATAAATCACATATTTCTATTCATATTATAAATCAAATATTTCAAATCATATTTCTATTATAAAATAAATCACGTTTCACATGTTCTCGTAAATAATTTATAAAAAATTAATATTTCTATTCGTATTATAAATCATATATTTCTATTCGTATTATAAATCAGATATTTCTATTATAAAAATAAATCACATATTTCTATTCATATTATAAATCAAATATTTCAAATCATATTTCTATTTCAAATCATATATTTCTATTCTTATTATAAATTAATAATATTTAAAGTATTATATTATAATACTTTACATATTATTAACTTATACTCATTAAAAATATTTATATTCTTACAAATTAAGGATAAATTAAACTCATAAAAAATATTTAAAAAATAATAAAATCTTACATTTTTTATATGAAATCACATCATCTTCCCCAGAAACGGGGGCATCCAAAGAAATGTGGGCATCCATAGAAATTGGGGCATCAGCATTAAATGTTTCATCTTTCCCAGAAACGGGGGCATCATCAATAAATGTATCGTCCAAATCTACTAAAATGGTTTTTAAAAAATAAAATATATATTAAAATTTACCATCTTCAATAATCATAATATCATCTTCGCTATCGCTAATAATAATTGTATCGTCGATTACAATAAATTCTTGAACATTCTCTAAAATTATATTAAAATAAATAATAATAAATTTAAAATTACCCTTTTCAAATTCGTTAACACCGTCAATTTCATTTTGGATTTCGGTTATATTAAACCAATCTAGAAAATATAATAATAAAATTAAAAATCCTTACTAGTTTCGTTCATTAAAAGTGCTCTTAAAATATTATGATTTGGCATTTTGGCGCGAAAGTTTTGAATTTAAAAATTTTTGAAATAATTGTGACAAATTTAGAATTAACAATGTTGACCACATGTTAATGTCCATGGTTTTTGATACATAGTTTTATTATGCACAATAGGTTTACCCATTGTTTGAAGTTTCGAAACCATTAAAGCCGGATAATAGAAACCCATAGGATCAAATACAAATGTATTGCTAGGTTTCATATATATTGCTACCCAATGTTCTCCACCGTAATGAGACGATTGAGTATTGACGATTATGGCTTGATTATTACGTAAATATGGAATTTTATCAAGAGGAAAAACCCCTAAAAATTCATGTCCTAGTATTAGTTTTCCAATTCGATAGACCTGAACAGAACTATATCAATAATATTAATAATACATTTAAAAACTTACTCCATGACAAATTATCATAAATTATCTATACATTTATACCAACATTTTCAAACCAATACTGTTCTGTTTGCAGTTATTTGAACCTCTTTTTCAAATACTCCATATATTACAACATGTACCGATTCAGTTGTAGCTTTAGCAAACTTTATACCTAATCGTAAATTTCCATTTTGAGGTAATTGATTCTGATTTAAATCAAAATCGGGTGCCAAAACAAATGTAAAGAATGGATATTTGCTTTTAAAATCTTCAAGAGTTATACCACAATTAAGGTTTTTATCCAAATAACCCATATTTCTCACTATACTCTGCATATATGTAGCACAATAATTATCATTATCGAAATCTTGAGTATATGTTTCTCTATAATCACTATTTTTCGATAAAGTTAGCGATGTTACTCCAAAATTTTTGAAAATTGAGCTCGATGTTAAGTATGATCCATTATATTGAGATTCACTTTGAAATGTTACCAATATAAAGTTGGGCATTCTTCTATCTCCAAATATTTGTTCCTTATAGAAAGAAGCTGAACCTTTAGCAATAGCAAATTGAACAATTTCCTTTGTTTTCAAGGGATATATTGCATGCTTAGAATTAAGCCCCAGTTGATGACCGGCTAATACAGAACTCCTCTCACCAATAATTTCGCATCAACTAATTGAAGAATTGGTGCTGTGCTAGTACTTGTTAATGATAATGCAGAATCAGATCTTTTCAATCTAATGTGTACATTAACACCTGGGAGTAAATATTTCGGTTGATCCATAAAATCGAGTTGTAATGATGAGCACATGGTAAATAATTTCGAGCCTTTAATCCACTTTTTCCTATCGCCATCACTACCATAACCCATAGGAGTTAAACATGTATTTTTAGTATCACTATTGTAATTTATAATAGTTTCTATTAGAGCTTTGTGAATATATGTACTGTTACCACCCTCAATCTTGATATTATTAAATCCGAGAACTGCATCTTTAAAAAGTGTATGAAACAAGAAATTGTTTGGTATTACATCACTAGGTTCACCCAACGGTTTTCTATCTTTATCTACAACTTTGATCTGAACAGTTAACAATTTATCGTTCAAATCTAGATATTCAGTTTGGGAACCATTAATATAAAATATCAGTTCTACTATCCCTAATAGAATTCATCGGGAATACATCTTCAAAGGCCCCCATTTCAATTTCTGCTTGGGGAGATGGTCTATCAAATAAACGCTATTCAGATTTACCACAAATCATTTTTGAAATATAGTTCCATGTCCTTTCATTCGTTTGTTTATATGTTTATGATGTCTTTTACGTTTTTGAGCCGGTGCAGGTTCTTGTTTTTGAAACATATCTGCAACACTAGGTAAAACTTTCCCTAACTCGGATAATGCATTTGATTTCAGCGATGGTAATATTTTCTGCTCATTCATTATCACATCTTTAGCAGTTTTCATACCAAAACTACCAAGGCGTTTAAGAATAGGAAGTGCAAATCTACCAATTGTTTTCAACCATCCTGATCCATACTGTTTACCAATAAAATATGGTAATTCGCCACCACTTTGGCTACCACTATACATACTAATAATATCGTTATTGGCCATCTAATTTACGAAAATGTAATGTCAAATGAGTTTTTGTATCTTTACAAAATTCAATAAATTTACCACTATCATCACGAATATTTATTTCTATATTGTTTATACATGATGTTGATACCGGTAAGTACATGGGATTATCGATATTTATATTGACAACTTCATCCTGGTCATGTTTATCAACCCAAACAGATTTCAAAAGAGGAACCAAAGAATCACCAACAATTATAGGATCGATGATGTTAGTATATATGAACATTTGCTTATGAAGTTTTATTATTTTTGGTTTGAGTACACCAAAAGCACTTGCCCTATATGTTTGCTTATCTAATCCCAATGTATTAGCCAAATTCTTATCAAATGTAACTTCACAAATGTTATTATTCAGACTGAATTTGCATATTCCATCTTTAAGAAATTCAATAGTTTTAAATATGTGTAAACAATTGAATGAAATATATTTATGTAATTCTTCAAGTGTTTCAATATATAAATCATTAGTAAATTTAAATGTATCTTCCACCTCATTAATATATGATACAGATATTTTGATGTTTTCGATCGTTACACTTTTCTCATCAAATTTTTTGAAACGTATTAGGTATTCAGTACCAGGAACAACTATGTTAAGCTTATCACTATCTATTCGCTTGGCATCCTCAATACTTTCAAACTTTATTGTAAATGGGCTAAAATCACAACTAACAATCAATCCATCTTTGAAAAACATACCACTATTTTCATCTAAAATCTGATTCGGAATATGACAATATCGTTCAAAATTATTGATTGTAAAAATACCACTACAAGTTTTGGGAACACGTTTTTTGTAACCGATTTTACAATGACTATAAAATGGGAATGTATTGTACACAAATGTAAAGTCTTGCAAAGCAACTTCCCAATTTCCATGTAAATAAATTGGATTTTGAAGATCAACCATAAATTTACTTGCTTGATTTTCCGGATGGATTAGTGGGCAACTATTGATCGGTAAAATTGTATAGAAACTCATTTTACTAGGTCTTTTGATGATATCCATGAGGGTCTTTGATATCCATGCCATTTGACTTAGTATTGTTTATCCTTACCCACCATTTTAGTTTTAATAATGATTTTTTTTGAAACGATCCAGGATTTGCTTAACTTTACAATTGTAAAACTCCTTGCCTATAATAATAATAATATTAATAATAATAATAATTAAACATTGAGTTAATTGCTATAGATATTTCCTCTGCAGATTTTGTCGTTGTCGGTACACCGCGAGCAAAACGACTGAAAACATCAATACACGTTAAAATATATTTATAACCCTTGTTAATCTTCGAATACGGTATCATCTTCATCAAATCCATTTGCCATAAATCATTAATACCGAATGTCTTATAAGCTCTCGTTGGAAATCTTTTCCGCATTGGTTTGTTTAAACTATACGCAAGCTGATCTGACAACCACTTTTGCGTTTCCTTTTTCGACTTTGGGACTCTTTTCTTTAACTTTGCCACTCCACCGAAACCTGCCTCGTCTTCTGGGTTCGTCCAAATCTTCTCCATTACAACACAATGATTTAAATTTTAAAATAACATTAGGCAATGATTGCCCCATCGTTTATTGTGATAATAATGATAATGCTAATGGTAACATTGCTCCGATAAAACTACCTTGTTGTTTATATATGATTTTTCTCATTTGCTTACGATTTTTATTATTTACTAGGGATAACAAAGGCTTACGATGTTTATTCAGTACTAGTTTTTTAGAATTACTGATTTTAATTTTACCTCTGACTACTTTTTATAGAATTTTGAGTAAATCATCGACAACAAAAGTTGGAAATGATTGTAAAATAGACATTCTTTTCATACTCGAAGCCTTTAACAATGCATTAAAATATGGGAAACTTCTATGATTTTTTACAATTTTAACTTTTTTCTTACTCTTTTTAATAATGTTTTTCGAAATAAGATTCATTGCAGGGTAATTCTCGGTTATTAGTTTTTTAGATGGTGTATAACTGGTTTTTGGTGGAACTTTGTTTTTCTTTTTAATACTTTGTCTAAGTTTTCGGATATTTTTAAGCCTGGATTTCATAAACATTTTTACATGTTAAAGTTTTCAACTTTGTTTATATACCATGGCACCTTCTTTATTAAAAATATCTGTTTTTACCCGTAAATCATCATTGCATTGTTGTGTGAAATCAAGAAATATATATTCATGTGGTGATTTTGTAGCATCTTGAAATGCCCTGATGAGAAAATTACGATTATTAGGGTATGCTTGTCGAGCAAGAAAATCAATAACTGTTGCATCTCTAGGATTCTTGAAAATAACTAAATATTGAACATTTAAATTTCTTGTTCGATGTGCGCCACCCTGATGAAATAGATTTTGAGTAATAAAGATCACAGTAACACCAACATGTCTACTGATTTTTGTGAATAAATTATTAAAATCCTTTTCTTTATTAGCTACCTGATACAAATCATCAATAATGATGACATCACCTTTTCTTAAACGACTTGACCAGTTTTTATCGAAACCCTTTACTATTTTAATGTTTTTCAATTTACAGAAATTATCTTGAGTTAATCCATGTTCTTCATCTGAACCCCTATGCCAATAAATCTTGTTGAATTTTGTTTGAAATAAATTAGATTTCAGTAATTTACACACAAACATAGTTTTACCACTACCACTTGGACCGACAATTTGATATACAGCATCATTTCTTAATTCCATTATTAATTTGTATAATTATGGGTTTTTGTTTATATTATATAATTTAATAAACTCTTTCTAAAAAATCATATATATATATATATATAGCTTATTATTTCTTTATTGTTTAATTATGTTATCAAACATAAATTATAAAGGAGCTTTCAATGTATCAAAAATGACATTTCCAATTGGTAAACCCCAGCAAATTGTTGATAGGAGTGGAAAATACCCTATAGTATTTTTCAAATCCGGCAAATGCAGAATCATGGGATGCAAGAAACCTTTAGATGTCAATAAATTACAATATAGAATAAAGGAAATTAAAATACAATCAATTACGGTTACCATGGATATGGGTCGATCTATCAATCTATACAACATGTCGACAAAATGTCTTTGCATGTTCGAGCCAGAATTATTTCCTGCACTGAGGCTTTTAAAATACAACCCAATGTTTGTTAACGTGTTTGCTAGTGGCAAAATAGTCATATTAGGGTTGCGAAATCTAGAGTACAAAAATATTGTTTGTGACATACAAAACGAAATCACGGGATTGGTCGATATCTGATTGTCTAATGATTGATTAAAACAACTTGCTTATTGATTTCATTTCATTTTTAAAAATGGAAAATATTATGATGACAACAAGCACTAAATTAACAAAGAAAGAAATAGAAAATTACGGTAAATTTATTATTTATTATTTATTAATATTATTATCATTGTTTCCAGATAAATATCAGGCCGTATTATTAGAACGATTGTTCTTTTTCTACCAACAACTACGAACAATAGTCAAAGACCAGCCAGAATCAAGCATTCCAGATCTGGTATATGAAACAACTAATATTTAGATCTTCAATATCATAGATCAAGCTCTATGGGATATAAAGCTTGACCGACGACCTAAGGAGATGGAACCCGAATACCACTGTATTCTGGGTTGTAGCTGCTGTGATTTTCGCTACCAGCGATATGTCGAATGGTGCCTGGCGAAATCCGTTAGAAATTCATCTAAATATCAACTTTTTAGAAAATAAATTTTTGGTATTTTATTTTTGTTTTGTTTTGGTAGTAACAATTTTATTTTTATGGTGGTAACAATAAATGTTTTGTATTTTATTTTGGTAGTATTAGTTTTATTTTGGTTGTTGTAACAATAATAATAATAATAGTAACAATAATAATAATAATAGTAATAATAATAATAATAATAATATTAATAATAATAATAAATGTTTTGTATTTTATTTTGGTAGTAATAGTTTTATTTTGGTTGTGCTAACAACAACAATAATAATAATAATAATAATAATAATAATAATAATAATAATAATAATAATAAACACGTGATATTAATAATGCATTTTATATAGGTGATGTATGTAAAATCATATACAAACTCCATGGGTTAAATCACATTCAGTTTTATATATTTCACATTCACGCACTTATCTTGCACTTAACATGCATTGTCTTTGTTATAATCATATACATGATTCTGATTGGTTAATCAGTATCTGTCAAGGTATAAAAGTGCGTCACCACCTTATAAAGATCATAAATCAAACATGACCAAGAAAATAAGTGTCCAACCAGTTCAGATGTTTCACAATTATAAAATGTATTTTTTAAAGGAGCCTATCAATATGCAATTGGCAAATCCAGTCAAACTCAATAAAACGCAATTTCAATCTCTTGCTGGTACTCTCTCAATGTTAGATATCAAGGATATTGATAATACATTCAAAAATGCAATGAAAATGCTTTCTTCACGAGTCAATATACCAGATATTATGATGCATTTACAGAAATTGGATTCAAAGAACAGGAAAACTGGTATATAATAATAACAATCCAAGGATATAAAGCTGATCAAAATGATGTGCTTTCTCCAATCTGGAAAATTGTTACTGCTAGACTTTCACAGTTATTTTAATGTATAGTGTTTAGTGTTTAATAAATGTATTAATGTTTTCTTTGTTATTCTATAAACAAAATTATAAGTAGTTTTAAAATAGTTTTAAAAATGATGTCTGAAAAGGGTAAAATATAAAATATAAAATAATTAATTAATTTTTTGTTTAGAATATTTAATAAACTTTTTGTTTGATAAACTCGAAGAAATAACCGGTGTAAAAATTAGAGATATGTTGACTCTAGTTGAAGCATTGAGTAAAGAAGATTCATGTTGTGATTCTGGATGTCAGAGTGATGATACTGAAATTATTAATGATTCTGAAGAAATTATTGATGATACACTAATTAATGATGAAGAAAATATTAATGATACTGAAGATACTACCGAAATTATTAAAGAGGAGCCGACCGAATTTAAGAATTGTATTGACCATGTTATAGAAAATATTATGATAGAATATTGTGGTGATAAAGAATGTTCATGTAATAATCAATAAATCTTTAAAAATGTAGTTTTTATTAATAATAATAATAACAAAGAAATATTTATTAAAATCTATGATAAACTTTATTACATAAATATAAAACAGATGTTCCAGTTAATAGTTTTAATAAAAATTTGCAATTTTCGATATAAATATCAGAGCGTTTGGCTTCTGCGGCAACTTGAATAATCGCTGTCCATCCACCGTTTGTTTCTACCCACGGATCAATTTTTGTTTCTATCACCTAAATAATGATAAATTAATAACAATATAAAGTAATATACCTCTATAGACCATTGGAAATAATTTTCATAGTCGGATCCAGATTTATATACATTAATCCTACTATTATTCGTATCCATTTATTATTTTCATCAAACATGTAACTAAATATCGATTGGAATGACTTCTTTCTCTCCAATGTTGGCAATTTGAGAATTTTTTATAATCAAATGGAATGTCTCCAACGATTTTCTCGGTACGGTTTACCATGAATTTTATGTTTTTAATGATATCATCTTCTTCTCTATTATTAGAGACCAGCTCATTCAACAAAGTTATAAAAAATTTAGTTTCTGGCATTTTATAAAAATATTTGAAAGTGTAAGCTTATTTATACTATATTCGACCAATCAGAATCATCCAATACTACGAAAATATGTAAAAATATATAATGGAAATGGTAATGATGATTTGTTGGCACTGTTAACTTATTTCAATTTGTTGTCACCACTGTTAGCCGGTTGTTGTAATTTCATTATACGATTGAACTGATCAGTGGTGTTATTAGAATAAAATTTTATACTATATTGAACTTGAATCAACATTTTTTCATTAAGTTTGCGATTTTCTTTCAACTCTAAAATTGATTTTCTTAATTCATTTTTGATAATACCAATGGTCTTATTTAAATATATAATATCATCATATAATTCGTTTTTAGCTCTTTTTAAAGTCTCATATGTATGTTCAAATCGGAATTCTAAATTACTCATTCTTTCAGATAATCTTTTGACTGGAGTTTTCAAATATCTAGGCCTATCTATCATATACAAAATATCCATCAATACGGCCGTATTAGGACATACACATCTTGTTGAATTTTTACCTTGAACGGTTACAACAATTGAGTTGACCATATTAAAAACTAATATTATTATTAAAATTTCTTTAATCATTTTCAAAACTATATAAATTAATATTTATTGTTTATAGCTAAAAGGTTGTATGTTTAACTTTTCATTGGTCTAAATTAGTATAAAAGTAATTGTTATTTCAATTTTTATCATTATAATGGATGTACCAAGCGCAGTTCAAACTATGAATGAAATTAAACATTATGGTAATTAATAATTACTATATATTATTATTAACTATTTCATAGATGATTATTTTAAGAACGTCTGGAATTCTATTATCCAGAAATAAATGAAATCTTGAAGAATAAACCAAAATCAATAATTCCAGATTTAGTCTTTAATTATACGTCAATATGGATATTTACCGTAATCGACGAGTTCCTATGGGATGTGAAGCAAAACAAATTGGCAAAAGATATGGAACCTGAATATTCATGTGGTGATCGATGTCATTGCTGTGCGGCCCGATATCGAAAGTATGTGGAATGGGCTTTGAATAAAGGTCTTCGACAATATTATTATAGTAGAATTATTTCTTTATAATAAAATTTTTTATTTATATGTCTTGGTTTTTTATTATATAATATTAATAATAATAATAATAATAATAATAATAATAATAAAAATATTAATAATAATATTAATAAAAATAATAATAATAATAAAAATAATAATAAATTTACAAAATATATACTACTTTTAAAAATAAGTAGTAAATTAAAATTTAAAAATGTTGAAAAATAATATGACCTTGACCTACTTTTGAATGACCTTAAGAAAATTTTGATGAGTCATGGTCTTTGTTTAAATGACCTTGAAAATTTTTGATGACTCAATCAATGACCTTGACCTGCTTTTGAATGACCTTGAATGACTCATGGTCTTTGTTTAAATGACCTTGAGAAATATGATAACTCATCCAATGACCTTGAATGAGTCATGGTCTTTGTTTAAGTGACCTTGAAATTTTTTTGATGAGTCATTGTCTTTGTTCTAAAAATATGTACTTTTAAACTTAGAAAAAAAAATTTTTGCCGGGGGGGGGGCTATGTGAGCTAGATGGCCGGTATCCCACTACTTTTATTCTATTTCTCTGTCTATATTTTATTTTATCTGTGTTAGCTAAGACATTATTTCTTATTTCATTTCTGTGTGTCACATCGGTTATGGTATCTTCCCATCAATGGCAATTTTTATGATCAAAAATAATTTCGATTTTTGTATGGTAGCATTTAACCTGAATTCTATTTCCGGTAATATATCTGGCCAATCATTATGTTCCTTTTCTTTCAATGAAGCATTCAAATAATCTCTAATCTTTCTGAACTGTCTTTCTATTAGACAATTTGCACTGTGATGCTAAGGGCTTGAATACTGTACTTTTATATCGTGGTTTTTCATTAATTCTTTAAATGTATGAGACTCAATTGCTTTTCCATAATCAACATGAACCATCTTTGGAGTGCCAAATTTCAGGATCCATTTTCCCATAATTGTACCAACCGTTGTTTTATCGTCTTGCTTTGAAACTGCTGTCAATGTTATGTGTCGACTAAATTGATCGATCATAGCTAAAATATACTTCTTACCACAAAAACTTGTTGAAGTTTAATTTTAAAAAATTTTCCCGAGCGACTTTTGGGCTGATTTTACATATCCCTTATAAGGCATACTATATTATATTAAAACTTCCTGCTTTCATACAGCGCCTCTAAAATCCAAACTCTTATCAGTGCATCAAAATGTAGTATTCTTCTAAATACATCAAAAGTGAATTGATATCAAAGAGCTACTTATTATGATTAATTATCTTTTCTTTCATTACTCTCTGAGTACTCGGCCACTGCTGGCTGCTTCATTTCCATCAAACTCGGCGACATTCAACTCACCGACAACGAAATAGACTCGGTAAATATCCCAATGTCAATGGTAAACATTTCTAGATCAGGTAAATATTTTCATAAATTAATAATCCACACTGATGGCTGATGTTTATTTGACATTCATTTCTTGTTTCTTCATATTTTTATTGTGAAATTTGGAATTAAAATGAGAAGAATGGCCTTGTTTTTTCAGTGCTCTATCAGTTTGTTTGGTGTCAATTCTTACAATTTTATATTATACTTTTTTTGAGTCTCAAAAAACCTATTTTAAACGAAATCCATTTCTCAAGGAATTTTTCTTCCATTAGTGTTTCCTTAAACTGTAATAATGTTAGTTTTATTATTACTTTCTGATAATTTGATTCTAAAAAACTCACAGGCAAATATTTAACAAATAATCAAGCTTTAATCATAATTTAAATTAAATTAAAATATCCACTAATGGAGGAAAGCTCTATAAAGATGACAGATTTCTATAAATTTTACCTTAAAAATTAATCCTTAAATATTTTTTTAATCCTTTTTAATTTTTCTCTATCTGAAAAATTAAAAAATTCATAAACACCATTTTGACCAAACAAATGATGGCAGCTCAATTTTATAGTAACATTATTGATTAAGAGTAATCCGACTGATATTTTTCATTTATCGGTAAAATTGATTCGAAATCTGCATATATAACAAGTGTTATTATTTGTTAAAATTTATATTTTTCTCAAAATACCATTATAGTATTAAATTTATATTGAGTAAAACATATATTTTAAAGTTAAAAAATTAAAAAAAATATATTAAAATATTTAAAAATTAATAATTTGTTCAAAATATATAAATTAAATCCATATTACATAACATTTTCTACAAAATTTGACTATGAATCAGATTTATTTAAGACATTCACGAATTTTCGGCACAGCCTTTTTTCAAGTGACAATCTCTTTGTTTTCTTTCTCCAATAATCATAATCTAACTCATCTACTTATTAATGGAAAATTTTTCATTTCAATCCAATTTATTTTTCCAAATAGCACAATAACTGATAAAAACTACTAATCCTTTTAGCCTAGTTATGTTCTAAAACAATAAGTTACTCACTTGACACATTTTCAAGAGCCAAAAGTGGCGTTTCGGTGATCAGAAAAACCGCGATAATTTTAAACTTTGGATCATTTCTTTTTGTTTCTTTCTAAAATCTCGCAAAATCTAATCATAAAAGAATCAGAATAAAAACAACGTCAAACTCGTTAAAATGTAATAAATAGGTTATTAAAAAATTTGAATTTTTTTTAATAAAATTTCTTGATAAATTAATTAAAATTCTTTCTCTTCATATCAATTGAATTTACTCTTCGGCTACTTTGAATGACAAAATTTAAATATGAGAAATGTGGAAAAATCAGGGAATTTTCCCGATTCTGAAAAGAAAAAGGCCCCTGCCCGACTGAGACGGACTCGCTGATTCTTTTGCGCAATAAGAAAAGAAAATTGAATTAGGAAGCTAGTTTTACTTTATCTCATCCATATCTTTTTTTACATAATAACGTTTTTCCCCTTTCACAATCCCAAACTCTCCTTCATTCACAACATAAGGAAATTTTTCAAGCGTGAATTTTTTCTTTCGAATTACAAAATGTTAAACATTTGTTTTGAGTTGTTTCTTTCTTCATTTCAATTAAAATGTTGACATGAATAAATCGGATTAAGAGAAAATTTTTAATTAAATTCGATTAATTTTTCACTCGAATCTGAATTTTTCTTTCTTCTTTCATTCATAAATTCCGCATAAATTTTTCATTATTTTTTATTTTTAATTCAATTTCATTCTTTAGTTTTGTGAAATTTTAATGATATTTTGAATTTGCATTGTTTTTATTATTAAGGGTTTATTATTATTATTATTATTATTATTATTATTATTATTATTATTACTATTATTATTATTATTATTATTATTATTATTATTATTATTATTATTATTATTATTATTATTATTATTATTATTATTATTATTATTATTATTATTATTATTATTATTATTATTATTATTATTATTATTATTATTATTATTATTATTATTATTATTATTACTATTATTATTATTTTTATTATTATTATTATTATTATTATTATTATTATTATTATTATTATTATTATTATTATTATTATTATTAAAGATGAATTTTGAATGAGTTTCTCTGCATCCTTTGATTCTATCACTTCAACAATTTTATTAATAATGTCATTGGAGATATCATATTCGTATATTATATTTTCTTTCTTTTGTGCTCAATTGATATCACTACCAAAATTTAAAAACATCCTGATCTTTTGACTAAAAGTTGAATCAAACTTGGTTTTGCATTCAAGTTCCTAGACAAAGAAATATATTCCAATTTTAGCCATAATAGGAAAAAAATATTTATTAACTTTTCAAAAGTTTTACAAAGAACATTGATTTAAAAAATTCCAGTAAATAAATTTTTCACTATCACAAAACTAGTGTTATGTATTTAATTGGAAACACACACACACATACTTCGGGCAGTACATAAAAAAAGAAGGCCCCTCATTTGAAGCATGCCATAAATCAGGAGAACGTGACATTTATTTCAAAACAATTATTATTACAAAAGCTTTCATAAATTACCACCAGAAATGACAAATATTTAGATATTTTAAAGGTTTTTTATTATTAAATTTTTAATATTAATAATATTTTTATTTAAATTTTATTTTATTTATTATGAATTTCAAGTCATTTATGTTTATTTTTTACAATTGTGAGGTTGAATTAAATTTTTATTTTAATACAGATTAGTAAGCTTTTTAAATTTTTTTCATTAACAAATAAAGTAAGGAAATTTTTTTATGTGATTGCAGTAATTTTCTCCTGATACACTTAGTTCGATGAATCTTTTTTTTTATCAATTTCTGAATACCAAAAATTATTTGACTTTAAAATAATATATAATTAAATAAATTTGGCAACGATTTAATTAAAAGATAGCGCCAATAAAAAACTCTTCGTACGATATATTTCCACAACATAACTGTCATCTTCAGGTACAAAAAACCAAACTAAAAATATTATGAATTAACTTATAATTTAAACAAATTATATTTTTTTATTTTAATATTAATTTCATTTTCTAATAAATAAACCTTAAAAAATATTTAAATACTTTTAACTAATTTAAAAATATAATCACACAAAATTGGCAAAAAAACTAAATTAAAGAGAACATAAATCCAAAATATATATTCAGCTACAATATATTTCGACTGATTAACAGTCATTGTCAGGTACTTCGTCTTGAACTTTAAACTATTTAGAACAAATCATTATTACTTAAATAATTTTCTGCTTTTAAATTCTCAAAACATTTTATCAAAAATTAAAAACTTTGGTTTTTTTTAAAATCACAAATTTTACAAAATTTTAAAATCTTTAATTTTCCAAATCTTACAAAACAGACAAAATTTAAATAAAATTTTCAACAAAATATTTTTACCAAAACTATTTTACACTTAGTTTCATCCTGCATCAAAAAATTGCTCTTACTAATATCAATTAACTCCATCAAACGACTGTGATCGAAACCTTGAGAACAGAAATGACGGGCAGTCATTTCAATGTATGTGGTATTACACCCATGACATATAAATTGAAAATAAATGTTGTTAAAATGTTATTTATATAAATACTTTAATATTTTTATCTATATTATAATTTTAAAAATAATGTAAGTTTTTATAAATTAAATTATTTTAATAATATTAAAATTTAAAATTTTTTTTAAAAACAGTTGTGTCTGTATCTGAAATGTAGAATGTGATAAAGCGATTGAAAAATTATCAAATTTTGTATGTTTTACTAATAGGGCTTTTGTGTACAGTGTATATGTGTTTCTAATTTATTTTTGTCACCAAAAATATACTTCTACTCTTCTATGGTAAATGAGATTAATTTATACCGGAACCTATAACTCGTGTCTTAATTTTAATCAAATATATTTTTGTTTTATATAGCTAAATTGGCTAATGTATTCTATTCAAAATAATACGGTGTTTGGTTTTTGTTGAAAAACATTTTCTTTGTAAAAAATGTTTATCGTTGACTGAAGGTTATTTAAATTGTAAAAATTTAGGTAACAGCTTAAAAGAATATGTTAGTCTCAGGATTACATTAGTTGGATTCAAAAATGAATGAATATGTCAATTCATTTCATACCACATGCAAAAATATATAAACCTTGAAAGGAATTATAGAAAATGGAAAAAAAATATTGACACTTAGTACTTGAACGTCTTTCTGGTATTATCTTAATGTTAACTGAAAAACCATTAGCTTTTCGGGTACTTCGTGACACAAGTACAGCTTCTTGCAAAATTTGATCCAAATCCATGAGAACATCCGAGACAAATATAAAATAAAGAATGTTTCAACATTTACCTTGGAAAGTATATGCAGAATGAAATAATTTGTCTTATATCGAAAAGAATACTGAAAACTATCATATACTCTTTACAGTCAACAAAATAGGGTTTGCTTATCATGAATTGCACTCCAGATAAGGAACATCGTTGTATTACTTTACGTTGATTTGAAGTAAATCAGAAAGCCAAAATTAAAGAATACCTTTGTGGACTTTTTACATATCTAATTAAGGTTCAGTTATAGTTTTTTGAAAGGTTTATTACTCGAGTGCAATTTGGGTCTTTTGAATTTTCTAGACTAATTTTAAGACAAATGTGCTAACATGACAGGCCAATATGAAGGTATCCAAGCTTTAAGGGATCACCATACTTTTTATCTTATGAAATTGGATGTATCAATTGAAATTAACTTGTTTGGTACTGTTCAATAAATCTTTACCTTTTTTGCTGTATCGCCTGTTTGATTGTACATACTACAAAGTACATGTAGGATAACTATTAAATCATTACCAGATACACGTTGGAAAGTAGTATAGACCGTATGAAAGTCTTAAAAGATAAATTATAATAGCCTTATACAGAATTGTGAAGGAGATTTATTCAGCTCATACCTTCACTCATAATTCGCCATGATATATTGTATGAAATTAACCAAGTGGGCAGTGTTATGCAAAATCCCTTAGCAGATATTGCATTTGCAATAGAATTTGTAGAACCAACGAAATATTTTAAGAAATATTTAAAAGTGACATGTCATTTGACGAAATTATGACAAAGGCGGAATAAATAGCTCTAAAATTAGAAATTATGTTAATATTTCCTCGAGTAATGCTTAAACGAGATGAAGAAAATGGTATACTATTGGTTTATGTGCTGATCACACTTTTATTACTGTTGGATGTTGTAAAAACATATTTGTTTAATTTAAAATTTGTATTCATTCAAAGTTCAAAATGTATTCAAATCAAAACTATATCTTTCATATTTCCGAGTATTTAAACAAAATTAACAACGGCATTTATTTTTATTTTAAAATTTAATTTCATTCAAGAAAATTCAATCTCACCTCAGAAAACGAAATATTACTATTTGTAAATTGATTTTAATTACTTTATTTTTGAATATTTCGCTTGCGATATATTATTATTAATTTATTTTCATAAATATATTTCGAAAGAATTAATTAAATAATTTCCTTCTGCATCCAATGCATTTTCATTATTAGATTCCAATAATTGTTTTACTGACTTGTCACAATTTTTAAACTTACCTCTAATTTATCACCTGAATAATATTTTTTATTAATTTTAATTTTTATATTTATTAATTTGAGTTTTTAAAGTAAATTTTAATTTTAGTTTTCTTCTAGAGATAATCGATAAACCAATTAAGTTGAAATATATATTTTTGTTTAAATATATCGAATTATTAAATTAGAATATTTATATAAATGCCTGGTGGACTGAAATTATAATATTTTTAATGAAAATACTTGAAAATTTGCATAAATAATTTAGGTATCAGCTTTGTGCAAGTTACAACAAATTTTAATTTGGAATTTAATTAAAGCAAAAATATAAATTAAACAAGTCATTTAAAATTCTTTTCTATCAACAAATTTGTTATAAAATCTATTTAATTGTTGTGATGGAAATATATATATATATATATATATATAGCTTTTCTCAAAGGAAAATTTGTTTGTTCGATGTAACGATACCAATCAGTAATCAAATAGTTGTTTCCGCTAATTGGTAGAATTTAATTAATTTATTCGGGCCTTTAATTGATTATAACACAAATTAGATTATTTCTTATACTAACAAAATATTTAATATTAGTTTCATAATAATAATAAAAATAATAATAATAATAATAATAATAATAATAATAATAATAATAATAATAATAATAGTAATAATAATAATAATAATAATAATAATAATAATAATAATAATAATAATAATAGTAATAATAATAATAATAGTAATAATAATAATAATAATAATAATAATAATAATAATAATAATAATAATAAATGTAAAAGTTTTACTGCTCCAGAAATAGAATACACAAACTTAAACAAGGATGATGTGAACAAAATTTCAATTCAACTTGTAAGTTAAGTAAAAGTATTTCCTTAACAATAACCTATCCCCTCCAAATCAAAATATGTAGTACGGCTCTGCCACTTCAAAAAAGAAACATCTTTGAGAATTGAAATTCGATTTTTCTTAAAGAACAGGAATAAAAAAGATCCACGATAAAATAAATGTTGTTTAAAACCATCCAAGTGTTTCTAATACAATTTAATATAAAAAAGGTATTCTATGAAAATATTTAGATAAAAAATGATAACTGTATTGAAATAATTACCAAAATATTAGCCAACAGTCCTAAAATAGTAACAAATGACAAAAAGAAAAAATAAATCATGATCTCCTGTGAGTATCAGAAGTCAGGAAACAGAACAACCTCAACATTGACACGCATAGAAATGGAGTTATAAGAAATTATAAACAAATTATAAACCATATTCACCTAGCTTTGTGGATTGGGATTTTATACTTTCACGTAACTTCTTTTTTTCCAAAAGTAGGCAAAACAATTCAAATGATAGAGCAAAGACGAACCAGATGTATGAAGTAAGGAAAGTGTAATTTTATATCCTGTGGCAGAAAAACAATGATGGATAATTTCCTCAAAATATATTTCTTCTATTTGGCTTTTTCGAGATTTTGTTATTATTATTATTATTATTATTATTATTATTATTATTATTATTATTATTATTATTATTATTATTATTATTATTATTATTATTATTATTATTATTAATATTATTATTATTATTATTATTATTAATAAATAATTAAATAAATTTGGCAACGATTTAATTAAAAGATAACGCCAATAAAAAACTTTTCGTACGATATATTTCGATAGCAAAACTATCATCTTCAGGTACTCAAAACCAACTAAAAATATTATGAATTAACATTTAATTTAAACAAATTATTTTTTATTAATTTAATTTTGTAATAAATAAATATTTATAAAATATATTCAATTCACTTTTAATTAATTTAAAATTTTCACTTATATTCTAATTTTTAAAAAATTAATGTAATTTAAAATTTTCAATTATTTTAATAATATTAAAAAAAACAAACATGATTTAACATACGTAAACTATTTAAAAACATTCAAAACATTCGTAGTCACAGCACTTTGCACATTAATCTTTGGATCCAATCACCTTATCAGCAATGCTTCACATATCACGCGTTCCCAATAGTTATTAAAACAGAGATGACGGGAAGTCTCTCCAATGTATGTGGCATTACACCGATTACATGTAAATTGATAAACGAGATCAGAACACAATCCAACCGAAGTTTTTGATTTATTAATAAACATATTGCATACCTTACACGAATTAGAGACGATCTTATACTTTAAATATCCCATCTGTTTACTTAACTTCCTTTTATAATTTGTAAAGCCTTCAGAGTACGGCAATACTAACACATATTTAGGCTCAATTTTTTTATATTTATTTTTAATATTATTTAGATCAACACTCAATTTACTCCTATTTGACAAATTACACTCAGACTTTTTAAAACATGGATCCTTAGGATTTTTAATCAATTTATCAACAGTTTCTTTTATCATCAACAATAAAAATGATTTAGAATATCCATTCTTTATCAACAATTCAACCAATTTATCAACACTTTTTACCGAATTAGCAAAAGCAGAAGATAAAGACCATGAACGAAAAATCATTTAAATTTATAAACGAGATCAGAACACAATCCAACCGGAGTTTTTGATTTATTAACAAACATATTGCGTACCTTACACGAATTAGAGACGATCTTATACTCTAAATTTCCCATTTGTTTACTTAACATTTATAATTTGTTAAACCTTCTGAGTACGGCAATACTAACACAAATTTAGACTCATTATTTTTATATACATTTTTTCCTTTTTTATATCAACACTCAATTCACATTCATTTGACAAATTACACTCAGACCTTCCCAAGCATAGATACTTAGAATTTTAAATCAATTTGTCAACAGTCTCTTTTATCATCAATAATAAAAATGATTTCAAATGATTTCTATATCAACAACTCAACCAATTTATCAACGCTTTTCACTGAATTAGCACAAATAGAAGATAAAGACCATGAACGATAAATCAATCACTTAACAGTGTTTCTCTTATACTTAAACTCACAAAAGTTTTCTGGAAAAGTACGAAAGATCAGTATTAATTGGTTTCTATATATCTCTGTTTCATAGTGTTTATTTTGTGTGAATTAATAAATTTAAGAACTCAATCGATGACTTTCTATCCACTTCACATGTGAATATGTAAGCTGTTCAAAAAATGCAAAAACGGCTCTACATATTTCTGATTTTTAAATACAAGAAAAATATCATCCACATACCTTTTATAACCAATCGGTTTCTCAAATTGGAAAGAAGCAATTTTCTTTTCTGAACTAGCCAAAAATATTGATACCATCGTCGGTCCTAAAAAGGAACCCATAGCGACTCCATCTATTTGTTGATACCATTCATTATTGAAAAGAAAATTGACATTTGAAGTAGCAAATTCCAGTTTACGAAATGACCTTCTATCACAAAGTTCATGTTCAGAAACATTTTATTATCATTATTATTATTATTATTAAGAAAATAAATGAATGAGATATCAATAAATTTATTCATTTTAAATCAATTCAATTAAAACAAAGAAACAAATTGCAAATTGAAATACAAGCCAAAATGAAGAAATAAAAAAATTACAATAAAAAAATCTCTATTCTTCATTCATGTTTTAATTGGCTGATTATTAATCCAATCAAATTATCGTTGAATTCCACTGCTATTATTTGAATTCGGATGCTTGGCAATTAGAAAATGTCGACCAGGTGCAGATCATTATATGTCGATAAGGATGTTTCAGAATCTTCCAATTATTGCGACATCGACAAAGTCACTAAGCCAGTCAAATCTCATAAAACATCCTTCCATGTTCTGGCACCTTGTAAAGGTTAGATTTGCTGTTAGTAATGGTAATTGTAATAATAATAATAAATAAACTCTACAAATGGTTATGCGATATAAGACTTGATCGTCACCAATAAAAAATAGGATCAAAATTCATTAGCGAGGAAATCTCAGAGCGCGATGTTAGTAAAACCGAATACCGAGATAATAAATAATTCAAAATATGATTATATTAAAACTTAAACTATTAATACAATTACCATTTATTATTATTTTTCGACATTAGTACTTTTTAAAGACCAATCTTAGTTCTTACAATAATAAATATTCGAACTTGTTTCTAAAATAAAATGTATTAATAAATTGCGATAATAAATAGCTACTATCAAGATGAGCACCGTAAATGGTACCATTTATTCGTTAACGCTTTCAGTACGAAGTTGTGTTGCATATTGTAAATTGAACTCATTTGAAGTTGACCAATCAGTTATGAGTAACTAATGTGGCATATAGCGGTGAAAAATATTTTTATAAAAAAATTATTTTAATTTTTAGCTAAAATATTGTAATTTATATTTCTGTTAACTATATATTTTACTCATATTTAAATTAAAACTGTAAAAAAAAATTTCAATCAAAATAGGTTTGAAAATTATATTCTTTATTAATAAAATTTTTTTTTATAAAAACCAACTTTCAGTTTTCCTAAGTATAACAAATGTCACTTTTTAGTAGTTTATTTTCTTTTTATATATAGTGGCAGCGATCTATTTGATTAATTTCTAAATCTAGAATTTTGACAATATTTCAATGCTAACGTATTTCGTCAGTGTTGACTATATAGAATAATTAAATATTTGTCTTTTGCATTGCGTAATATAATTACATAACATTTCAGTGATCATTCTTTCAGTGTAATGGCCTTTGAAAATTTAGATTTTTATTTTCCTGATTTTTTATATATCAAACGTTTTGCAAATGAATTTATTAATCAATTGGCAATAAAGTGCCTTGCCCATTATTTTACCATTTTCCTACCATATTTAACTTATTTTTCTCATTATGTCTTTTATATCTAATTCGTTTTTTGAATTATAATTCTTATAATAGTAGAGAGATATGTTCTCATCATAGGTCAACTCCCCCCCCCCCCCACTAGAAAAAGTATTTTTTTAATTTGACTTTTCCATAATTAATCGATTGTACATTTTCTACTTTCTGATTTTTATTTCTCTTATTTCTCTGCAAATTAATAAATAACTATAATAAGACATCAAATCAAGAGCATATTTAGAATACAAAAGTGCAAATATCAAAATACATGAAAGTGAAAATGATAAAATTTGCACAGTTGGAAATGAATACTTAGTGGGGGGGGGGGTATTTATTTTCTTTGAACATTTTAACTATAATCGAGGAGCAACCAATTCATTACTGTAACTATTCTTTATCAACCAGAAATCTTGTAAATACATTAATTTTTAATGCTTATTAAGCGCTATCTTAATTTTTTTGATACCACAAAACGAAGGCAATCAAAAATTGCAACATTTTGGTGAGTATATTTTAAAATCTTATCCAATGGTTCTTAATCGGCAGTGCTGGAAGGTTTTTCACGGGGGTGTGGAATACGCTTTGAACAATATAAATTATTTTAGCCATATTTGAAAATTACTTGAATTTTTTCGAGGGTTTCGGTCAATTTTAAGCGAGAAATCGATTTAATTCAAGGGATGACTTACACATGTCTTTTTCAAAAAAGACCCTTGCTTCGCAAATATTATAACAAACTATCAACAACAGTCTGGAAGTTGACGAAAACAATATTATTTTTTAACTAATTTTTTTTCTAAATTAAAAAATCGAAACACATTTTTTAATGATGTGCGGAGACTTATTTTCAGATTCGAAAGGGATCGGCTCACCTAAAACGTTAAGAACCACTGATCTAAGCGGTTTAATTAATTATTGAATTTATAGATGAAATATGTTCTGTTTTTTAACAGGACCGGTTGATAAATCTCTGACTACTTGTGTTATTTAATATATTAATAAATAGTACAATGAATATTGAAGTTTTCAAAATATAAATATTTTTATCAATAAAACTAAAAACTTTTATCTTGAAGTTTTGTGTTAAACAAACCAAGTTCTACGGTTGTATATCATTGAGAGTATTGATGATTCCACTTTCGTTTTATTGTTAGAATTTCTTTTAATTTAATTAACTTATCCAGGTTTTTTGCTATTTGGCGGGAACTGTCTTTATCAGAAAGAATCATTTCCATTTTATCGTTATTTGACAAACTAATATCATCAAAAACCGTCGGATCATATATTTTTCAATTTCTTTAACTTTACTAACAATATCTCCAGTTTTGGAACGATTCTCTGATACTTTCTTTACTCGTTTAGACACAACATCAAGCTAGTTAATACATGACTCGAAATTTTCAGGAATTACAGAATTTCATATCATTATTCTTTCGATTTCTAATCTACTTTCCAAATAAATAAAAGTTGTATCCATTTTACACAATTTAACAAATAATTCTATTAAAATTATTTAAACATTCATTAACAACTACTTTAAAAACTCCAAATCTTTATTAAATTAACATTTAAATTACATCTTTCTATTTTCAAAACATTTATAAAAACTCAAAACAAAATACCTCGACTAAACAAATTGGTTATCATCAATTACTTTTAAATTAAACTCAAATACAATCCAAATCAAGATTCAACAGTTATCATTTTCAAATTATTATCTATAAAACCGAGCAAATTTTTTTATTTTCTTTGAAATATTCCACAAAAATTCGGAAAAGACTATTTGATAAACTTTCAAGGAAATTTTAAATATTTTGAGGACTCCAATAAAAATAATTAGCCAAATAAATCTTACCATTTAAGAATTCAAGTCTTTCTTTAGATTCAATAAAGAAATTATTTCGTTCATGAATGAGTGGTTAGAGTAGAATCAAAAGAAATTGCGAACGCTTTTTTCGTTTGATTGTTTTACTTAATGCCTTACTAATATCTTTGAGTCTGTTCATAAAATAAAAAAAATGCAAAAATTTTTTTTTTAAATTAAGAGAAAACAAACTAGACAATATATTCTAAAATAGCATTGATATAATTCAGAGAGTATACATTTTTTTGTATTAATTGTTTTTTGTGTGTCTTCGAGGAATTGTTATTCACAGAGAACCCTAAAATGAAAATAGGTTAAGTTGGATGAAAAATTATATATTATTTGTGAAAATTATTTATAAACAAAACTATTTTATCATCTTTTCTATTTACTCACTACAAGTGATAAATGGAAATCAATTAATTGATTTTTCTCCATTACAGAATTATCGATTTTAGACTGGCACCATGTTTGATAAAAATCTTTTGAAATTAAAAAATATCTACTAGTAAAATGATATTATAAATTATTGAAAAATAACGATAATAACAATAGTAATAATAAACTTAAAAATAATTTGTGGATCATTTATAAAATTATAATTTAAATAAATAACTATGAAAGCCAACTTTCGCAATGCTTAATCATAAAATGAAATATTTTGACCTAAAATACGTCCTGATAACTGCAAAATAAAATTTATCAAGTTTTAACCTAACTGTTTGTTCTATGATTGAATTTTTAATTCTCATATGTTTTAAATATATATGAATTTAAAAAACTTAAAATACTATAAAATTAAATTATAAAATTCTTATAAAATTCTTATATTATTAATTTTAAGGGTTTTATAAATTTACTCAGATTGGCTAACATAGTTAGTTATTTTAATAATAATAATATTAATAATTCATAATAATAATAATAATAATAATAATAATAATAATAATAATAATAATAATAATAATAATAATAATAATAATAATAATAATAATAATAATAATAATAATAATAATAATAATAATATAGAAAATAGATATAATTAAGAAAACTGTACAAATCTCTGGCAACCAATTAATAAAGTGTCGCAGTTAAATCACGTTTTTTCTTTTTTTAACCAAATTATCTATTTCGATTTCATCAATCAAATTCACCGATGAAGAAAGATTGATTTTGTTTAAATTAATGAAATTGAAATTTAAGGAAAATTTCAAAGGCAACTGAAATTTTACCGGACTCAACCTGAATTCATAATTCGGCGCCCATTAGTGTTACACTGTATTGACGAAGGGAATAAAATATATTGAGTAATGAGAAAAATTAATTTGACAGCACCCGTGTTTGCGCTCACACAGACACACTCAGACTGTGTCACCGTTTGTTGCTGGGGATCAATGAAAAATAAAAGAATATAAACATTAATTTATCTCTCTATCAATAAACCCTTATTGCTCCTGGAAGTCCAGGAGTTCCCGTTGGGAGAGTTTGATTGAATTATAATTCTCCACCGATCATTGACAACTTCAATTTGTCGAAATTGATAAATATGAATTTCTCCAATTTTATAATTTTGTTTGTTTGTAATGATGAGTTATTACCAGAACAATTTGATCTATGAATTTTTATTTCATTTGTTTGAATTAAATAAAAAAAATTGATTTTGGCAGTTCGCGTTCAAATTCGACCTTCAATAAATATTTTTATATCCTTCTAAATACTTGGCCATTTATTATTATTATTATTATTATTATTATTATTATTATTATTATTATTATTATTATTATTATTATTATTATTATTATTATTATTATTATTATTATTATTATTATTATTATTATTATTATTATTATTATTATTATTATTATTATTATATTATAAGAAATTGTTTTTATTATTTATTTCATCGGCAAGTGAAAAACCAATATATTTTCTTAAAAAATAAATTTGCCATAATAATTATGAAAAGGAAAGCTACAAATAAATTCCATGAGACTAAATTTACAGAAACTCTAAGAGAAACTTTGCGTGTATCTCTCTATGCTTGTGTGTATGATTCCATGTAAAATGCCAATTCTTTGAGTATTAATAATATCCGGTCTTAGACCACACAAATTTGTGAACTGGAATAAGAAAGACGTGAAATTATTATAAATATCGTCATATATTTGTAAAACCAATTATTTTGATGAGTTCTTGCCATGTAATTGCCTGGTGAATAAATATCAAGAAAAATATTATGATAAAATGAAAAATTAGATAGTAATATTTATATTTGTAGCTCTCGGATTTTGGAGTTTATAACGATCGGCTAATACATGGAATGTGCTTTCTCTAAATGCATTGATAATGTTGCGGGTTGTGTATCAATTTATTTAACCTTTTTTTTCATACATCATAGACTAATACAAACAAATAAAAAGTTTTTGAATGGAAAGTTTCTAAAGTTTTTGAAATGAAATCTGTTATATGTTAGAAACATCATTTAAAAAGCCTTAAACATAGAAAGCTTAAAAGCCTTACCATAATTAGAAGGTCAATTTCGGTTTTGATACACCACCATTTATTTACAGTTCTTTTCGATTACTAAAATACATAAAAAAATATCAAAACTATACATAAAATTTATTTCAAATGATAAATGGTTAAATCTGGGGTCTCAAACTCAAAGTCTAACGCGGCTACTTAGGTCTTATTATTAATGATTAAAACACATAAATCTAGCAGTACAAAAAGTAAAACTTAAAATTTTAGATTTTATTTTAACATTTTAACAATCATTATGCTGCCGCCTTACATTAAAATTCTAAATTAATGTTATTATAAAATCAATTCCTTTTCTGGCCTTTTAACTGCCATCGCTTTGCATCAACCAAAGTATCAATGGGTTAAAAATTTTTAAATATGCAAATTATTATTTATAAAACAAATGAAAAATTTTGAAGAATAAATAAACTATTTTCAATAATATGATTAGAATTACGTAGTGAATCTTTTATTGAATTGTAAGCAGACGCAATCGTTCAAATAAAAATAATTTAAAAGAAAGTTCTAAATTTTAAAGCTAATTATGATTTTAATTGTTATATAAGTTTGGTTAAATTACAAAATCCATGTGCTTCGTTTAGGGCCGCAAAAGACAACGTCGCGGACCGCGTGTTTGAGACCACTGGGTTAAATAAATTTGTCATTTTGAACAACTTCATAACTATTATTATTATTATTATTATTATTATTATTATTATTATTATTATTATTATTATTATTATTATTATTATTATTATTATTATTATTATTATTATTATTATTATTATTATTATTATTATTATTATTATTATTATTATTATTATTATTATTATTATTATTATTATTATTTTTACTATTATTATTATTATTATTTTTATTATTTTTATTATTATTATTATTTTTATTATTATTATTATTATTATTATTTTTATTTTTATTTTTATTATTATTATTATTATTATTATTATTATTATTATTATTATTATTATAAAAGAGCAAAAGAGCAAAGATAATTATAGAAAATATTAATATTTTTATATATATAGTAAAATTTGTTAAAATAATATTATTATTTTCAACTTTCAAAAGATCTTACAACATAAATATGAATACTTATGTCGAAGTTAATGATTTAAGAAGTAACGAAGATAGAAAAATTTCCAGAATTTCAACTTCGTTACAACCCAAAATCCAAGTCAACGATAAAAATAGTTTCCAGAAGTAATTCGTACCAAATAAATTATATTAACAATAAAAATACCTTGTAATTTTTTCTTCGTTACATATAGCAGAGTTTACCAAACTTTTTCAGCGACGGAACACTTGGCAAATCCGAAAATTTGGGCGGAACACTTAGCTTATTTTTTAGGATGGGTAATTCATAATAGTCTAAATAAAAAAAATGTTATTAAAGAAATATCAGTAATTTAATAAACATTAAAATACAAATACAAATACAAATAAATAAAACTCCTAATGACTTTGATGATTTTGGGTTCTTAAATTACAATTTTTTTTTATATCATGCACAATACTGGTCAGTTGTATTCTCATATCTGCCGTGGCATCGAGTCTATTTCTGTATTTTGTTTTTTTTGTAAAATATTTAGAAAATCCCACTTCACAGAAATACGTCGTGGAAAACAGATTTAAACAAACCACAGCTTGTTTTGAGACATTGGGGAACTCTTCAGTCAGACTCACCTAGAAATCATTTAATGGCTGATCTTTAAATTTTTCTTTCAAATCAGAGTCATTACTTAAGTCAATCAAAGGCTCATTATCCCTTGCGCTTAAGCCCACTGGTTTAACTGTCACGGAAAATGGATTCTGAACCCAGGAATTGTCCTTACTTGTTTTCGGAAAATATTCAGTGGAACATAGTTTGGGAAACCCTGACATATAGCATAAGGATTATTATCAATTTTATTTTTTTATTTTAATATTTTTAAGTTTAAATTATTTTAAATTTTATTTAAACATTTTATAAATTTATTATCTTTAAAAACCTCCGATGGAAAAGAAATTTTGAACTGTTAAAATTTTCGAGGAGATTAAAATCAGATTATGAATATAAAAGTGCTGTGCAGTTTTATGTAAATTGCAACCTTACCAACCTAAAATAAACCCTACTAAATCATGGAACAAATTGAGCCATTTGTCTTTTGATAGGAGCATTCCAAGTAGTTTCACAAAAAGATTTCTTTATTATTCTGTGTTACTTTCTACCTTAGATGCTTTGTAAACTCACCCTGTTATTTGATGTTTAAGTTGAAGGCGATGTAGCCTTGTTTATAAATATTTCTTAGTATATTTCAAATTGATTAAAATAATCACTAAAGATTGTCATGGACTTAAATAGAAGAAAGCGCCAATCCAACATATATATTATATTATAATGTCATCCTCGGGTAGATTTAAACTTGAAACTATAAAAAATAGTTTTTTTTAAACAAATTTCTTTTATATTTTAAAGCATATTATACTCTGTTTTATAAATTTCAATTTTTAAAACATTTAAAATACTTAAGACATGGGTGCAATTCTACAAACATTGGAATGATAACCGGTCATCCCTGTTCTCAAGTTCCTGATAACTGTCCATTGAAAGAATACAATTGAGTATAATTGTTGTCTGAATTTTGTGTTTATTAGTGAATTTTAAGTCTTACTTAGATTGCTTTTGGATCTTGATTATTTACGCTCTCAAGTTCTCGATCACAGTTGACTTATAGAATTATTGTTATTGGTAAACGAAATTTTGTGCATCATGATGAAAATAAATGAAAAATAATTTTGTTTAGAATTTTAAAAATATTTTATTGAGAATTTATTTAAATTTTGTTAAAATTTTTGTTAAAATTTTGTAAAATAACTTTTTTAAAAGTTCAGATTTATAAAAACAGAATTTATGATTTTTAGTATAATATGTTTTAAAATAAAAAAGAAAAAAATTGTTTGAAAAAAAGTAATTTATTTTATATAGTTTCAAGTTCGAATATACCTGAGGATGACAGTGAGTCGGTCGAAATAGATTTTAGTATAATGATTATACTTCATAATACAGGGGTTCACAACCTTTTTGTACTCTAAAGCACATTCTAAAATATCGTTAGGGTGGCGGGCACCACCTATTTTTAATCGACAAACTCAGTCCATCACTTCTCATTTTCCCATAATTTATTTTCTTATATTCATAATTTATTAATAAATGATAAACAAAAATGTTTCAAAATAATAAAATTATTATTCAGAATTCATAGACTTAGATAAATGTATTTACATAACGTAAACAAAGTAAACAAAAACACAAATACAAAGAAAACATTTTATAAAAACATATAATATCAATATGTCAATGTGATCTTTGGCATTGCATATCATTGTTCAGTTCATCATAATTAGAAGAGTATGACAAAAATCCATTAGCAAACAATCATAAAGATGCTCATCGGTGAGTCGAGATCTATATCTTGATTTTATTAAGTTCATGTTTGAAAACAATGATTAGCATAAATATGTCGAACCCAAAATATGATTCAATCGTATATGCCGTTTTTTTTTTCAAAAATGAAAAATTTTCAGCGTCCACTGTATTCCAAAAGTCCTCTGATATTAAGGATTTTAGCAAAATATCATTCTTAAGGTCCAAAATTTCTAACTCTAGTTCTTCTGTCTTACCTTGAACAAAATCTGCAATACATGCGATCATTTCCATTACATTTATTTGATAAGTAAAAAGATCGATACAGAAGGAAACAATTGGCTCGATATGTGTAAACTGCAAAAATCTCTCTTCAAACTGTTTTTTAAACACTTGAAGATGTTCAATAAATTATGACCCGTTTAATTCATTGTTACCTAGCATTTTCTTCATATGTGGGAAATGCACGAGAAAATTGATCTGCAGATGTAATATATACTGTATAATATATATGTTGGACTGGTGCTTTCTTTTATATATTTCAAATTATTTCAAAAACACAATAAATGGAAAATAATAATAATAATAATAATAATAATAATAATAATAATAATAATAATAATAATAATAATAATAATAATCTAAATAATTGAAAATAGTTTATTTAAATATATTTTATAATACTTCAGATATATTTAAAAAATTAAATTATTTAACTACCTGATTTAAGCAATATATATATATATATATATATATATATATCTTCATTTGAAAATTTTCATTTTTTCGTAATTTTCATAAATAATTTGAAATGACATCTCTGTTGTAGTTTCAGCTTCACTGAGCCGAAGAAAATTCGCTCTCCTAGAATTTTCAATACTTGTCAATTTGAAACTACTCGTTGAAAGTTGCAGTTTAGTTAAACAAATGAAATTGTAATTAAAGATAATTAATCATTTAAATTGATATAGAAATATGATGAATTTATTTATTATTTTCTTTTTTCGTTGAAGAAACTTGTTATGTTAATAAAAAATTGGAGATTTTAAAACTGAACAATAAATAATACTGGGTTTATTTTAAAAACCCCAGTTTTATTATCGAAATAGTTTATTATTCTGGGATGGTTTTTGCATCATGAAACTCATTCTAACAATATCCATTCAATGTGAAATCTTTATGACATGACAAATAATCATTCTTAATCTTTTTTTTCTTTTTTATGTCGATCTCTTTCACTTAAAATTAAAAATATTTAAAATTATAATATTGGTTTATTTCTCATTCTAGCACATATATCATACCCAAATGGATAATTTAAATGCCATTGGCATTGTAAAAATCATAAAAACACATGGACCGTTTTTTAAGATTTTCTTGAACATGTCGAGAGTTGAATATTAAATAATTTATCATTAATAGTTTCAATGAAAATCATATTTTTTAGTTTTTAATCTCAATTTTTAATTGAAAATATTATTCACAAGAGGACTCTTAAATAAACAAATTATCTTTAACCAATCAAATATTCAATCAAACTTTCAAAAAAATTATGAAATATAAACAATTTTAATAAACAATTAATTAATTATTCTCCATTTTCTTTTCAATGAACAAATTCGGAATCATTCAGTTGAAATTTAGGTAAATAAAAATTAAAAATAATTAATTCAATTTTCAACCAATCGGCTAACGGGAAAATTGTGAAATTCTCGTAATGAGTAATGACTAATGAAATCGAAAAATTCAACAGAAATCGTCCTCGGGACATTTTGAAATTGACAGATCCATGCGATTTAGACAACCTCAAAAATAAAACCTGCTGATGATTTGTTATCTAGAGATTAATTTCCGCGGCAAAAAAAATACAACAAAGGGAAAATTATTCAAATTTTTTTGAATAAATTTATGATAAGTGTTGATTATTGTTGAAAACACTCTATCCAATCATTTCCAATTTGGAACCTTATTTTACACTGCCGTATTCCCTCACAATCTCGCTTCCTAATTATCCTAAATTCAAGTTGTATGCCGGAGAGAAAATGAATTTCATTGAATAAATTCATATATTAATTTCATGTTTTATTTATTGATTTATTTAATAATAATAAATAATAATAATAATAATAATAATATTAATATTTAATCAGAAAGATGGTTTAATAATTTTAAACGCTAATCATCACATTATATATTTCAACCGCTTATCAGTTTTCGTCAGACTACAAATCACATTAAAAACTACTAACTGAAAATAAGGAATATTTAAAAAATTAACCAATAACAATTATCAATAACTGTATCAAAATCTTTCAGATAAAATATTTTCAAATTATACAAAATTATTTTTATTCTTATGCAAATTTTCATTGAATAAAATAAAATCCAAATTAAAATTTTAATTAAAATTTTCACATAAATTTTTAAAAACAACATAATATGAAACACTCAATACACAATATGTAACATTCAATTACTTAAATACATTCAAAATATCTCTAGACTGAGCAATTTGAGCATTTATTAAAGGATTTAATGAATTTCTGTAATAAAATTTAAGTACTTGTTTACTTTCTTAATTTTTTGATCACTATTTTCCATTGACTTTATATTTTTTCAATTTTTTATTATAGAACAGGAGTTCCCTAGTGTAGGTCACCAAAAGTTTCATATTTTTATGATCGATATTAGTTCTGTGCATATTTACAAGCAATTTGTATATTAGTTGAATTATAGGAGCCACTACACTACATTGTAACCATGGAATCAACTACTAATAAGTTATTAGCATAAATTTATTTATTAAATAATAATAAAAATTGATCAAAAATGAATTATTAAAACAAAATAAGCAAAATAAAAAAGCCCCTTCCCTCCGACTTCTCTGTAAATCAGCAACGATTCATTTTTAATCAAAATTCTAGACAGAAAATAAAATACATATATACAGTTTTTTTGTCAGGTTACAGACAAATGAAAAAGTTTCCGTTGGTATTAAAATGTGGTTTACCGACAAACATTATATAAATGAGTTCATTTGAAACTTCCCCGGCCGGAATCCAGTCATAGTGCATATACTATTTATCACAACAATAAACAAGCAACTCCTTCCTTAGAATAATAAATAAATAAAGGAACCTTTATTCATTGCTGTGAATATTTGTTAATAGTAAATTGTCGGTTAAAACGCAACCTTGACCCCTCTAAATTCAATTGTAATTTAATGTTAATTCAAACAAAAAAAATTTAAAAATACTTAAATATTTCTTTCTTTACTAACAAATTGGAATATTTTGGAATTTGTTTAACTGAAATAACTTTTGAAATAATGAAAATAAATCCAATAAGTTATATTTATAATTTCAACTATAATTATTTGGAAATGTGAGGGGTCAAAATTAATGGGTCAAAAAACTATTTATAATTCTACTTCGAGTAGTTCTGCTTCTAGGCTCAAATTTTTTAATTTTTTTTAAGATTAACAAACTAACAAATATCCTCAAATAGTATATGCTATATTATTAAATAGCATCGCCAAATCATTTTGACACCGTTGATATAGGTATACTTTTTTAATTTTTAAGTTTTTTTATTTTAATATAAAATAAATAAATTCAATTATACATCTAAAAATAAATAAATAGAATTTAGTTTGATTTATTCATGTACTTTCTATATTTTTATTGAAATTACATACAATCAAACTTCCTAACTTGCTGACATCTATCATTGTCCAGAACCTTTTGGTCCTGGATGGACTTATTTTACCTGGTTATCATTAGATAACGAACATCCTATCAGTTATCATTATGGACTTTGAGATATTGTACATTTATGCTACAGGTAGCTCCGAAATACTATACCGATTCACCTCTTGGCTTCCTCAAGCATCCTTCCAGATTTCCTATAATTCTGTGGTGTTTGAATTATTTTTAAATTGACTCCTTTTTTTAATCTTTTAAGCGTCATCGCGTGTTATTTTTCTTCCTAACTTTGTAGTTAAAAGCTGAATTTCGTTTATTTCCGTTTCAATTACTTTTATCTCTATTTCATTTATCAATATATTTCTTTAATTGACGTTATGGGAAAGAATTCGAAAGCAATCATATCAGTAGATAAATACTCTATCAAAGATTTACGATGTTTTTGGGAAAGCAAAACATTTTTATATTAAATATAATTCCAAATTGGATCTGAGGATTATATTTACAAAGATCCGACCATTTCTTGCCAAACTAAATGAAACTTTCTTCAACTGGAGAGTTATTGGAAACATGTAGACCATTGAAGATTCACGACTCATTCGCTTTAATTGCGTTGATTATTATGTTGTAGCTCAAGTGGTAAAGACTCGATGTACGCACTGCCATAGAAAATACAACTACAAGATACAATTAGTGTGATTTCGGTGTCAAGTATTTTAAGAACTTTCATATGCTTTAGCAAGTTATTGTCTTACCCTCCCAAGTGTAGCACAAGCGTTCATAGTCTCAGATTAGCCATTTTTACTAACTTATTTTCCGAATGATTCTGAACGATTCTGATTCAACCAACGTATGTGGATATTATCACTTTCGATTAAAATGGATTGACACAAACTTTCGGTTCTGATTTTTTCAAGAATTTGTCGACCAGTCCTTATTTTATTACGATTTATCCTAAAATAAATTATTGATTTATAATAATTAAAATAATATAATAATAATTTGCACTTTTCGTTATCAAAAAAATCAATAAATCAAAAAAGATTTTTCAAATATTAATTGAATGAATTAAAACAGATATTTTATTTTTTCATTTAACAATCTATCAAATTTTTGATAAATATTTTTGGCATTTTGACGTAATTTTTTGCACAAATAATTATTTATTTGTTGTTGTTGTTTTTCTAGGCCGCCTCCTGCTCGAGATGTCGGTGCATAATCAGTCAACGTTGAAAGTTCACAGTTGGTTTTTTTTGTTGGTTATTTATTTGAAAAAAATCATTATTGTAATTTTCGGATAATTCCAGACAAAAAGTTTTTCGGTAGAGAAAATTCTTACAATAAAATCCGAATTGGAAAGTAAACGATGGTTTATATAAAAAAAATCTCCCCGATAAAGCGTCGAGTGAAAAACATAAGAATCGTGATTGTCGATAATTGTCACCAAGTATAATCTATTTAAATTGGGGGGAAATTCGCTAATTAAATGTCATCTTTTCCCTACAAGTGCGGTCGTTTCCTGGCCGAAAATTTTTCGTCGTTGAATTCGACGACTACTGGAAATCTGGTGTTGAAATAACCTCAGCGGTTCTTGTCACCATCTGACTCACTATGACAGATAAATAGGGTAAATTCATAAATAAAGCATATGCTTCAGTGAAATTTGCTGTCCCATGGGAAAATATATATATAAATTCTTTTAGGTTAATACGGATTATGATGAGGATAGAAATATTTGCATTTAAATATATAATTTCTCAGCTTGAATTAGACTTAAAAATGCCCTGCCATCGTTTTCTTACGTTTGAATAGTTTAATGAATATTTAAACAACTGGAAATTTACACTATTTTGTTTAAATCTGTAAATCGAATCTTTAGTTTTTTGTTTTCCTTAACATAAAAGATGCTCTTCAGAGTAATATATGAAAGTTTGTCCTCTGTTGGGTTGGTCATCTATTCCTCTTGTGTGAGTGTTGGTTAGGAAAAAATGTTCTATTGTTTTTAGGTCAAACTCGAATGTTACAGAATAAATACATAGAAGTTTATTAGTGCAATATCAGGATACAAGATAATTTCCAGATTCAAGTCCTTTACTGTTTTACTGAATAATGAATAGTATTAAAACAAGTGGTATAATAAAAAAATATCCATATCTTTACTGATTCAAAGTTAAAAAAATTTTAATGTTATTATTATTATTATTATTATTATTATTATTATTATTATTATTATTATTATTATTATTATTATTATTATTATTATTATTATTATTATTATTATTATTATTATTATTATTATTATTAATATTATTATTATTATTTCTGTAAGTGAAAGTACATAATGAAATCGCTACGAAAATAAACGGGATTAATTGCATTGATTCAATAAGGGGAAACATCAACAGCGTGATGTCTCCCTTCTATAAATGCTATGAAAACAACAAATTAACGATAAGAACGGTAACCATAGAAATCCTTTCGGTAAATAATAATAAAATAGTGATAATATAAATCCTTTACTGATATTTTAACTTTTTACTGTAAAATTGTCGATATCTTGATAAATAAAATTCTACAAATTATTAGAAATTGGATCAAAAACCGATTCCTATTCCACTCAGATTGATAAAGATTTGGCTCATTCTGTCAAGTATTTTCGAGATTTTAGCAGTAAATAAAAGAGAATAGTTCCCACTGCCATCAGAGAGGATTACTGTGTCATTAATGAAAGCTTTTTGGAATATAGGATTTTGTTGTGAAGGGAGTTTATTGAAATCAAGATAAAGGAGAAAGAAATATCTTTCCCAGATGCATTTTTCAAGTAGTTGGATAACTATCGAATTTAGTCAAGATTTTTTGTTTTGCTCATCAAAGATTTAGTTGAGAATACTTTTTTGTAAAAATGCAATAACAAAACGTTAATTTACGTTATTTTGAAAAGGTCTCGAGGTGCTTCATTATACGATCACCTTTTTCAAATAAAGACGAATCCCATTTTCAAATGCTTGTTTATCCTCTTTTAATTCCATAAAAGTTTCTATCGAGATCATGATTATTCAAACATGATTTTTATTCAAAGTTCTAAAATTATTTAAAAATTAATTTCAATTTGCATTATGAAAATGAAAATTTGACCTGTGACGGTAATAATAATAATAATTATAATAATAAATATAATAATAATAATAATAATAATAATAATAATAATAATAATAATAATAATAATAATAATAATAATAATAATAATAATAACAATAAATAAAAATATCTTTAACTTTTCCTAAATGAAAATATTAAAATTTATCATAGATGAGGATCAAATCGTTACATTATATTTTAGTAATACGAGCAGAATTTCCTAAGACAAGCTTCAAAGAACCTTCAGAAACTTTTATTAAAGTATATTAATACATAATTCAAGGTTTATCATTTTACAACATTTGCAGATTAATTTCACTTCTTCCAGCGTCGAAAAGCAAATGTCTCCTTTGGCAAAGCGAATATCAAACACCGATTTTTCATTCCGATATGACGGGTACTGTTTATTCAACAAGCTGCACATGAATCAGAGAATCATAATCTCGGCATATGTGATGGATGGGACGAATGTGATGTAAGTTATCAACAAGTTGATTTTAGTTTTGACGGGTTCGTGTTATCTGAATGATCTCATTTGATGTTTAGTTAAAGTCTAATCATAAGTTACGTTGAAATTCGTCAAAAATCCGGAACGATAGTATTTGTCATTTGAAAATAAACAATACGTTTCAAACTTATGTAAACAATGTCTACTTGAATCCATGATTAGGTCTTTAACTCAGGACCAGACCTCTGATTTCTGACTAGGTTTACAATCTGGGACTAAGACTATAAATTCGTGAATAGATTTTCAATTTAAAATCGAACCTCCGATTTGTGATTAGGTCTTTGAAACTCGCAAAGAGGGATTACTTTATCATTTATTTATTATTTTATATTTAATTGATGCTCTTACAAGTAAATAATTCTTTTACATTAATCATTACAAGTAATATATTAATTATAAAACGGTGATTTCTTGGTATCAGTATAAATTAAAATTTCAAACAAGCATATAAGATAAGCCTTTACTGCAATGTTTAAATTAAATTTTAATATAAACTTCGTAGCATGGCTTTTCATATCATTGTTTCTAATATGTTAAATATATTGTACTATTTACAAAAAAATTAACAGATAAAAAAATTCCTAGTTACAATTATCAAATTCAAAGGTTTGTTTAAATATGCTGAGTATCCGCGGAATTTTAAATTAAAATGGCCTAGAGATTCAAGTTTTACGAAAATTCTCAACAACTCCATTAATGAAGCTTACAATTCCAAGACAAGTGTTTTATATAAAATTACAATCATTCTCTAAGAACATGAAAAATTCTGGGAAATGACAATAATTAAACTTTAAGTACAATTAAATTAAAAGCTCATGTCTACTTTGCAAAAATTCAAATTAATAAATTTAATTTGTCTAAAATTATGTTTTTAATATTTTATGTAGTATGACAATTTTAAGTTAAAGGTTTTGCTAAATTGTTAAACTTTTGAATTTTTCGACAGAAAAAAGTCAATTTTCAGATAATGTGAAAATAAAATGTCATGCTAATTTCAAGTTGTAACATTTTAAATTTTCCATGTTGCTTCAATGCGTTTGTATAGTTTATAATATTTATATAATTTATTTAATAAAAAGCAGAATAAAATAAAAACTAATTACTCTAATATATATATATATATATAAACTATTATTATTATTCAGCTAGAAAGAGCTTATAATCCAATTTCTCGTGTTCACGATCCTAATTATAATTTAACACTAAAATTCATTTGTGCTACAAATCACAATCGTTCCAATTTTCATTGATACAGTGAAACATTTTGCTTTATAATAGGGGGTAGAGATTGAGATCGAGAATGTGTCTTTGGTTTACCTTCTAAAATTTTAAATAATTCTAACTGCTTCACTTTTGGTGGCTCATCTACAAATTAAAATGGAATTGATAACATGTACATTCCCATTGAAAATTTAGAAACAAATCAGTTAGTTCTTAATATATAAAAATTAAATTATACAAACTATTTGGTCGAATTAATGCCTAACTCACCTTTTATTTAAAAATTGGGTTTCCCGAGTGATAAAATATAATGCAATCGCTTGTCATTCCTTGATAATATAAAGGATGGACACATAGTTTTGTGTATTTGTTGTCTTTTTTTCTCAATATTTTACAGAAAAGTCAACCAAAAAATACAAAAAAAGTTACCAAATTCTATTTATAACAGTTGATAATTTATTTTCAGATTTGTTATTAGAGAGCATAAAATGAAATTTTAAACTGTGTTTAAGTGTATTATTTCATGTTTGTTCAAGTGACCCGGTAATTTGACATTATATTTAAACATGTTTACGGTGTGAAATTATTTTAATTAAAAATTAATTTGTTTAAATTTTAGGTTTTCTTATTAAATTTATATAATATAAAAACATAAAACATTGTATGTTTTATTTGTAGTTTCAGTTGGAAACTATAAAGTAAGGAAGTTACGTCTATATTAGGTAGTAAGTCATTCCCACTTTTCAACACATTGCCCAGATAAACTTAAATCCTTTCCATTTAGCCTTCACCAGCAACAAGAACTCTTCTCTACATCCGTAGACACAAATGTTAAAAAAGAAATGTTAGACCTGGTAGCCCATATCGGAACCACACGCAGTACCGATGTTAGAAATGCGCTAAAAGAAGTTATGAACAGGTTTCAATTGCCTGGTAATAAACTTGTAAGTGTCGCAACTGACTAAAACCCTGCAAAAAAGTAAAAAAATCCAAGGTCTCTTTGATTTTTTAAATAATGATCCTAAGACTTCACGTTTCATTGCACAATCCTTCTGTTGAATACTCAACTCTAAACATAATTTGCACCGAATTTCACATACATTATATATATATAGATATATATTCATTAAAGTTTTAAAAATATACTCTGTTAGCCACAGAACTTCTTGTGTTAATCGGATCCATTAAAAAAGCAATATATTAAATACAAAGTTTATTCTTTTTTAATACAATAATATATTTAAACAAATTCATAATAATTTGTTTGAGGAGTTTCTATCAAAATAATTAATGTATAAGTAAGGATTTCAACATACAGTTAACATAAAGTAATAATTTAATTTATGATTAAAATACCTCACATACTCTGTTAAAAAAATTATCAATTCTGTTTTATAAAACTTTAACTTTAAAAATAAATATTATAAAATTTTAAAAATCAAAATTTTAATATAATCTTAAGTTTTTAATAATGTTTTTACATTCATACATAATATTATTTTATTGTTATTTCCTTCCATATTTCACTTCAAAAACTACAAAACAAACATAAAATAGTATTCACTATATATATAAATTTATTTAAATTTATATTAATATTACTTCTGATTCGTTTTCTAATTATAAATAATTTTTACAAACCTTGCCAGTGCCATTGTTTCCCAAGCAGCTAGAAGTCCCTAGATTTGATTAAATGTGAGTTGGGGAGAATTTATAAAAATTCAAACTCAATAACAGAGTTATTTATTGTCCTATTCAATTCTGTCATATGAAAGCGCTGGGTGGAGAAATGACAGTAATTTTTATTTCCATTAACTTTGAAAAGAAAAATATTATTTCCTTGTTTTAATTTTCTCTGTATATAATTCCAGTTTTATTACGATTTGTGTGCAGTTTGAGATGGGCGAGTATTCAATGTGTGAGGAAATTACTTTGAAGTGAAAATTTTGTTAAATAATTACCATTCCCTTGAGGATTGGTTTTAAAAGTTTAATCAAAGTATATGATCAGTATTTTTTCCCCAAATTTATTGTATAGGTTACCATTAAGGGCGTGTGAGAGAGATACAGTATTTTGGAACTAGGGCCCCGGCCTAAACGGCTAGATGATTGACATAAAATTACGAGAAAACCTTTAAAAATATATAATTCCAATGTAAATTTTTAATTGCTAACAAATAATAATATTAATGATCCATGGGAATTTCGTATAAAATTTTTTTTGTTTAATTTTTTTTGATTATATATTTTTTTAGAATAAGATCTTTATTATTTATTTTCCAAGTTAAGCCAATATTTTAAGTGCAAGAAATAAATTAAATCATTATATCAGAAAAAATAAAATGAAGACTTTCTTTAAATCCAAGATGTAAATTATCCTACCAATCATTTCCAAGGCGCCAATACATTTATTTAGGATTGCATTTCACCATTTTCAACCGGATCAAGAATAAAAGAAAAATTATTCTTCAAAAGTCTTCTTTTGTTGATTGAATTACAGTTATCATAATGAAGGGTATAAAAATAAAAAAAATTATTTATTTACTTTAAAATAACAAACCAAAACTACAAATTATTTGTGATAAATTTATTTTTGTCTAGGTACCATATTAATAATAATATAATGATTGCAATATATTGTACGTTTCTTAATTGTTATGATCTCATTTTTCTAACAATTTACATCTCTTTAGTTAATGTATATTAACAAATATGTATACGTATAGTTTTTATTAAATTATAAGTATTCTCAGTGAGAAAGACAAAAAAGCCTGTGACTCTCTATTGCAGGAGTGGCCAAACCGCGGCTAGCGAGATACAACGCGATTTTGTTATACTGTTATGATTTCTTTGGCGGTGCTATCCTGGCGAAAACCTGCAACATTATCTACGACTTGACAGAGCTAGGAGAAACAAATATATCACTGATTAAATATGATTCAATTGCTTTATTAATAGCTATCATTATCATAATGAATGAATAGTTATACGTGTTTAACTGTTATATTGTTAATTTATAAATTGTAATAAAAACCATAATAATGATTTATTTTGTTTTAAATTTTACCTCAAAAAAATTATTTATTTATTTATATATATATATAACTATTTGTGCGACTCAGGGTAACTGTCCACAAGATCATTTGAATGGACCAGACTTGGTCTACTACAACTTATGTAAATAAGAGAAAAGAAATGGAAATATTATTATAAGTGTATGGCAATTTGATACACTGTCTCCTAGAGAAGCGTCATTTATTCTCCTAATAAATGACAAATTTTGAATTCATTTAATAATAGATACTTAATATAATGTTTATTTTTTTCAGGATACTTGGTTCAATGTCTTTTGGAATTAAAAAAATTTGGGAATCAGAAATGGTAAATATTTATTTTTAATAATAATAATAATAATAATAATAATAATAATAATAATAATAATAATAATAATAATAATTATAATAATAATAATAATAATAATAATAATAATAATAATAATAATCATAATAATAATAATAATAAATGATGATGACAGCTAATCTGTCGAAATATATTCTAGTATGATGTATGTTGGATTGACGTTTTCATATTTTTAAATCTGTGCCATTGTAATAATGAAAATTTTCCAAATTTAGGCCTATAATTTCCCAAAGAAACAGTGCAAAAAGTAATTTTTGAGAAGGAGGATGCTGAGTAATCCAAATTTTTTGAAACTTTACTTTTTCCATAATCATCAAAATTTACGAAGACCTTTGGTTAGATGTTCATTTCCTACAATTTGAGGAAATTAAAGACTAAATAATGTCAGATTCTAACAATTTCTTTTGATTTTGATAATTCATTAAGCCTTTTTTGCATGAAAGAATTCATCTCAGAAATAATTAAATTTGAAAGACTTTTTTTTAATGTTATTATCTATTGAAATTGTTGACCGACATATTCATTCTGACCTAAATCCTTTGAACAGTAATTACTAGTCGTCAACTTTTTACTAAGATTAGCTTACTTTATAGCTGAAGTGCTCAAAGCATAATACGTAGCTTGGAGTTATTTTTTATTTTTTTCATATAATTAATTATTGAATTGAAATTCTATTTAGCTAACAGGTTGGTACTATCTATTGAAAGAAAACATAGGATCTAAAAAGCATTTGAAGGTCTACCAGGAAACCATTCCTCGTAGCATAACGGCTGATGTTTTATGCACTAATACTACCGATGCAACCTTGGAACTTATTAAAGTGAGTACAAGTGAAATACTTTAATCTAAATCTATTAAAAGTAACTTAGGTCGATCTCAGGAGAAAGGGCAATGAATTTGGATTTACAATATGCGGGAACCAACCTCCTTATGTTGGAAAAGTAGAAAAGAATTCAGCTGCTGACGATTGTAACTTGAGGTCAGGAGATGTTATTGTAAAAATTGAACATCTATTAGTGTTTTCTTGCTCGGCTAAGGCAATAGCTCAAATACTTAGGTAAATTTTATTACATTTTAAGACCTACAGTCATATTGGCAAAAGTAAAATGAACTAAAGATTTCAGATTTATGGGCTTATAATTAGTGTTTTAAAAATATACAGATTGAGATCGAACATCTGTGACTATTTGCTTGACTTTTTGTCATCTAACAACTTCTCTATCTTCTACAAATGCCGGAATGGGCAAAACTTTCCTATGCCTTTGTACATGAAATTAAAAGTATATTTGCTTTGTCGGTGCCATATAATTGTTCGAATCTTTAAATGAAAGTATTATCTGTCACCAAAGTTACAACTCATTAAGACAAATATTTAATTTGAACAACTGAAAATTATTTATTAAACTTTGATGTCTCACAAAATGATCGCTTTTAGAAGTATAAAACAAAATAAATCTTTCGATTTTCCAAAAAAGATGTTTACCATTTCTTTTTCATTAGTGCTTTAGGCTGCCCAGTCATTTTTACAAACACAGCAACTTTGGTATGTTTTGAAAATTCTAATTATATTTTTTAATTAAAAGCCTGCGCATCAGAATAAACTGTGATTGGTCAAAATATTACATCAAAAGAGTAGCTTATTTATATCCTTATATTGCGGCAATGAGTCGGTAGAGAAAAAAATAGTATTTCAATGGTTAATTATGGTTAATTAATTAATTAAATGGTTAATTAAAGATAATGGAAATTAAAAATAAAAAGAGATCAAAGGTGAAAATGGTTAACAAAATCGATTATTATATGATAAAAATAATATTTTTTATTACATTTAATGTATGTAAAATTTTTCAAATTCAAATTATTATTTTCATTAATTTTGGCAAATTTTTAAACCAAAAAATTATTTTTTAATTTTTTATTGTAATTAAGCTTGACTGTTAAGTCACGTCATAAAATAATTGTTAATATTGTTTTCATTTTTTTTTTGAAAAGAATTGAGTCAGGCGGTTAAATTTAAATTAAAAAATTTAAAGTCAAATTAAAGTTATTTGTTTTTTATTTTATATAAATTTATTTTGAAAGAATTTGACTTTTTGATTTAGATTTAATTTTTTGTAAATTAACGATTTGAATTATTTGAATAATTTAATTTTAATTAATTTAAAAAACTCGAATAAAACATAACCTTATAATATATATTTCTAGAGGGTTTACTGTCATCATCGGGTAGAAACGAAAAAAAATTAAAGTTTTTAAATTACCTAATCGTAAAAAATAATAAAAGTTTTAAAAATCACGAACTTAATAAATTAATAATTTCTAAAAATATATATTTTATTAAAAAATAAATTTTGAAAATATTTAAAAATGTAAATAAATGTTTTTTACTTAATTTATTAGTTTTTACAATTTTACATAATAAAATTTTACATTTATATCATTTTACTATGGTGACTTTTAGTCCGCGATTTTATAGGGTAGCCCCTCGTAGATACAACTCGCAGAAAATGTCCCAGAATTAACAATTAATATGTTATCAAAATAAATTTAGTTTGTATAGTATTTCCACTCGCGTATCGTATTATTTTCCGAGCCATACGTTGGCCACATGGGCGCCCACTCTTGTTTGTAATGAAGTTTTCAGGAGACTTCATGGAGAACTTGTGGCAAAAGTGATTTTAATGTAACCGTTATTCCTAAACTGGTTTTAGTTGTTTTGTTAATCGTTCTAGAAATTAATAATACTCTATTTTAATTACAAAGAATATTTTTATAAGAAAATATTGCAGTTAGCAAAGTATCTCATCAACTAAATGAATTGTTACCAGAAATTATTTATAAGGTTTGAAAAATAAATCGTACTTTTTGCATGATTCGAAACAGAAAAAGCAATTGAATTAAATTTAAATATTAGTTTAATTTTTTAACTCAGTTCTTTAAATTTTTTGATAATTTTTTAACAGAGTATGTGAATTATTTTAATTATAAATTAAATTAAAATTAAAATAACTTCAAATAATTACTTAATAAAACGTAATAAAGTAAATCATTCAATAAATTAAAAGAAATCGTTATTCAAACAATCGTTTTAAGATATATTTTGACAGTTTAAATGACAATTTTAGGTGCAAAATCCAACTAAAATAATATGGATTAATTTATATATTTTAAACTAATTATTTTTTAATTAAATATTTTAATAAATATATATTTCAATAAATATTTAAATACTTTAACACGAATTTTTAAAATTTTATATAAATATAAAACTCTTTTATCTCTATTATAATAAAAATTTTAAAATCATAATAAAATATTTTATAAATTTAAATCATTTTACTCGACATGATACAAATAATATTAAAATTAAAAAAATTTTAAACAAAAAACGTTAATTTACCACAATTTTACATATTCAAACTATTTTAAAATATTCCAAGCATTTATAGGTATTGCACTTTGCACATTAATTTTTGGATCCAATCACCCTATCAATAATGCTTCACATATAATACGTTCACAATAATTATTAAAGCTTTTCAATAAAATTTTAAAATCAGACATCCCTAGTTTACTTTTACAGCCTCCATTGTGCTTACTAATATTGGTCAAACCCTTCAATGGGCAATGCTCTAGAAGTTGATTACAGAAATAACGGGAAGTCTCTCCAATATATGTGGCATTACATCCATTAAATGTAAATTGACAAACGATATCAGTGAAGCTGGAAAGAGCTATTCAAATTTGTATCATTGTATATGAATAAAGGAAGAAAATATGATTTGATTGATCAAAATGCTCCTATTACGACGACGTTGTTGTTTCATATTGATCCTTGAAGGTTACAAATTCTATGTTGGTTTTTTTAGATTAAGTCTGTTTGCCGTCAAACTCCCTGTGTTTCAATTTTGTAAAGAAAATTAACAAAACCCAAACACAAGAAACTTTTATTCGTATTTACCACATAAACAAAATCATCAATACAATATCTCTATATTTGCACCTTTTCGATTTGGTAAAGTACATCATTTCTAATACGTACGTAAAATTTAAATTGGCTAATATTAGTTTTCATTCGCTTTCAGAAACACTTCTGTAATTCAAATGTAGAGACACTTTTGCCTGTTTCAAATATCTAGTACACTTCGACTATCTCTTCAATAAATATATTTTTTAAAAATTTTCTTTAAAGCAATTCTATATTATTTAAACAAATAGTTTCGTTCTTAAAACAAACTGATATTTTCCAATGAATATTTAAAATTTGAAAATAAAGATTTTATCTTAAGTACATGTCATCTCTCAAATTAATTAATTAAAGCCAAAATCTAGTGAGTTCCTTAGTTTGACAATCGAAATATTATATTAGTGAAATTGTTGATAATTGACCAGTTGTATACGTTAATCGTGTTCACAAATAGAATTTATTGTGTTGAGTTTCAATGTTTTAATAAAGTGATATGTGAAGTCAGAAATAAATTATTTTCTTGCCGAAACAATTTAATAAAGGTCAAATATGAACTAAAATTTGAAGTGGGTCAATTTTATAAATGACGGATTCAATAGTCTGAGGTTGCGCAGCATTTCAATGTGTATTTGATGATTAAAACAAAGTAGAATACCAAACCGTCCACTATATATAATTAATATGATTAAATTAATAAAGATCTGATATTAGAAATAACTAATATCACCTATTTAAACAAATTTATTCAAAATTAAGAAATTTAATACTATTTTCCATTAACTTTAAAATATAAATTTCATAATTAAGAGCTTGTGTTAATGTATTTGTCCTCAATAAAATCATAGAGCAAACTGTCTAATATGTCTCGTACGCAAATCCTGGGATTACAGAAAATGGAAGACTTTTATTAGAAATTTATAACATAAGAATTTCATTGTATGATATTTATATTTTAAAAGTCTTGAATTCTTTTTATTTATATAAACCATGAAATATCCTTTACCAGATTCTAAAATAATATTCCCTTTGCATTGCCCCTCCCCCCCGATAAAATTCCCGAATATAATAAAAGTACTAAATTATTATTTTAAAGAATACTTAAATTTATGATTAAATTAAATTACAAAAAAATGTAAATAAATAAATTTATATTTACATGTTAATAGCCAATAAGTAAAATTGAACAGAAGTTCTAAACCGATGAGTTGGACTTCTCCCAAGGGAGGATTACAGATAAAAAGAAATAATGAAAGCATTTTTCGTTTTATTGTTTTATTTTATGCCTTACAAATATCTCTGTCTATTCATAAGATAAAATTATGAAAATTGCCTTAAAAATAACATTCAATATAACTTATAAATATAAATAAAAGTTAAATAACATATTAAATTACATTATCTCTTTTTATTTTGTATTTGTATATTTATCTCGAGGTTGCCTTAATGGTGTTAAAACCACTGATTTAATCTATGCGGTAAGAGTCCTATAAAACTGAAATGAAATGATATTATTATTATTATTATTATTATTATTATTATTATTATTATTATTATTATTATTATTTTTATTATTATTATTATTATTATTATTATTATTATTATTATTATTATTATTATTATTATTATTATTATTATTGAGTTCCCAAAATGTCGAGGACATTTGTGTTAAAAATAGTAATTAAATATATATATATATATATATATATATATATATATATATATATATATATATATATATATATATATATATATATATATATAAATAGTAATTAGTATATTTGGGGATTATATAATTAGTAATTAATATATAATAATTATATATAATTTGGTTTTTCCAAAAATGACGTAATTACTAAAAATAGTAATTACTTAAATTAATTCACTAGAAATAGGAATTAAATTTTCAATTTGGAAAAATAAAAAATCCATTTATTTGAATTGGTCAATAGACTTAGAAATTTAGTATTTAAGCAGCGTTGAAATTCATAATTTTGACTAGTTTGTCTTATCAAACTATATATAGACTAACTGAATAAAGGAATCCTATCCAACTGGATAAAAGGTAGCTTTAAAAATCCCTCGGATATATCAAACATTTCAAAAGATGATACGCAAATTAGGTGAGACGCTGCCTAAATACCCCCACTAGCTCATCAGTTTGTGAGTTATAGTGAGATAAGGAAATAAATTTAATTATCACTCTTCTCTTCCCTATATTTTCTCAGTTGATCAGGAAACGTAGATCCGATCGACGCGTTAACGTTAGGGCGATATAATATTGACTCTTTATCATGCTTCACTAGTCAACCCCCAAACTCAATAATTTTTGTCCCATTGTATTTATTGTATAATCTGTAATTGTTGTTCAGCTTAATAAATATTTTAAACGGAAATTTATTCTATCGTATTTATATTAATTAATTGAACGCACAATCCACGGATAGGGTTTTAGTCTATCCACCCAGCCAGAGTAGTCAGCATTATTATTATTATTATTATTATTATTATTATTATTATTATTATTATTATTATTATTATTATTATTATTATTATTATTATTATTATTATTATTGAATAAATATTTAAATAAGTTTAGGAACGATTTTTTTAAAAGACACACATCTTTTTGACAGTTTAACTCTCATCATCAAGTACAAAAATCAACTAAAATATTATGAATTAATAAATTAATTATTAATTTATGTAATTTAAACAAACTGTTTTGTTTATATTAATTAAATATTCTAATAAATAAATATTTTAATACTTTTAAACTAATTTTTATTGCCAAGTAGAACTGGCTCCAGATATTCAAGAAATGACTCCAGTTAGTACACAGGAAGAAAAATTCCGCTTCAATTGGCTACCGTTAGGATAAGCAATAATCGTTGGACATTTCAGAGACTAATGCACACAGTATTGGAAGGAATGATATTCAAAGGAGTAGTAGTTTACTTATATGATATTTTGATATGCAAGAAATGTAAAAACGATCAAGATATGCTACTAGCAGAAATATTTAGAAGAATTCGAATGGCAGGGTTGAAAATATATCCAGAAAAATATGAATTCAATAAAACAGAATTTTGCTTCCTTTATAAATAATGAGAAAAGTGTTGAAAAAGAAAGGTGAAAAAATCGAAAAACCAGAGGTTCTAAATTGTTCGACAGAGTGAAGTTCTCAAATTTACAAACTACTACAGAAGATTCATTAAAGACTATGCCTGAATTACAGAGCCATTATATGCCACAACATCTGGACATAATCAATATATAATTTGGACTAAAGATTGTAATGAAAGCTTTCAAGTACTGAAGGAAAGGTTAAGTAAGGCACTAATTCTTGACTATTCAAGAGAAGGTAGAACATTTATCCTTGACACAAGCGCTAGTTTTGGAGTTATTGGATCGATTTTGAGCCACATTGAAGAAAAGGGAGAACAATATGTTTATAGCATAATGTTCGAGACATATGAGAGTTCATGAAAAGGGTTACTGTGTAACCATAAAAGAACTTCTTACTGAATATGAGTATATTATGCATTTTAGAGAATATCTTTACGGACAAAGTTCATAATTCGTACTGATCACTACGTAAAATGCCAATCAGCCTACAATTTCAAACATATGATTTTGAACTGAAATACCGATATATATACATATATATATATATATATATAAACTATCCAAAGAACAGATACTATGGAAAAAGTATTGATGCAACACCAGAAGGATATTAAATTTTAAAAACTATCAACGATTGTTTCCAATTCAATGTAAAAATTACACGAATTAATGGAGGATAAACAACCATATCATAATATTAGTCCCAGAAACCCTAGACTAAGAATTATATAATATTGGAGTTAAAAGATTATTTCATTACATTGAAAAGATATTTTACTGACCGAAGATGCATGAGACTGTTCAACGTTATCTACGATATTGTGATATATACTCTAAGACGAAGATCAATCAGAAAAGAACCAAGAAAATATTTATTCCCAGGTATAGTTCTGAATTTCCAGAACAGATTGTTATGAATGTAGCTTACATGAAATACCAAAAAAATTTTTATTTTTAATGATTGTTCGTTTTAGTAAATTGATAAATTTGACCGCAATCCCGAAGTAAGACAATACTTAACCGTTGGATCATTCATTTCGGAAAATCAAAGAGCATATTGACAAACGGAGGCTAAAACTTTTAAGGAAAACGTTTAAGAAAAAGACTACAGATACTTGGTATCAAACGGGAATTCGTCTCACATTACCAGCATCAATCAAATGGATTAGCCAAAAAGTCATATGAACAGTAAGAAATCTTTTAACAGTGATCTTAACAGGGGTTGTGAAAAGAAGAAGTAACATAATGGTTTATTTAAGACAGAGTTAAGCATAAATAGCAGTTGGCTGAAACCAACGGGTTTATCACTATTTGAGATAATTTATGGGCGAAGTGTTGGTTTACTATCAAACTTGAAGGAAGGAGATATATCAAAAGGAAAATTGATGGAAGATGCAAGATATAGCTCAGATAAGGCTGCAGATAATACGAAAGCTATTGATACGGTAAAGAGAAGTGTACGTGTTTTTGAGATGGGGTAAGTTATTAGTATGCAAAAAACAACACAACAGACACAAGGACAGTATCCAGTACGAATGATATACAAAATCGTCAGGTTTACATTACATCATCGAGTCGAACTCCATTCCCAAGAAAGGACGAAAGAAAGAAGTATAAAGGGGCTGAAGAAGTGCAAAAAACTTTAAGGAGAGTCATATAAATTATTTAAAGATATTTAATTTTATTTTTCTCTTAGATATTTTTTATGAAATTGAAATAAATCTTTGTTTATAAATAATTAAATTAACATAAATTCAAAAACTATATTTAATTTACAACAATATTTAAAACAACGTATTATCATTAATTTTAAATGATCTTTCATATAAATATCATATGATAAAAATTAAGCTTCTTTAAAATGAGTCGGATGTAACTGTTATTATATAATGTTTTTTTCTTTTTATTATTTCAAAATAGCACATTATAACACAAAAATAGAGATAATCTAGCGTTTTCAAATAAAATAAACTTCTAAAATTAAAGAGTGATGGACTAGCTACAATTTTGTATCTCTATAAAATAAAAAATAGAAATAGTACACTTTAAATTTTGTCTATTTATAAAATGTCCTTCAAACTAGATTTACTATTTTGGAATTTCAGTTCTCCTTCGTATTGGTGTGTTGTGGCATTCGGATAAGAAAGAAAGAGGGAAATTTTCAACTTGTAGAAATAGAAAAGCAGAATATGTTGACATATATTTTTCTTAGTTAAAGCGAAAATTTTAATTTTACAGAGTTTGAGAATCAACAACTGACCGCAATACTCTTAATTAATTGTTGTCATGGAATAAATTGACTTGGATAATAATTTAATAATTATTATTACTATTATTGTTATTGTTGTTGTTATTATTATTATTATTATTATTATTATTATTATTATTATTATTATTATTATTATTATTATTATATTATTATTTTTATAATTATTATTAGGACTTTTTTGTTTTTCACCTCTGATTTCTTTATAAGTGACATATTATTATTATTATTATTATTATTATTATTATTATTATTATTATTATTATTATTATTATTATTATTATTATTAACTTTTATTATTATCCCCATCATTATTATTGGCCTTGTTGTGTTCATAGATTATATCCAGACGAAGTCAGCCTGACAATATATCGTTCAAAGACTCAACCGTCAAATTGTGATTTGTTCGTCAATTCAGTGGGCAGCCCGAAATCCCCAAAAGATGTTATCAAATTCCACTCGAAATCGAAATCCATATCTTGGATAAAAAAAATTATGACAACGAAAAAGAAAATTAACAAGTTCGAAGAGAATTTCCCTCAAAATTATTATGTATCCAATTTGGGATGTAAAGTAAATTGTGTTGACTTTTTAATTAAAGAATTCATTGCGAATTTCCTTCGGTCTAGATGAATGAGTGTCACATTGACGGTAATTTAAACAAAAACCCAGTCTCCTCCCCTGACATTGAAATTGTTAAGGATAATAATAAAAATAATGTTATCGACAGGTTGCAATATCTTGGTAACATTCAGTCGGTAAAATTCCCGCCAAATCACGGTGCTCATGTAGAATACATTACAAATTTGTGGCTGATTGAGACAACCAGTAGGATCAGCGTCACGGTTTTGCTATTGAGCCACCTGATACTAATTACCCATGTTGAACCTGATGGTTTTTATACTGTCATAAAACGGCCAATTTTGATTGAAAGCATTATGTATTTATCTATGCCAATCTCTACAACATGTAAGTTCTAAGGGTGATCATTATTTTATAATCAAATAATAATAATAATAATAATAATAATAATAATAATAATAATAATAATAATAATCATTTTGGGTTTCTTAATAACACAATATGAAAAGTTTTATTGATTCACACTCTGATTCCAATCGTATTCTTCGGTATCAAATCAACAAATTCTCAACTTTATATAGATTTATTTATATCAAAATTTAGAACACAAAATATAACACTGAGCTCCAAATTAATTGCAAGCAGTCACAACATTTTAACATACACGAGGACGCAAAGGCTATAAAATTCAATAGTGCGATTATCCTGCCAATGAAATAATTTTCATTTCTTTTGTTCTTTTGATTAACCTCCAATTCCGTCTATATTAGAGGTTCCCAAGGATTTTTTTATTTAGTAGTTTATTAATTTAGTTTTAATTAATTTGGTGCAATATATTTATATGTAGGCAGGCATATGTTTGAAGCATATTTTTAGGTGCTTGTAAAATTTTTCTTGGCAAATTTCTGTATTAAAAAGGTTTTTCTTATTACCAACTTATTTTAAAGAACCATTGTATACTATGATTCGAATTGTAACTATGCAACCAATAACGACTTTTAGTTCATAAGAAGCTTAAATAGTCAAGGAACCAAATTCATAAAAAAATAGGTCTCAACTGTAATAAGTACGCCGTAATTAGTACGGTGTTGTGCTATGGGAAAAACAAAAATTGTTATATATATTGTTTAAAAAAGGTGTTTCATTTAAATAAAAAATATACGTATTGTTAATAAAAATATAATCTAAATAAAATTAAATTTAAGTACTTTTTATATTTAGTAAAAATAAATATTCCAATTATTTTTTTTAAAAGAAATATTGCTAAGATGGATAAGTGGTTGCAAAAGACTCTAGAGCAAAACCAAGCAATAGAAAAGCAAAAGAAAAAGAAAGTTATGTTGCAACAAAAACCGTTAATAAGAGAAAAATTGATAAGAATACTTATACAAATATTCCAATCTTCAAAACGAGGGAAAAGAAAATATGATTGTGATTATTTAGAATTTGGATTTACATGGAATAGGGAAGAAGATGATCTAGGTTCACTGTGTGTTATTTCCCAGGAAATGCTAGCTAATGAGAGCATGAGACCTAGTAAATTATTGTGCATTATGAAACCAAACATCCTGATTTAAATAATAAGCCAGTGGATTAATTTAAAATAACATTACAGGAATTAAATAATTCTAAAAATCTGCTATCCCACATACCAGAATTAACTAAAAAGTTATGTTCGCCTCATTTCTCATTAGTTTGCGCATTGCACAATCTGGTAAATCCCATACAATTGGAAAGTCTTTAATAATTCCAGTGATAAAAGATCTGTTGGGTTATGTTTGAAAATAAGAGCTTAAAGGAAATTGAATCAATTTCACTTTCCAAAAACACTGTTACTCGTAGAATCGATGAATTGTCTGAATGGTCAGAAAATAACCTAATCAATAAAATTCAGGTTAGTGGACTTTTAGCGTTACAACTGGATAAATCAACAAGCGTTATCCCAACTAATAGTTTTCATTCGTTTTATATAAAATAACGAGAAGAAATTGTAATATATTTAAATGAAAACCAAAAATGAGTATATAGCTGTTTTGAATGATGAGAATTATCTACTCTTACTAACTTACTAAGTTGATATATTTTCAAAATTAAACGAATTAAATAAATGGAATTGATACATTTTCGGTTCATTATAAAATAAAAGCTTTTTCAAAAAAATCTATTGTTGTGGAAAAATAATATTAAAAGTTGTAACTACGACTGCTTTGATATATTACAAACTTTTATCAATGAAAATTAAACAACATCAAATAATTATTTTATTTTTGTAATAATTGAACATTTGGACAAACTTATGGAAAATCTAGATTTTTATTTTCACGATGAAATGAAAATTCTCGATAAATAAACATGGGTTATAAATACTATTCAAAATGGTTCAGGTACTGAGAAATCAACAAAAGGGATGAGGAATTGAGAAAATAGGGATATAAAATTAATTTTGACCGAAAAAATGATACAGTTTTGGTTGTCGGTACAAAGTTCATATTCAATTTTACAAACTGAAGCTTCTTATATAAGTGAAATTGCATTTTCAGCAATGTTTGCATTAAAAAAATAAATATCGCAATAAATTACAATTATCAAACTCACTTCGCCTGAAAATAACTAATAAGATGTTAATAGCAAAACAGGCCCATTTGTCTCATTAATTATTTTGATATTAGTAAATTAATGAACTAATGTTTTTATTTTTTTACGGTTTTAATTAGAGGGTCGTGACTGGTAAAAGTTTGGGAACCTCGGATCTATATCACTGATTTTAAAAATATATTTTTGTCAACTAAATTTTACATTGAGTATTTTGTGATGACTTATCTTTTGTTATACTCTTTTATACCTATTGATTATAAATTAATATAACAATCACTTTTTATTAGTGAGCACAATAGAGGCTGTAAAAGTGAAATAACAATGTCTGATTTTAGAATTTTGTTGAAAAGTTTTAATAATTATTGGGAACGCGTTATATGTGAACAATTGCTAATAACGTCATTGGATCCAAAGATTAATGTGCAAAGTTCTGTGATTACGAATGTTTTTAAATAGTTTAAGTATGTTAAATCATGTTTATGTATTGTTTTTTTTAAAAAAAACTTTTTAATATTATTAAAATAATTGAATTTGTAAATTACATTATTTTTTAAAAAATTATAATATAGATAAAAATTATAATATTTATATAAATAACATTTTAAATTAGTAAAAAGTATTTGAATATTTTTTTAAATGTTTATTTATTACAAAATTAAATTAATATAAAAAAATAATTTGTTTAAATTAAAAGTTAATTCATAATATTTTTAGTTGGTTTTGTGTACCTGAAGATAACAGTTATGCTGTCGAAATATATATCGTACGAAGACTTTTTTATTGGCGTTATCTTTTAATTAAATCGTTGCCAAATTTATTTAATTATTTACTTTTTATTTTCATCGCTAGATTTGGCTTGCAGAAAGTTTTTAAAGAGACAATTTGAATTTTTAAAAAAAAATTATTTTTGAACTTTATAAAATATTACGTACATTATTGAATAAATTCCATAATTTGTGTATTTCTTCTCTTTACAGGTTCATAGGATCTTCAGATGCTAATTTTTATTATTTCATTTCATTTTTTCTTTCAAGATCAATTTTAAATCCTCAAAAATAAAATTAATAATAATAATAATAATAATAAAGGAAGAAGATGAAAAGAAAAAAGAAGAAAAGTCAATTTTTGATTCAAATTATTTTGGGAAATTTCACAGAATAATGATTAAGAATATATTTATTTTAAAGGAAAACTCGTTATATTTCTCATACAAGTTTTCTTTTGTTTATTCAATAGTATTATCAGATATATCTTTAACCAAGAAATTAAGAGAACTTGAGAGATCACAATTCTATTGATATTACATAGTACTTACTAACAGCTTACCAATGTCCCCCCATTAGCCAATTCAAGTGAACGGGCCTATATCAATTCGCCTTGAACTCCTCCACTACAAAGATACACGCTCTTTATTATATATCTTTACTCACTGAAAGAAACTCTTCAAAGAATTATTTGATACATATACCTTCCCAGTCGTTCCTTTTCCTATCTCTTCAAAGCCTAATTACGGTTAATGGTCCCACCCAGAGTTCATTATAAAATTATCCTAAAACAACTAACATAGGTGTGAATAAAAATTGAACAGGCATATGCTATAAATAATCCAAAAGGCAGCTGTTTCGTTTTCCATAAATTCCTCCTGCCGCCTCCGACTTTTTCATCGCTTACAAACTTGGAGATAAAATGCTAAAAGTTAATTAAATATTAAAATTAATGAATAAAATATTACTAAAAATGTCATTCTTAAATGTTTGGTCACGGTCGATCAAGCCTATTCATTTATATTTATGATTTAGATGATCTTGTGCTACAATATCGGGGCGAAGGAGGAGCCAATGAAACGATTCATTTACACGGGGATTCCGTTGAATATTTCACAAATCTTTTGAAAGAGAAACGAGTCACACACAACACCGAAATCAGTACGACTTAAACAATTTTTCTTTTTATTAATGAGGATATATATTTATTGATTTATTAAAATTATTTATATATTTATTTATAGAAAATATTGATTTATTTCTGTAAATTTTTTTCTGAATTTTGTGTGCGTGTTTGTGTAAATGTGCATTGTCAAATTATATTCCATTCTTTATATTATGACGTTTTATTTGTTAGTATTAAAATTCAATTTTATAAATTTTTGCCTTAATTAAACAAAAATAAAAAAATCGTTTTGGAATTTAGTTATCTCATTATTGCACATTTTCCCGATCTCAGCTTCAACTTTATTCTGATCGATTTGTTTAGTGCAAATCAATAATGTGCTATGGCACATTCTGATGCCGTCTTTACTTCGGGAGTCTTAAAACTCGATCCATCATCATTCTGATTTAACGCTAAATAAAAATCAGACTCCATTAAAACACAAAATTTTGGAAGACTTGCAAAAGGAATTTTAAGTTGTGTATATTGTGTTTATTATACAGCAGGATAGTGGATATAGCTCTCCTTAAAATTAAGAATAAAATGATAGGGGTTTTATCCTTTAACAACTTAAGAAGGTTTTATCGAGATTTAGAAACCAAAATCTAAAGCAATACTGTAATAACTTTGAGTAAATACACCAAATCTTTCTTTTCTCAAAGTTTCTAACGTTTATAGTGTTTACCTTTTTGCCATGATAGCATCAATACCAATAATAACGCCATTTTTATTAACAAAATAATTAGACTAAAACCTCCATACTTGACAGGTTTCCCAACTTTCCACCCAAAATAAGAAAATCTAAATGAAAATCCGAATATCCATCCCCACCAGATGGTATGGAACAGATGGCCAGCAAGTTATGGGTAAAAAATGCTGACATAATAAAAATAAAAACAAATTATATTAAGATTTATATTTCAACTAATTATTGTGGATTATATTTAATATTCTAACGTTAATTATTTAATAAAATAATACATTTTATTAACCCTTTGCTGTCTTATCTTGATTCTAACTCGACATACCAATAATTGCTCATTTGAAGTTTCAGATTTCGTTGTATGTATTTTTTTTACATTTCGTGTTAAGAACAATATATATGCGATAAAAAATTGGAAAAAGCCAATGGATCATAAGAAATTTCGAAAATCGATAATTTTGAGCCTCGTTGGTAATTTCAGAGCACCCAGTAAAAAGTCAGGACGAACTTCTACCTCAGACAGGGAGCAACAGTTGGGAGGAAAATTGCATTTCATATATGAACATCCTTAATGAAAGAATAAGGATTATATTGTTTGCTCCAAAAGGAACATCCCAGGTAGAAGAAGGTTGACAATATACATACGCAACATATGCGATAGAAAGCATGGCCTCCATTGAGGAGTGTTCTGAACGCTATCATACCCTTGAACAATTCAATAAATAATTTAAATGATGATTTATATTGTATGATTGTCATAAAATAATCATAAAAATAAATTTTTTGATTCCAAAAAATACCTTTTTTTAAAAAAACCCAATTTAGTTCAAATCATATATACAAAAGTTAATTAAAACAATTATGAACCTGGTGGGTAACTTTTTTACGGACCACAAAGGGTTAAGAAATACGATTGTATTCTTAAAATCTATTTAGGTTTTGTAGAATGTAATATTATTATTTTTAATACAATATTATTTTCGATAAACCGTGTTCTGAATGACCGTTCATGAACAAACAGTACGCTAGTTCAGTGGTGCGCAACCTATTTTCAATTCATACATCTCATTTTATGTAAAATTTTGTCGAGACTCATACTCAAAGCTTACGCACCGCTGCACTAGATGAAACAGTCTACTGAACGATTCGTTAGTAAGTGAAAAATCAGCATCTCTCAAATTCATTATCGGATGCAAAGTAATCAATATTGTTCAAGTATCCATCTTCTTGTGTGATTTCAATTTCAAGATGTTTGAAATGACATTAAATTAGAATAAACAAAAGCTTGGATGCGTTGTAATAATTTTTTTATTTATGCTCAAATATAAATCAAGTTGTTTTTTTAATGTTATCTGCACATGTATACTTTTTATATTATTAAATTGTTATACTAATTTAAATAACTTTGGGAATAGTGAAATATTTCACCGATTCATTCAACACAACACACTATGTTTTTATAAATTATTATTTTAAATATTGAAATATATTTTTTCAATAAAATTTCACTTTCTTAAATTAAAATTTAACTTTTTGGTTAAAACATTAAATACATTTATTCCTAAAATTTATATCCAATCAATTTTTGTTTTACATTTAAAATTTTTTATTTAATTATTCAATTTTTTAAAAATTTTTATTTTTTAACATTTCTGTGATTTAATATTTTTTCAATTATCAACAGCAGATCTATTTTAGTGAGTAAAAAATATTTTTGGTGATGAAATTTTCATAATCAGAGATTTTTGATTGGCCTAGCAATAATGGGATAATATTTGAAAAATTCAAAAAAATAAAAGCAAACCAAAAGTGAATAAAAAGATATATGATTTTACTGTTAATCCATCTTGTGGATTATTATGGAAAAATTTGTTTTAATCATTTAGCAAAACTCAGTTGATTACCAAAAGTGTATTTTTAAAAAAGTTTTAAAAGATTAAATGAGAGAATGGGACATGAAATTGGAAAGGTTACATTAACAAAAAAACGTTTATTTATTAAAATTAATTTCTTATCAACAGTGGAATGTTAATAAAAACTTGTTTATTTTATGTTTCGTCGTGGATCCCTGTTCGTAATGGGGAAAATTATTTTTGTCCAATATCGCTGTCAGGGGAATCTGATACACCCGAATATCTCGATGATCCATTAAAGGGATAAAAATAACAATAAATTGGAAATTTATAGAAATGAAAATCAAGTCGAAATTGATAACAAATTTGAAATTATCAAATTAATAAAATTTATTAGAATAACCTTAAAACCAATAACACAAGACATAAGTTAGGGTTGTGAGAATTAATTAAAACAAAATTAATTCTAATTTAAATGTAAAAAAGAACATATTTTAAGGAGAGTAGAAACAGGTGGCAATCGAAATAAAAAATGCCTTAAATAATTTAAAATTGATGAAAGTTAAAAAGTTAATTTCCCGATGTGACCATCATATATCATTGATTTATCTTGATATTAATCATTTCCATGTAACTATAGCAACCCGTGTTATTAAATTTGATTTTAAAAATTATTTTCAAACCTATTAGTTATATTTTATTTATTTTATTTCTCTATGAGGAATCAACTAATAATTTATTGCATAAACATATTTTTTTTTGAAAACTTAATCGATGTGATATAAATCAATAAGTATTTTTCATTTTGTACTTTTCTCAATCTTGGTATTAATGATTTTCATGAAACTATAGCAACCTAAGTTATTAAATCTGATTTTTAAACATCATATTTATAATTTATTCAATTTAAATTGATTAAAAATTTCAATTTTGATGTAATTTTTAGTATAAACAATCGATTTTAATTAGTATAAACGAATGGTTTTGAGTTATAAACAATCAATTATTAATTAAGTTATTATTAAAATATTATCATAAGTAAGTTTACTTTTTATATATATTTAATTTACTATTTGTTTTTAGTGAATTATTGCTATACATATAAATTTTGCGTAGCTATCAGTCACTAAGATGTTCACTACTGTGAACTTGTTACATCATCATATTTCAAGATAAATGATGTTGGTTTCCCTGGTTATGTGTGTCCAGAATGTCTCACCATAACATCTGGTAGATGGTCAATGTTTTTACAACAACACGGGCATCACCTCAGACAAAGCAGAGAATCGAAAAGTAGTATAGTTGCCAAAAGTACGTGTATGTATAATATAACTAACTATTAACCTTTTTTAGTATTGTCAAAGAGGACAACCCTTCAAGACACTTTGCATATTGATAAATATGATACAAGTAATCTTTTGATAATTTTTAATGATTTTTAAAATATTAACTGTTAGATACTTTTAGTATTCAAGATTCAAGATCGAGTAATGAAAGAAATGAATATAAAAATGCTAATTTTTTACTTTTATTTAAATTATTAATTATTTTTAATTTAGATGATTTAAATATTCACATTGAAAACATAGATGATAGAATATTTTATGAAACAAATTATGACGAACTTGAAAAAATCTCTACTCTGAATGTTAAATGTCAGTTTTTAGTTATTACAATCAGAATTATTTAACTTTTTTCATGTTTCAGGTAATCTTTATCTGAAGCATTGTTAATCTACAAGCCACGATAACAACTGCCACAATAAAATGAATCGATATTATCAAGTGAGTAATTATTATATATGTCCTGTATGCCAGACCCAAACCTCTGACCCGTACCTTAAATTTTATAATGACCATAAAATCACTTGACTCAATTTTATACGGATTAAAAATCATTGTTTAAACACAATTTGAAACGAAAAAGTACCATAAAATCTGAAATACTTGAAAAAATATTTATTAAAGATGATTTACAAATTGGACTAGGGTTAAGTGACATTATTGTTGAACCAGAAATTGAATATGATTTATTATGCTCACATCGAATTATAAAAGTGAACATCGGAAGATATAATGTTAAGGAAATAGTTCTTCCATCTTCTCTTTTGGAAAAATTAAAAATTACATTAAATGAAATGAAACATTCAAAAGTTCAATTTGGAGTCCAAGTAGAAGTTGAAAAAGATGGGGAGCTCAAAGTAGTTAGTATATCAAATCGCGCTGCTTCAGTGACTACGACTTTTCTTGATGAGGGTATAAAGAAAATAAATAAGAATGTTGAACGAACAGAACTAGGAAGTAGTTGGAAAATAAACCGAATAATAGAAGTAAATTTCAACATAACCAAAGTTTCGAATATATCTAGGTTATCTGGACATAGTTATATTCCACCACTTAAAGCTCTAATAGGTAAAAAGGCAATAGTTAACGTACAAAATACCGATAATTTATGTTTCATATATAGTGTTTTGGCTGTATTGAAATCTGATAAAATCAAGAAAGATAGAGATAGACCAAGAAAATATTTACCGTATATGAATGACTTGTTATACGATCCTAACGATATGCCAATGAAACTGTGTGATATTCCAACTTTTGAGAAGAAAAATCCTGGTTTAGCAATTAATGTAATGATTTATATTAATGAAAATTTTGAGGATAGAGAAGAACTTATAATGAACATCCATAATTAAATATAATTCACTGAACAAAAGTAACTGGAGTGGATCCAATTTATTTATTGTTGATAAAGGAGGGTGAAAAATATCATTATACAGCAGTAACTAATTTACAATCCTTGATGAATTGTCATAAAAACAATGATTGTAATGTTCGAATTCGTTGCAAATGGTGTGAAAATTGTTTAAATGGATTTTGTAAGCCAAAATTCTTTGAAAACTCCAAGAGTTATGTAAGAAAAATCAGTTGGGTACTACGCTATATACATTACCAAAAGATAAAGATAAATATCTGGAGTTCAAAACTGGTTAAAAACAATAACACCTCCTTTCGTCATCTATGCAGATTTTGAATCCATTTTACCAAAAGATGACATTTATTTTCAAAAACATTTGCCAATTTCTGCTGGACTCTTATTAATCAACAACTTCAATGGTATGACAAGTTACCATCATTTCATTGGTCAAAACTGCGTTTATGAATTTTTGAAGGTTTCAGATATAGGAACAAACATTGTGCTACCATGTTATAAAGAAAATGTGAAAAAGCTGATGTTACCACTTACTTTTGACGAAGAATATTCATTTGATAATTGTGAATATTGTTATTTGAGTAATAAGAACATAGTAGATAAGGTTAGAGACCATGACCATTTTACAGGAATATATATTGGTGCAGCATGTAAAAGTTGGAATGTTAATAGGAGCATCAAAGAATTATTACCTGTAGTTTTTCATAATTTACGTGGGTATGACTTACATCATATCCTTAAGTGTGGAATAAATCAATTTCCAAATTGGAACTTATCATGTATTCCAATTATTAGTGAAAAGTTCTTATCCCTTATGGTATATGTTGGTAAGCTTAGAATACGTTTTATCGACTCTTACCAGTTTGTTAATGACTCATTAGCTAGGGCTGTGAAAACTTTGACTAGTTTACCTTTAACAAAATCTGTTTTTACTGGTACCATTGTTAATGAAAAAGGTATTTTTCCGTACAACTTTGACACTAGTTTAAAGGTCTTTGAAAATACTTATGAACTGCCTCCAATCTGGGAAGGAGTGAGTGAAATTGAATATGAGAAAGTTCAATTAATTTGGACTGAAACTAAATGTGTAAATTTACTTGACTATATGATGATATACTTGAAACTCGATTGCTTTCTTTTAGCTGACTTTTTCCAACAATTTCGGGCGAAATTGACAAAGATACAAGCCTATAAAGTTTCAAAAATTCCCGTCAAGAATGACTTGTGTTTAACGAGCCCGTTATTATTTTCGCAATTTTTAAAATGCTATCATGTAGAGAATCAATTATTTTGGTATTCCTGTAATGTCTTGGAGTTCTGCGTTAATAACTTTAGATAAACCCATTGAACTATTGCATGACATGGAAATTTATAATTTCTATGAGGGTGGTATTCGTGGAGGTCTTACTTTCGTTATTAAACACTTTGTAAAAACTGATGAAACCACCGAGTTGCTTTATATAGATATTAATAATTTATACGGTTGGGCTTTAAGTCAACCTTTACAATGTGGCAAATTTAGTTGGATATTTGATGGTTTTGATTCAATATTGTCTGATTATTTTTCTTTAAATCTTGAATCTTTGTCATATGGGTATATTCTTCAAGTATATCTTTATATTCCTTCTGATCTTCATGATAAGTTAGACAACTTTCCTATTGCTGCTTAGAAAATGAAAGCTGAGGGATCTAAGGTTGAAAAATTGTTATTGACTCATTACCCAAAAAAAAATTATGTGATTCATTGGCGTTTACTAAAATTATACTTGTCTCTTGGTGTTAAGGTTACTCAGGTGAATCGAGCTGTAAGATTCAAACTGTCTCCTATTTTTAAAAACTACATTGATACCAATACAGAGTTAGGAGCAAAAAGTACAAACACGCTAGATAAAAATTATTATAAGCTCCTAAATAATAGCTTGTATGGTAAAACTGTCGAAAACCTGAAAAAAGAATGAATTTAAGGTTATGTAATACAGAAAAGAAGATGATTACAATAGTGCGATACCGGCCCTCTAGCTCAGAGGCCATCGAGCTCACATAACCCCCCCGGCAAAAAAATTTTTTTTCTAAGTTTAAAAGTACAAATTTTTTAGAACAAAGACAATGACTCATTCAAGGTCATTGAAAAAAAGACCATGACTCATCAAAAAATTTTAAAGGTCATTTAAACGAAGACCGTGACTCATTCAAGGTCATTGAATGACTCGTCATGTTTTTCAAGGTCATTTAAACAAAGACCATGACTCATCGAAAAATTTCAAGGTCATTCAAAATTAAGTCAAGGTCATTGGATGAGTCATCAAAATTTTTCAAGGTCATTCAAAAGTAGGTCAAGGTCATTCGAAATTTCTCAAGGTCATATTATTTTTAAACATTTTTAAATTTTAATTTTATAAAAAAATGTAGTATATATTTTGTAAATTATTTTATTTTTATTATTATTATTATTATTATTATTTTTATTATAATTATTATTATTATTAATATTATTAATATTATTATTAATATTATTATTAATATTATTATTACTTTTTATTAATATACGTATTACTTATAAAAATTTATTAATACTTATAAAAACTTTAATTATTATTATTAATATTAATATTTTTATTATTATTATTATTATTATTATTATTATTATTATTATTATTATTATTATTACTTTTTATTATTCTATTATTATTGATAATATTATTATTATTATTATTATTATTATTCTATTATTACTTATAAAAATTTTATTAATACTTATAAAAACTTTAATTATTATTATTATTAATATTATTATTAATATGCTTATTACTTATAAAAATTTTATTTATACTTATAAAAACTTTAATTATTATTATTAATACTTTTAAAAACTTTTATTAATATTATTATTATTAATACTTATACAAACTTTAATTATTATTATTATTATTAATATACTTATTAATATACCATGACATTCCAGAAATTCCATAAAAATTCAGAGGTTCTAAACCATTGTAAGCAATAGCCTTTGCGCGAAATTGCTGAAAATAGTCTGCAAGGAGGAATACGTCTAATTTTAGGTAAGTTAACATGTAGTCTAACATTGTAGTGCAATTTTGCTGTGTCCAAATTAGTTGGGAGGTAGCATATTCATCATCAGATACAGAATCCCATTTTGGAGGAAGTTCATAAGTCGATTCAAGAACCTCTAGTGATACTGCAAAATCATAAGGAAAGATACCCTTTGCCTTAACTATAAGACCATCAAAAGCAGAACAAGTTAGAGGTAGATCAGTAAGAGTTTTCACAGCCTTGGCTAAAGAGCAATTTACAAATTGCATACTATCTATAAATCTAACAGCCAATTTCTTAATATTTACAATCAAAGATATGAATTTCTCAGTTGTTGTAGGAATGATATTTAATTTCCAAGATGGAAATTCATTCAATCCATACTTTAAAATAGGATGAAGGTCATACCCTCTCAAATTATGAAAGACTATAGGTAACTGTTTGCTTATTTTCCTATTTATATTACAGTTACGACAGGCAGCACCAAGATACTGATTTGTAAAATGATCATGGTCCTTAACCTTATTTCTAATAAGTTTTTTACAAAGGTAGCAAGTTCTACATGCGATGAACTGCTGTTGCTCATTAGATGTAAGATTATTCATCGATTTTTTACCATGATTTTCATAATATGGTAGGACAATTGTGACAGCAATTTCCTCTACTTTCTTTAAAAATTCCAATACACATTCCAAGCCTATAAAACTGAAATATTGTGTAGTATTTGTGTAATTATTTATTAATAATAAGCCTGCTGATATCGGCATGTGTATTTGATGATGTTTTACATCTTTAGGCAAAACAGCCTCAAAATCCGCATAAATTACGAATGGTGGGGTAATCATTTTGGAATAATTTTTAAATATTAAGTTTTTATTTTCAGGGAGCGTGTATAGGGTTGTTCCTATTTGATTTTTAGCGCACAAATCAACATGTGCCTTAAAGGTTTTATCATAATAAAAACCGTTTAAACAATGGGGACACCATTTTACGCGAATTCTGGTGTTACATTCACTACTAGAATGACAATTCAGCAGTCTATTTAAATTAAAAATGGCGGTATAATGATAATTATCACCGTCTTGTAATAATAAAAGATTAATCGGGTTACCACCGATAACCTTTGTTTGATGAATTAAGACAAGGTGAGGATGATGAGGTACATAATCAATGTCATTCAATTGTTTAGAAAGGGTGTTGTTATATTCAAAGACATTGATCGCCAAATTTAAATCGCTATTGTTTCTCTCAAATTTGGGTATGTTACAGAGTCTCATTGGACAATCAGTAATTGAATCGTAATTCAATTCATCCATAAAAGTAGTATAAGAAGAAACACGCTCCCTATTCTTTAAAACTATATCACGCTTTAAAATTGATAAAACACTATATATAAAACACGAATGATCTGTGTTTTTAACATTTACAATAGCCTTTTTACCTACTAGAGATTCCGGTGTAGGGATAAAACTATGTCCAGCTAATCGACTTACAGGATAATACGCGGTTAAAATAAAATCGATTTCGCGAATCTTAACTACGCACCACCCACTTCCTAAATATGTGAATTTTTCGATTTTCTCATTTAACCGACTCACACCATCAGCAAGAAAACTATCGGAAAAGACACAAGCGCTATTTGAAAAGAAATTATCTTTTATTTCCCCATCTTTTTCAAATTGAATGAGAGCTGTAAACTGGACTTTTACAGATCCCATTTTCTTTATTTCGTTTTGTAATTTATTTACAAGTTTATCCATTAGGGCGATTTGAACAAGGTTTTGATTTTCTAAATCAAATCGAATATTTTTACGGGAACCCCTTAAGTCAACCTCTATTTCAGGTTCATCGTTTATTTCATTATTTACCGAACCCCCTATTTGATTATATTCAGTTTCGTCATCACTAATGATGATTTCTATTTTTTTAATTTTAGCAGGGATACACGGCACGATTTTATCAGCAGGTCTTTTTGATTTTTTATTATTTTTAGTAACAGTTGTATTATTGTTTATGTTTTTAGTAATCTTTGTATTATTTGTGTTATTATTATTATTATTAATAACATTTTTCGCATTAATCATTTAAAATAATTCCTTTTTATTAATTTTAAATTGATTTAAATGGCTAGAGTGTTTCTTATAAAACTCTAGATATTCAATGTCTTGGGCTGTATCGCATTTAGGGCAAATAAAAAACTCGATGCCATAGAATCTATGACCGTAGTAACTTTCCATAGTCGTATGGCATTTCGAGTTATGACCAATTCCAGATTGGCAATAGTTTTTATACAATCGACCTGATAAATATGTAATTATTATCAAATGTTTATTATTATTTAAATTATATATGAATCAAATAATAATATATAAATGATGATAATTATGTAAATATTTTAAAAAATTAATATTTCAATTCGTATTATAAATCCGTTATTTCTATTATAAATCACATGTTTGAATAACATTTCGTAAAATAATTTATAAAAATTAATATTCTTATTATTATCATATATTCATTTTCGTATTATAAATCATATATTTCTATTATAAAAATATGTTTATCAACCCAAACAGATTTCAAAAGAGGAACCAAAGAATCACCAACAATTATAGGATCGATGATGTTAGTACATATGATCATTTGCCTATGAAGTTTTATTATTTTTGGTATGCGTACACCAAAAGCACTTGCCCTATATGTTTGCTTATCTAATCCCAATGTATTAGCCAAATTCTTATCAAATGTAACTTCACAAATGTTATTATTCAGACTGAATTTGCATATTCCATCTTTAAGAAATTCAATAGTTTTAAATATATGTAAACAATTTAATGAAATATATTTAAAACTATTGAATTTCTTAAAGATGGAATATTCAAATTCAGTCTGAATAATAACATTTGTGAAGTTGCATTTGTGTTTTAACTATTAATATTTTTATTTATTATTATTATTTTTATTATTATTATTATTATTATTTTTATAAATATTATTATTATTATAATTATTATTATTATTTTTATTATCATTATTAATATTATTTTTATTATTATTATTATTATTATTAATATTATTTTTATTATTATTATTATTATAAATATTATTATTATGTGTTTAATTAAAGATAAGCTAATGCATCATCACAAAGACTATGCATGATAAGTGCGTGATCATCACATGATATGTGCATGCATACACAAAGTTGAATAAAGAAAACACATGCAAACTCAATGTATGTGATTTACAAAGAAAACACATACAAACTCAATGTATATGATTTTACAAAGAACGCATGCAGTCACAGTGTAGACTGTATGTGTTTTATAAAGAAAACATGTCTAAAAATCTCTCACCTATATGTGTGTATTGCTTAAATGTGATTGGCTAAATCCTGAAACTATTATTCTTTTTATAAACATTGACAATTTCCAAAGTTGTCACAATTAATTCAAAATTTCACTCGCGCGATTTCAAAAATCTATTCAAAATGGAGAATAACAATTCAAGAATTTTACGACAATTGTTGGCCAATGAAAAAGGTAAATTATTATTTTTTAAATTTATTTTCTTTTATTATTCTATTTTTCTAGATTGGTTTAATATAACCGAAATCCAAAATCAAATTGACGGTGTTAACGAATTTGTTCCTGATAATTTTTAATTTTATTATTATTTATTTTAATATAATTTTAGAAAATGTTTCAAATGAGGAAATTATTTTAATAGAAGATAGCGATGATTGCGATATTGGTAAATTTATTTATTTAATTATTATTATTATTAATGTTTTTCAGAAATTATTAATGTTTCTGAGAATATCGATCAAAATATTCATTCAGCAGCGTCAGTAGATTTGGACGAAACATTTATTAATAATGCCCCCGTTTCTGGGGAAGATGAGATTCCGATGTATGCCCCCGTTTCTGGGGAAGATGCCAAGATTTCTATGGATGCTGACGTTTCTGTGGGAGATGAGATTTCATATAAAAAATGTAGAATTTTTATTATTTTTTAATATTTTAATGAGTATAATTTATCATTCATTTATAAGAATATTTTTAATGAGTATAAGTTAATATTATGTAAAGTATTATAATATATTACTTTAAATATTATTAATTTATAATAGAAATATCTGATTTGAAATAGAAATATTAATTTTTATAAATTATTTTACGAAATATTATTCAAACATGTGATTTATTTTTATAATAGAAATATATGATTTATAATACGAAAATGAATATATGATAATAATAAGAATATTAATTTTTATAAATTATTTTACGAAATGTTATTCAAACATGTGATTTATAATAGAAATAACGGATTTATAATACGAATTGAAATATTAATTTTTTAAAATATTTACATAATTATCATCATTTATATATTATTATTTGATTCATATATAATTTAAATAATAATAAACATTTGATAATAATTACATATTTATCAGGTCGATTGTATAAAAACTATTGCCAATCTGGAATTGGTCATAACTCGAAATGCCATACGACTATGGAAAGTTACTACGGTCATAGATTCTATGGCATCGAGTTTTTTATTTGCCCTAAATGCGATACAGCCCAAGACATTGAATATCTAGAGTTTTATAAGAAACACTCTAGCCATTTAAATCAATTTAAAATTAATAAAAAGGAATTATTTTAAATGATTAATGCGAAAAATGTTATTAATAATAATAATAATAACACAAATAATACAAAGATTACTAAAAACATAAACAATAATACAACTGTTACTAAAAATAATAAAAAATCAAAAAGACCTGCTGATAAAATCGTGCCGTGTATCCCTGCTAAAATTAAAAAAATAGAAATCATCATTAGTGATGACGAAACTGAATATAATCAAATAGGGGGTTCGGTAAATAATGAAATAAACGATGAACCTGAAATAGAGGTTGACTTAAGGGGTTCCCGTAAAAATATTCGATTTGATTTAGAAAATCAAAACCTTGTTCAAATCGCCCTAATGGATAAACTTGTAAATAAATTACAAAACGAAATAAAGAAAATGGGATCTGTAAAAGTCCAGTTTACAGCTCTCATTCAATTTGAAAAAGATGGGGAAATAAAAGATAATTTCTTTTCAAATAGCGCTTGTGTCTTTTCCGATAGTTTTCTTGCTGATGGTGTGAGTCGGTTAAATGAGAAAATCGAAAAATTCACATATTTAGGAAGTGGGTGGTGCGTAGTTAAGATTCGCGAAATCGATTTTATTTTAACCGCGTATTATCCTGTAAGTCGATTAGCTGGACATAGTTTTATCCCTACACCGGAATCTCTAGTAGGTAAAAAGGCTATTGTAAATGTTAAAAACACAGATCATTCGTGTTTTATATATAGTGTTTTATCAATTTTAAAGCGTGATATAGTTTTAAAGAATAGGGAGCGTGTTTCTTCTTATACTACTTTTATGGATGAATTGAATTACGATTCAATTACTGATTGTCCAATGAGACTCTGTAACATACCCAAATTTGAGAGAAACAATAGCGATTTAAATTTGGCGATCAATGTCTTTGAATATAACAACACCCTTTCTAAACAATTGAATGACATTGATTATGTACCTCATCATCCTCACCTTGTCTTAATTCATCAAACAAAGGTTATCGGTGGTAACCCGATTAATCTTTTATTATTACAAGACGGTGATAATTATCATTATACCGCCATTTTTAATTTAAATAGACTGCTGAATTGTCATTCTAGTAGTGAATGTAACACCAGAATTCGCGTAAAATGGTGTCCCCATTGTTTAAACGGTTTTTATTATGATAAAACCTTTAAGGCACATGTTGATTTGTGCGCTAAAAATCAAATAGGAACAACCCTATACACGCTCCCTGAAAATAAAAACTTAATATTTAAAAATTATTCCAAAATGATTACCCCACCATTCGTAATTTATGCGGATTTTGAGGCTGTTTTGCCTAAAGATGTAAAACATCATCAAATACACATGCCGATATCAGCAGGCTTATTATTAATAAATAATTACACAAATACTACACAATATTTCAGTTTTATAGGCTTGGAATGTGTATTGGAATTTTTAAAGAAAGTAGAGGAAATTGCTGTCACAATTGTCCTACCATATTATGAAAATCATGGTAAAAAATCGATGAATAATCTTACATCTAATGAGCAACAGCAGTTCATCGCATGTAGAACTTGCTACCTTTGTAAAAAACTTATTAGAAATAAGGTTAAGGACCATGATCATTTTACAAATCAGTATCTTGGTGCTGCCTGTCGTAACTGTAATATAAATAGGAAAATAAGCAAACAGTTACCTATAGTCTTTCATAATTTGAGAGGGTATGACCTTCATCCTATTTTAAAGTATGGATTGAATGAATTTCCATCTTGGAAATTAAATATCATTCCTACAACAACTGAGAAATTCATATCTTTGATTGTAAATATTAAGAAATTGGCTGTTAGATTTATAGATAGTATGCAATTTGTAAATTGCTCTTTAGCCAAGGCTGTGAAAACTCTTACTGATCTACCTCTAACTTGTTCTGCTTTTGATGGTCTTATAGTTAAGGCAAAGGGTATCTTTCCTTATGATTTTGCAGTATCACTAGAGGTTCTTGAATCGACTTATGAACTTCCTCCAAAATGGGATTCTGTATCTGATGATGAATATGCTACCGCCCAACTAATTTGGACACAGCAAAATTGCACTACAATGTTAGACTACATGTTAACTTACCTAAAATTAGACGTATTCCTCCTTGCAGACTATTTTCAGCAATTTCGCGCAAAGGCTATTGCTTACAATGGTTTAGAACCTCTGAATTTTTATGGAATTCCTGGAATGTCATGGGCGTCCGCTCTCATGACATTAAAGGAACCCATAGAACTTCTGCAGGACATGGAAATGTTTAATTTCTATGAGGGTGGAATACGGGGTGGGTTAACATTTGTTAACAAACATCATGTTGCAAGTTCTGAAGATATAGAACTCTTGTATATAGATATTAATAATTTATATGTTTGGGCACTTAGCCAAAACCTTCCGTATGGTGATTTTGTTTGGGTGCATGATAATCTGAATGATGTGCTGAGTGAATGTGTGAATGCGAATATTGAATTCCTTCCGTATGGTTATACAATGGAAGTTGACATCAATATCCCTGAGCGTGTGCATCAGTATTTGTATGACTTTCCGCTTGCTCCGAAAAAAATGTGCCCGCCCAATTTAAAAGTTGAGAAGTTAATGCTCACGCATTACAGTAAGAAGAACCATGTTCTTCACTGGAGACTTCTCAAGCTGTATATAGAATTGGGTGCGTAAGTTGAGTGTATTCATAGGGCAATTAAATTTAAACAAGCACCTATTTTTAAAGAATATATACAAAGAAATACAGATTTACGCTCAAACTCAAAGTGCGAGCTTCATAGAGATTTGTATAAATTATTTAATAACAGTTTACATGGTAAATCCGTTGAGAATTTGAAAAAACGGATGAATTTGAGGCTATGCAATTCAGCTGAAAAGATGATTGTATATGCTTCAAAACCGACTTTCAAAAATTCCATTAAAATAGTGGATGATTTGATTGCTACTCATCTGAACAAAGATTCTATATGTTTAGACAGGCTTAGCTACATTGGTCAATCAGTACTAGACCTGTCTAAGCTGCGGATGTACCAATTACAATATAATGAATTGGCAAAATATATATCAGAATTGTTTCCATCGACACTGATTCGTTTTTTCTTGAGGTTAAGCACTGTAAGCTTGACATTCTTTTGCCGGCAATGATAAGAGACAGCCTTTTAGATACCTCAAATTACTACCCGGCGCATCCCTTATACTCGAGGAAATTAGATTCCGTGATCGGAAAATTTAAAGATGAAAGTAAAGGTCTCGGGTATAAGGAGTGGGTTTTCTTAAGACCCAAGTGCTATAGTTTATTAGGCAAATCTGATACAATGAGGGCTAAGGGGGTGAAGTTGTTGGGTACTGACATCAAACATCAGTCTTATTTGGATTGCTACAATAAAAACGTAGTTTTCACAGTACCTCAAAGAAGGATAGGGACGCGGAACCATCAGCTGTACACATTTAAAAACTGTAAAATCGCTTTGAGTAATAACGATGATAAGCGATTATGGGTGGGGAAAAATACCAGTATCGCATTTGGGCATTATTTTGGGGTTGATGCAATAGATAGTGACCAAGTTAATTTCTTGGATGAGCCGCTTTTCGGTGGTTCGAGCCCCAGTTTTGATGACTCTACCGAAATCAGCGATAATGGACAGCTTTTCGATGGTTTTAACAAAGATAACATTGATATTGATGACGTGTTGTTATCAGAATAATAAATGTTTTTAAAAACTGTTTTTGTTAATTTGGAAACTTATTTATTTAGAAAACTTGTAATAGTTTTCATTTTTATTATGAAATTTAGATATAATTTTTTAAAATTTTAATTTTTTATAATTCACATTTTTATAATATTATTATTATTTCATGCAAAAGCCGCAGCGTGACGAAACGCGAAATATTACTTTATAGATGTTTTAAATGTAAAAACACTATATTTATATTTTAATGTATTTATAATTAATTCTTAGTTTTTATGTAGTTGTTTTTGTTTTTATGTAGTTGTTTTTTGTTTTATGTAGTTGTTTTTTGTTTTTTATGTAGTTGTTTTTATATATTTGTTTATTATATATATATATATTAATATTATTATTATTATTAATAAAATTAATAATAATAATAATAAAATTTTTATAAGTAATAAGTATATTAATAATAATAATAATAAAAGTTTTTAAAGTATTAATAATAATAAAATTTTTATAAGTAATAAGTATATTAATAATAATAATAATAATTAAAGTTTGTATAAGTATTAATAATAATAATATTAATAAAAGTTTTTAAAAGTATTAATAATAATAATTAAAGTTTTTATAAGTATAAATAAAATTTTTATAAGTAATAAGCATATTAATAATAATATTAATAATAATAATAATTAAAGTTTTTATAAGTATTAATAAAATTTTTATAAGTAATAATAGAATAATAACAATAATAATGATATTATCAATAATAATAGAATAATAAAAAGTAATAATAATAATAATAATAATAATAATAATAATAAAAGTATTAATATTAATAATAATAATTAAAGTTTTTATAAGTATTAATAAATTTTTATAAGTAATACGTATATTAATAAAAAGTAATAATAATATTAATAATAATATTAATAATAATATTAATAATATTAATATTAATAATAATAATAATAATAATAATAATAATAATAATAATAATATTAACACGTTGACGGACAGTAGGAACAAGCGAAGTTCGAAAATTGACACTATATGTTTTTGTGATTTTTAGAATGTTAGAAGTATAGTTTTACTCTTTCTGCTTAAATAAACTTCTGTTTAAAGTATATTTCTGTTTAAAGTATAAAATGAATAATAAACAAATACATACCAGTATAGTTATATAAATAATAATAAATATCGTTAAACGTATCAATAAGAACTATAAATTCAATATTAAACACGATCGCACTACTCCCTTCACAACCACGTGCATACTGAATCTGCAACTCGTATAACAGGTGAAATATGAACTTCAACCTAAAAAGATGTTTTCAAAACACGACACTATGCTTCTACGTATACGCCAGTAAGTGCACATTTGTGCTGCTATAGCCGTAGTGTCTAAAAACGACCGTTTCGTTTTGGACGGCTATAGCAGTCATGCCACATTGTGAACTTCGCTTTGACGGCTATAGCCGCAATTGTCCGTCAACGTGTTAATAAAAATAATAATAATAAAAATAAAATAATTTACAAAATATATACTACTTTTTTTTTATAAGTAGTAAATTAAAATTTAAAAATGTTTAAAAATAATATGACCTTGAGAAATTTTGATGACTCATCCAATGACCTTGACTTAATTTTGAATGACCTTGAAATTTTTCGATGAGTCATGGTCTTTGTTTAAATTACCTTGAAAAGTTTGGTGAGTCACCCAACGACCTTGAATGAGTCATGGTCTTTGTTTAAATGACCTTGGAAAATATGATGAGTCATCCAATGACCTTGAATGAGTCATGGTCTTTGTTTAAATGACCTTGAAAAACATGACGAGTCATCCAATGACCTTGAATGAGTCACTGTCTTTGTTTAAATGACCTTGAAAATTTTTTGATAAGTCATGGTCTTTTTTTCAATGACCTTGAATGAGTCATTGTCTTTGTTCTAAAAAATTTGTAGTTTTAAACTTAGAAAAAAAAAATTTTTGCCGGGGGGGTATGTGAGCTAGATGGCCTCTGAGCTAGAGGGCCGGTATTCCACTACTGATTACATATGCTTTTAAACCAACTTTTCAAAGAATTATCAAAATTGCTGATGATCTAATTGCTGCTTTGTTAAATCCTGACTCAGCCGAGTTATATAGGACAATCGGTACTTGATTTGTCCAAACTTCGAATGTACGAGCTACAGTATAAGGACTTGGAAAAATACCGACGACAATTTAATTGTGAGATTAATATAGTTGCTGGAGATATGGACTCTTTCTTCTTGTATATTAAAAAATGTAAACTAGATATTCTTTTGTCTGAAATGGTTAAGGATAATCTTTTGGATACATCTAATTATACATCTACTCATCCACTTTATTCTAAAAAACTTGATTCGGTCATAGGAAAATTTAAGAATGAAAGCAAGTGAGAAGGTTATGACGAATGGGTATTCCTTAGACCCAAATGCTATAGTTAATTAGGAAAAAGAAAAGCTAAGGGAGTCACATTGAAGGGCATAACGTTAACTCATAAATCTTATAAGGACTGTTACGAGAAAAACTCCACCTTTTCTGTACCTCAATTTTGTATTGGTACATACAATCACCAACTTTATAGTTTTAAAACTTCAAAGGTTGCACTAATAAACAAAGAGGATAAAAGGGTTTGGGTAGAAAAGAATGTAAGTCTGGCATACTGTTATTATATGATTGAGACTGACAATGAATAAAGATAATAATTTTCCACATGATTATCCAACAGCACATTCAACAGCCTATCAAACAGATCATCCAACACCTCAGACAACTGTTCATTGAATTAATAAATTTATACTTATATACGTTCTTGTTCTTATTCATTATTTTTGTAATTTTTTGTGTTTACATTATATTTTAGTTTGTTTTGTTTTTGTAAAGGGGTATTTCCTGATTTCCTGATTTCCATTTCCTGATTTTGAATTTTGATTATCACACTAGGTCTATCTTTCATTATGCCATACCTGATAATACTCGACCTCATTTTATCTATTATCAATATCTCGGTACTTCTCCATTCCACATTTTCACATCACTTAATTTCCTCAAAGTTTTTTTTAACAAACCTATTAACTTTTTCAACTACTCGTTTATTATTTTTTTCTTGCTTTCTATCTCTACCCTCCCCAAGTTTCTTTACTCTATTGTCCTACCTTTGGTGCGCCTCTAACATTCTTTATAAAAGTGCCCCGACAATGTCTTCTCTTGTCGGGGCTTTCTCGTTTTGGGTTATGGAGAAAATTTCTTCTAAGTCTTCATCCCTTTCATTTTCTATGTATGCAACTTGTCTTTTGTTAGTCCCCTAATGGATCCCTGTTACCGCATCGTTACTTCTTTTTTGATAGTTGGTCTTCCTTTCGTAATTTTTACTTTGTCTTCCATTATTTCTATTTATCGATGTTCGCTTAATCCTATTCAAATTCGTATAGTAATCCAATGCTCGATGGACTCCTAATCCACATCTTTGACATCTTACTTAGTTAAAATCTCTCCTTGTGTGTCCATCCACTCCGCATCCAGAGCATGTAATGACTATATAGTAAATCGATTCTTCCATTAATACTAAATAAAAAAATCTATTAATACTAAATAAAAAAATTAGTAATTCCAAGAAAAATAATATAATCATTCCAGTAAATTCAGAAACACAAACATTTGATAAATTTCGATGAAATGTCTTAAATATAATGACAAATCGATGAAACAGTGACAGCAAGCACAGTCATTGGTACATCACTGTCTACTCATAAAACAAACTTTGATCGGTTCAGACGTGGCTAAGAAATTGTACCAGCAGATTGAGCTGCTTAAAAATTCTTATAATAAAGCACTAGATACATCGAGGGCGTCAAAAGTAAAAAACGATGTACGCTTAATAGCGAAATTAGAAACACGGTGCTATATTCAGAGCGACATGTTGTGTCAGTCCACCTATTCAGAAGTTGAATTATTTCCTGCGCATGATAATTATGTCGTCAACGTAGAAGCCAGTGATTTGGCACTAACCATTACAAGGAGAACTGAACCGCTCAAACTGCTGCCACGAAAACACAAAAAAAACTCACATCAGAAAACTAAAAACAGTTGGATTATTAGGGCAGTTGAGAAAAACTTCTGAACTATTCTAAATTGAAACTTTATTCGATTGATTTCATTTTAAATTAATGTTAATTTAATTAAACTACAATTTGTATTTGAATGTTATATGTTATTTAATTTTTGGAGATAAATTGTTATTTGATTTAAAGGACGTTAGTTAAACATTGGACCTTAGAATTGCTAGGATTTAAAACCTAAGGCAGCATAGAAATTTTAGGGTATTAACAGTGTTGGCAGTAAAGCTCACTTTTAATAAACATTCTGTCAAATAGAGCACAGCACCAACATCACTATTGACCAGTGGTAACGTCTCGTGTACAAACTTGATAGGGATTTTATAGTAAATGCTTGTGTGAGTTGAAATTCGTCACCTATCAATACCCAGCTGGTAACTAAATTGATGTGGTGAACCTGAGTAAAGGTAAATATGTAGGGTGTGTTTTCATAATCAACAATCGTCCTACTAGGACGGCACTCGTGATCAAAATCACTAGTGACCTTAATTGATGCCTGAAACCAAATTAAAAGAAAATAGAATATATCTAATACACGAACTTGACTATGAAAGATAATAGAGAAAATATATAGTTTTGGTTACGTATTTACAATCGGCTATTAACTACGTTACAGATGACCAATTAAGACAGAATTTAGTAATGGGATATTAGAGTTTTAGGTCGAATTCAAAAGAAGTCATTGAAACGTTAAGAATTAATAACTTAGAATTTCAACAAAGCAATTCGATTTAAAAAATATTCATTAAAAACCAATCGAAGTTTTATAAAATCCATAAAAACTCAATAAAAACGCTTAAATTAAGTACATTCTAAAAAATGTAATGAAATACTGAAATGATAAAATTTAATTTTATAAAAATTAAATTAAATTATTATGAATTAAATTATCGTTTCTAAATTCTAGTATCAAATTAATCTTAATTAATCTAATTATTGTGCATTAAAAATTTTAAATCTATTTAATTCATTAAAATAGTATTTTAATAAAACTTAAGAATTTAGTATACAAAATTATTAATAAAACAAATCACAAAATGTGTTTGTTTAAAATTTAAAATTATTTTGTCCTAATTTAACTTTGTCATAAACTAAATTTATTTTAATCATGATCAATTAAATAGTTTGATAATAAAATTATCATCGGTTGCCATTTATAAATAGTTCATCTTCATCTTAAGTAGGTAAAATGAAAGACAGCCTTAGTTGTTGTGTTTGTCTTAAAGAAGAACCTTTCGAAAATAATCCAATAGTCAGCTGTGATGGAAAAAATTGTTCTACTACTGTACACAAAGGTAGTAAATGAAATTTTAATGGTAAAATAGTTTATGTTTTGTCTAAAGCATGCTATGGAATTCAACAAATTCCAGATGGAGCATGGTTTTGTCAGAAATGTATTTCTCAGGAAAGGACAGCTAGAGTGGTAATATATTAGATGCATTATCGTAGAAGTATATAATAACGAAATTAATTTTAGCGCTGTGAATTATGTCCGTCTAGAGATGGTGCTCTTAAGCACACCAATAAAGGAGGTAAAATAACAATTTACAATATTTCGTGAAATTTAATGCCTAATGTTAAAGGCTGGTGTCATATAATATGTGCTCTTTTTGTTCCTGGTGCAGAATTTTTAGATACGGAACGATTGGAATCGATATCTGTCGATAAAGTTTTAACTGATAAATTAAATAAAGTAATATTTAAATTATTGTAAAATGTAAACATGTTTTTTGAATTAATTTTTTTTACATTTCCAATTATATTTTAACTTAAAATTAGATTTTGAATTTTATTTAATATTTTATTTATTTTTTATTTAGTTTCGATTATATATATTTTATTAAAAATAATTAATTCCAATTATTTTCATTGAATTTATAATTTTTTAAATTATTTTCTAATTTTAATTTTTTAAAATTATTTTTAATTTAATTTTAAATTTTAGTACTTTAAATTCAATTTTAGCCGTTAATTTAATTAAAATTTAATTAAACTATTTTATTTTAATTCAATTTTATTTTTCAAAAATTTTAAATTTATTTCCCTAAATTTTGGCATGAATTCAAATTAAATTTAAAAAGTTATTTAATGCCAATTTTAATTGTTTCATTTTAATTTTCCATATCAATTAATGGAACAGCATTTTATAGCCAGGAATATATTTTTAAAATGTAAATACAGTTTATTACTGACTCTAGCAACGACCATAATCAGCCAAAAATAGCGTTATTCTGGAAAAATTGATTACTGTTTATTTTGGAACATCTTTATGCTCAGAATTCAAATTTTTGGTTAAATCCCTTTGAGGTATTGCTAAATTGCAGCAGTCCACTGTTATGCACCCCAAAATAAGCTAATCGCCACACAAGTGCTTTTGTCATTCATGTAACTCTTTTATATTAACTCGAAACTTCAAGAAGCTCATATCGAAAGCATTCGATATCTTTTATGTTACAACGGGAACATATTTTAGATCACATGCCTTTATTTCTGTCGAAAAACCCCATAAAAATCATTAACTGTTATGAATTTTCAACATTGGCTAAGAAACATAAATTTTCATTACCCGAGTCAAATTTAAATAAGCCAGCCACATTAAAATTACAAATAAATCTATTCTATTAAAAGGAAAACGGAGGGCGCCAAAATTGAAAATAGTCGATATATGCTTATTATTCTTGTTACGTTCTGAAAGTAATTTCCATCTATTGTCTCGTTTTTTATTTTAAAAAGACCGAAAAAATGAGTATCACGGGTAAGTTTGTGAAATAGATAATTTAAATCGAAACACTTTAGTTCTGAAAATCGGGAATTTTTGTTTTATCATTTTGAAATATTAGTTAGTGACAATTGCTCACTGTCAACCTCATTTAATAAGTATTAAATTCATATATTTTATGTTTTGGGCTTTGTGACACTAATTTTCTGATTATTGAATAACAGTTACGTGAATATATGTGCTTTGGCATTATCCATAGCATTATCATCCTTATATGTGTGCCAGCTGTCACTCATAATATACAATCCGGGCATGATAGAATAAATGAATGGAGGTTTCCTCGTCTCATTTTTGAAACACAGAACCACAATCAGATGCCAGTTCTCATATTTTCTTTCAAGTTCCACACATCTTTTAAAAACATACTCAAATGACTTCAGCGTCCGTACGATTAGTTTTCTATCATTCTCTAAATACAACAAATCTTACCAGTTTAGAAAATCTACAAGGAGAATTTCATTTTTCGACAAAGTGATTTTTATTAAAATTTGTAATGTTGCAAAAGTACGCGGACAAAAAAAATTATTTTGGATCAACTGGCTCTTTCTATCACAAAAAATAGAAATTTCTAATTCAGCAATAAAACTAGCTAACGACAAACATGCATAACCCCAAAAGCCCAATCTTAGGAATTTGTTTTGAAAGAAATCCAAAATTCAGTTGAATAATAAAAGAATGACCTTGAATGATGTGATCTATTTAACTTTGTCAATGTTCCTCTTTTGCAAAGGTGGAAAACCCGCGTCCCCAGAGATTCAATACGATTTTTTGAAACTATTGTGTGATATTGTTTTGACTTTATGGCGCTGCAGCCGTGACGAAAACCAACTACATCAACTATGATGTGCAAATGCAAGTATTGAAATAGAATTAAAAAAAAACTAAGTGAAAGAAAAGAGAAGCAAATATCTCATTAGTTAAATATTTAATTGTTTTATTGATTGCTATCAATATATATATATATATATATATTCGGTTCGGATGTGCAAAAAAGATCTGACACATTTGAAATTTAAATAAAATTAAAATAAATAAATAAAAAAGCATTCATTTTTTATCAACTGCACTGAATAATAAAAAAGTATTTTTTTCCTCTGGGGATACCTCAAATCAAAACATTTATCGCCTCTATTGAACAATTGAAAGATGTGATTGTCGAGAAACCGAGGCTATTCGACATGAAATGATCGACAACTTTCACGAACGTCTTCAACAATGTGTGGACAATAACGGCTAACATTGGACTAATGTTATTTTTAAATAGAAAATAAAATAAAATTAAATCATATGTACAGTAGATAAATAAAAATACTTTTTTGTTTATTTTATTTTAATTTGGTTTTATTTAAATTTCAAAATGTATCAGATCTTTTTGCCCTATCATGTAACATTGTAAAAAATTTTTTGAAAATTGTTTTAAATTTTCACTCTCAAAAAATTACATAATGTATTTTTAACTAGTGCACAAAATCATTTTAGTTAGCCGCTCTGTTACTTTTTACAGTGAAATTCAACAAATAATAAATTCTTTTTCTCGATTTCGTTAGCAAATATCTTTTTTCCTATTTCTTTTGTGTAATCAAAAATTGTTGGTTTATAAAACTTCAATAAGGCTTTCAATTCTGGGCGCAATTTCTCTAAAAATATTTATTATTCCCAAATGTTTAATTAATTTTTAATCGATACAAATCATCGGTGAACACTTAAGTTTTATACAGAATAAAGTTTTGTGATTGTGGAACAATGAAGGAAATGAATTAATATATTAATAAAAATACTTTCTATATTGATTAATCTACTGCAGCAGTCTTCAAAGTTTGTCAATTTAAGGAACCCTCATGAGTATAAACTTATTTTTTGCAATCCTGGATCATAAAAAATAGAATATTCACAATTTGGATAGCACATATAAAGAAAAAACGTTTTAAAATTTATGTACAGATAAATTATTCAATTTTAATAACTTGGATGTGATTGCTTTGTTTTGCACAAAATTTTAAAATCAGGTTCTACTGTTGTTATAAGGACTTTTTTTGTTTTTCACTTCTGATTTCTTAATAAGTGACATAATATTTTCTACAAAATTTGACTATGAATCAGATTTTGTAGAAAATATTATGTCTATTGTTATTTATAAACGCGATTCATATTCAGCATCCAATTTATTTCTGTTTTTTTGTTTTGACTTTTCATTTAAATATGTAGCAAAAAGGGACAATAAGGCATTTTAAGCTTTTACATAAATTTTAGGATATTCCGTGTAAAAGTTTTACCAAAAATCCAGAACGTATTCTCGTTTTTATCTGTACATTAACTTAGAATCTGTTGATAGTTCAATCAGTTGTTCCTATTCTGTCAGTAATATATTCTGATTATTATTATTGAAATTTTGAAATGAATTTTTAATCCAATCATGGAATTCTTCTTGCTGAGGAAAAAAAATCCCCTATAAAGGTTTTTTATTCAAATTTATTTCATTTTCAATTAGAAAAGCATTTAACTTTTCAAATTAAAGCATTTATAACAACTTTAAGGTCCTGAGGAGCTTTATTAAATTCATTTAAAGTTCTAAATATATCTGCAAAATATGCAAATATTTCACCATATTTATGTTTACGATCATTTAAATTCTAATTACATCTTTTAATTTGAAAAATTGATTTAAGATTTTATCACTCATTAACCGTCGCACTTCCGCATGTAAAAACAAATTTTTGTATGTGCTATATAGCAGTGGTTCTCAAAGTAGTGGTCCGTGGACCAGCACCGGTCCTCAACGTGAGTTGAATAGGAGGAAAATAATGCCAGAATATTGTTAAACTGTTTACCCCTCGTAAAATAAAAAATGAAATATTACAACAAAACTATAAACGTAAAATTACAGAATGTTTACAACTGAAAATCATGTATTGTGAAAATTATGAACTGAAATATATGTATTACTGAAATATATTCTCAGTAATAGTACATTAAATATTTTGTTTTCCTGCAAAATATAACCAACAATTAGTATTAGTGGTCCGCGGTAAAAATTTAAATTGTTTACTGGTCCGCGGCACGTTTTTGGTTGAGACACACTGCTATATAATAAATTAAATAATCTTGAATTCAATTCTTTTTTATCAAAGGTGTTCTTTACTGTTTCTAATATTCTTTTTTCTGTTCAATATGTGGAGCAATTGCAATAATTCATGATTTAGCTTCTTTTTGCAAATTAAAGATTTTACACCATCAGTACAAATATGTGAACATAAATCCCCGCTTAGTTCAAGTTCTTGAATGTATAGATTATTACGCTTAAAAATTTCTTCTCCAGTATTTCTTCATAAAAATTGTTTACAAAATAACATATCTTCTTGGATTGAAGAACTTAAAGCGTAACGAACCAATACAATCAAAATAGTTAAGTCAGTAACATTTGTAGATTCATCTAATTGCAACTTAAAACACCACACAAAAGATGTTAAACGACACAAAGGTTCGTTTATAAGTTTTGTACTATTTCTTTTATTCACCATGCAACTGTAGTATCAAACAATCTTAAAGACAGGGTTTTATTTATATTTTCAGCAGTAGTATATGCTTCACCCTCACTAGCGATTCGGAAAATATGTATTTTGAAAACGCGTTCTTCTTGCTTATTATATAGTTATCTTGCAAATATTATATAGTTTTATTAAATTCCAATTTTTTCTTAGTTAGGCTGGATTTAAACTACTGTTACTAACAATTTTTGCGTATTCAACACATAATCCATTCGATTCATCTCTGTTTCTTGTCCAAGTAAACCCAAATGCTAAATAGTTTCCATCGTATCCCGCTTTTTCGTACTGTTTTCTGTTTATTCGTATTTCTTTGTATCAGTTAACTGTTCTTGGCTTTCAATAGGAATAAATTAGAAACACTTTTGTCAGTTATTGTTGTGACTGTATTGTTGTCATTTCTTTTTAATTATCCAGTTTTTAACCGAAAATCCATCTGTATGGGTTTACAAAAATTAAAAGACTAGGATTACAAAAGTCTTACCAGAAACACTTATAATAAGTTTCTCACAGAAAAAATAATTAACAGACTTGTAGAACAAATAACCGATAAATTATAAAAGGGATATTTACACACATTTTTATCTTTCAAATGCTGGCTACTGAATAAATAGTGAGTAGATATATGCTTGAATCTGATATGACCGGTTCTCGAATGAATACGCAAATCCATTGTAGTTTGAAACTCGAGCGGTATTCCGCATTACTATACCTCCACTTGCACAACTAGTGACACATCAATGTAGTAATTAACGCCACGGGCTCGTTTGGCCAATTCATAATTTTTTATTATTTTCATCATTTTGATGAATATATGTTTATGGAACCTTTTATGGGCATTTTGTGGATCACACTTTGAATAGCACTGGTTTGATGGGTAAATAAATGGCACATATTACAAATGAGTAGTTGCTCTAGGTCGGTAAATCACGGTTATCATGGATCCAGTTACTTTGAATATTATCGCGACACATGTTATATTCTATTCATTTTTTGTGCAACATCGGCACAACAATATTTATATGACATATTTTCCCCAGAAATTCGAGCACTGAAGAAGTTGTTATTTCAATTTTCAGTGGAATCTTAACTGACATTTTTACAAATAGCAGTTTTTCATTTATTTTTCTTCTGAACAAATTTTACAATCTATTTCCAATAATTTCTCGAACGTTTTCTGCTCCACTCATCCCTAATTGAAATACAGTCTTAGCATGATTTTAAGCTACTCTCATATATTCGATATTTTTTTGTTTGTTTTATTTACACTTAACCCAAACGATTATCATTATTGAAATTGTTTTTTACTAGTAAAATAATCGAAAACCCGACTTCCCCCATCAAAATTAATATGAACTAGCAAATAATTATGTAATTTCGAATGTACCCATATAACCGAGCTTATAAAATATTTACCAAAATCATCCCTTGTAATCTGTAACTTCCGAAGGAATATACCAACGGGAGGACTCCAAGATGTATTTATGTGTATTGCAGTTATACAGTTTTTAATTTTGTTTTTTATAAATATTTTAACTATTAGCGTTTAGTGCTTTGATTAGTAATAAATTGCCGAATCTATTTATCATATTCCTTATTATTCATATTGCGTTGGTGATGACCGATTTCATAAATATGGTCTACAAAGTACATTAAATAGAGATTGCAAAATTTGTTTATTAAAATTTCAAATTTTTGACATTTTTCTTTCTGTGTAAAATTTACTGTCGATTCTATTTTCGGAACTGGGTAAACTTTTCCTGAATTTTTCATTTCTAGTTTTTGTAAATTTTTGTGAATCTAATTTTTAGTTTAAATAATAATTATTCCATATTAATCAGCGATTAATCTAATGTCCGAGAATTCGCTGTGATATGAAGTCATTCTGTAGAACAAAACACGTGAAACATGTGACCATAATGATACAATAAGTGACCATATTAGATGTAATAAATGATTCAGGGGCTTCTATATAGCAGTGGTGGGCACAGTTGTGTATATTGGGGGCCGCATTCATATAAAATCAATTTATGAAGAGCTTCATTGATTTTTTTAAAAAAATCAAAACAGTGTGCTTAGATTATGTTGCAATTGAAGTATATTGATGAAATAAAGTCAAATACTTGTTCACCATATCTATTTAGCTTAAAAACATTATTGAATTCCCAAATTACAGAATAAATAATTCAAAACATTTAACAGAGACAGATAGTTCTTTTTGTTTGTAGAAATAAAACTGCTCGTAATCAGAGTTGTTCAGTGAATTGTGACACTGAACCTTGCTCCCTAATTTTCAGAAGTTAGGTTGATAATTTGTTGATTCTGTTTGAAGTAGTTCTAACAATGTTCATCTGTTAGAATTGCTCGAATTTTTGATGTAACCAATTTCATAGTGGAGAACATTTAAATTTTAAATGTTTAAATTACTTTGTTTTTTAATCATGCTGTGAAATTTCTTGATTTGAAAAAACAAATTTAAAAATTTTATTTAGATAAATTAATTTCTTTGTTTCACAAAAAGTTGTAAAATTATGTTTCAACAAATAAAAAGACTTATTCATAGAATTGTCAAAGAGCCGCCATTTGCCCACGTCTGTTATATAGTGAGTGTTATTGACCAAGTCTTCCAAATACTTTCCAATCTTCCTCATACTCACATTTTTCACATATCAGTATATAAATATTTACGTTTTTTCGATTAATTTTTTCCTTCATTACACTTCCGCAACGACGACATTAATCAACTTCTATTGGATCACCCATTAAATAATTCTCAGAGATGAATACCACCGGAGTCTCACTATAGTACAATTAGGTTGTATAAATTTTTCATTAATATTTTGGTAATTGCTGGAAATGATGACACTCAAAAGATGATAATATTCTTTTAACAAAATTGGAAAACAAGATGAAAGCTAATGACGCTAAATAAGATGACGCTATGATGAAATGTTGGTATAATTAAATGATTAAAACGAATAATAATGAAAATATGAAACTTGTTTTGATTGACGCTTCCTTAAATTTTATTTCTACTATAAAACTGATCCAAAACCCAATATTAAAGTTTATTTCTGCTTGAGTGTAACTTTTTGGTTTTGATATATTCGATATTTGAATTTAAAATAGCAGGACTTTTGATTCTTTTTCAGGAAAATTTCAAATTTTATTAATATTTGTCCTCATCTCAGGAATTGTACTCTAGGTTTTCATCTAAAAAAGTCTTACTTTTTTGTACAGAATTGGGTTTTTTTCGTTATTTCACTTTTTATTAATTCGATCCTAGACTATTTGTTGGTGTAATTTTACAAAAACAAATATAAAAGGAAAGCTGCTATCGTTTCTTGCTCTTGCTCTTGAGATTAAATTATTGATAGAAGATTTTCTTATTTCAAAAAATATGAATTACAATTTCATCTTTTTATATGCTTTCTGGCCTTTGGGATATAAATTGTTGATGTTGTAACTTGTAAATGAAAATAATTGAAATATTTGATGAACCAAAAATATGCGAAACTTAGAATTCCAGAATTTTACGGTTATTTATGTGCGAATCTGGTTTTCAAAGGTTCCCTGAAAATGCGAATCTGAATGTAAATTTTTAATAATATCTATTTCTGTAGTGAAATATTTTTTTTCATAACATTTGGATCTTTTCGTTTATATACCGCCACCCCTAAAATTCATTTTTTAATGAGGTAAAATAAAACCGTATATGTAACTTTCAATATTTAACAGAAGTGGTAAGAAAAATTTAATCAAATTTTAATCAATCACTAACGCATCTATATAATTTATTTTAATATAAAATTACTTTAGGGGTGGCGGTCATATAACCGAAAAGATCCTAACATTTTGTATTAGCTATTATGATTATTTTTGTTTTAATATTTAAATCCTACGCCCTGTGGGTTAATGCAAAACGAGAATGAACCTATTTCAATTACACAAACAGACCAATACTGCGCACGTTATCAGGTAACATAGACATTGGGATATGGAAATAAGGTCAAATAAATACTCATCATATTTATAGATAGAAATTTATAATATTTAATAGCATTAATAGAAGTGACCTTTCACACATGCTGGAATTATAGCCGTAAATATTGTGATATATCATTCCCAATAAAAGTAATACAAGCTAGTACTGTTTGTCAGGAGTCAAATTATTATTGGAGCATTTCGATTGGCACTTTTTGTGCTACGCATTGATCAAATTAATCGCAATCAATGTTATTAATTCAGCACGATAACCAGGTCAATATGTCAATTTTACCTCGTGATTGATATTGTTATGATAATAATAATAATAGTTATTATTATTATTATTAAACATTCAAAAGACGATTCGGATTTATTTGTTGATACATATTTGAATAATAAATAGTTTTACTAAATATTGACATAGAATGCTTATGTGGACTATGTCACTTGTCATCAGTGACAGTTGCTATGCAAATTTAATTCATTTTATATTACTCAATGAATATTTTCATCATTCGTTGAAATTATGTTTATAATTGAGATCATTTATTGATCTAGTTTATGATTTTTTTATTGTCTTTTATGAGCATTGTAGGTATTAGTGCTGTTTTTGCATGTGAAACTGGCGACAGATTTCTTTTATAAGCTTTCATAAGTAAGAGACCCAAATTTATGAATTAGCATTTTAGGATAAATATTTCTCATTACGTTTGGTATGATTGGGTATTTAGCATTTGGATTAAAAATAGGATATAGTATTTTCTTGGTTAGAGAATTCGCGATCTTTTAAACGGTGATTTCAGAATGGTTTAGTTGAAAATTGATAAATGCTCCTTAGTAAAATAAATATAGAAAATGTTTCGCAATTTCTCATCAAATTCTAATTTACTAATTTGTCATTTTCCGGTTTTAATAGCTATTAAAATGGACAATGTAATTGAGCTGAATTAAAAGGAATATAAAATTATTAACTCATGAGTCATGATAAACATTTGGATTGGATTTTCACTTTTTATACACTAGATCTGTATTCAATAATTTGATTTTTATTAGTAAACATATTCCTATTGATTTTGAGATGTGGTTCATGACAAGTCACCCTTTCATCGCGATCGCCCCAACCGATTAGGAAACCCAACTACCTATTCATTGTATTTAATTGCATATTAAACCCTTTAACGTCCTTTTTACACCTATCCGAGGCATGATTTGGTGTTTTATTTTTATGATTAATTTAGAAATAAATTTTATTCCATGAATAAATGCCATGCCTAGTGCTATATTTTTCTTAATAAACCTTTTACTTTGCTCATTATGTTATTCCCATTCATTGAAACTATTAAATGGAGTAAATTGAGGATCAACAAATTTCAAATTTTGAGAATCTTCGTTCTTTTCATTTTCCTTATTTGTATTCTTCAATACAGATATATACGTGTGATATTTGGAATTAAAATGCTTTTTGTGCACTTTTTGTTAATAAAAATCTAATTATTATGTTCAATATTTTATTAGTTTTCTTATTTGACAGATGTGTACGATTTGTGAAAAGAATAATCGCCTTGATAGGGCGACGACCGGAGCTTGTATTCAATGTGTTAAATCCGGGTGTAAAGTTCTCTTTCACGTGACATGGTGATATTTTTTTATTCTATACTTGAATAATAGATTTTGTCTAGTGCTCAAGCCCAGGGTTTGTTGACTGAAATTGTTAATTCTAAAGACAGTGTTCGATATGTTGCATATTGTTTTGCGCACAAACACAAAACTGTAATTTCCGTTTTTTTTATTGTCCATATTTCTTAATTGTCACTATTTAAGAAACATAAGGATTTCTCCATACGTCTTTCAAGTTCTAGTCATTCTTTAACTAGATGCGAAAAAAATAAATTACGTCAAACTCCACCACATTTGGAAAAAAGTGATGAGGATTGCGTAACTCCACAAGACATTTTTTTGGACACCGACAATAGTGTATCCAGTAAAAATATGAACATATCGTCTTCAAGTGGAAATGCTAATTTCTCATCAGATTCTACTAGTTTCGATGATTCGAATGATCGGATTGCTCCGATGATATGCAGCAGTTCGGAGATTTCAGAATTTCAAGTTAAAAAAAAGTAAAAGTATTTTTAATTTTTATTAATTATTATTATTACTATTATTTATTATTAATTTTAAATATTTAATATTATTGTTTTTTTAATTTTTTTTATATTAACTAATTATTATTAATTTTAATTATTATAATTTATTATTTTTTTTATTAGTCATCATATTTATTATTTATTAATTTTATTATTATTAAAAAAGTCTAATTAAGGGGCCATACACGTGCACTAAAAACCAAATGTTTGTGTATGAAAATTTCTAAATACATCTGCTCTCGTTTTTGTTCTAAAAATTCTATCTCATTGACATTGACGCTTGAATTCCAATGAATATTAATTGTCTATGCTTTTGAATGCGCATTTTTGAAATAGAAAACCTTTATTGATTTATTTGATGTTCATTTAATCCAGGAATGTTATTGATTGAATGTGCAGTAAATTTCATTGTTCCATGGGGGAGGGTATTTTAGTTATCCGTGGTCTATGCGCATAATATTACAATCAAAACTCCTTGATTATGTATACTATTTCATTGCTATAGAATTGCATATTCCGGAATCTTTTGAAAATCACAGATTTAAACCAGTTTCGTATTTTTATTGCATAACAGTTGATTTCGGGTGTCATTTCGAAACAAAGAAAATTTAATAAAGATTAGAAAATATGGAAAATTAACTAAATAAAGAGATTTTTGATTGCTCTGATTATTTTACTGCTAAATAATGAGCGAGAAACAATCGTATTGAAGAAAAGTTCCATAATGAATTCAACATTTTGCAAAGCAACTGGAAAACATTTATAAAAAGAGAAGATAACACCAAAACATTTTTAAACAAAACCTAAAAAAGTTCAAAAGATCTTGAAATACCAACTAAGAATGTTAAATTTGACATTATTTTTACGATTTTGTCTTGAGTATTAAAAGAAAAATGTTAAATTACAAAGAAAGCTATCGAAAAAGAATTCAGTTACGACGTAGAAAAAAGGTCTGAGCAAAATATTTATTAATTATATATACATATGTATATATGTTCATATCCAGTACGTGTAGCATATTTTATCATTGGGATAAATTACAATATATTCACATATTCAAGTTTGATAGCATTCGTTACATTTATTATATTGCATTACCTAACATTGTACAATAGTTAAGAGAATCAAATATCACAATACGATAACGTCACATGTGTAATAATACTTATGTGCTTGTTATGAAAAACTGTGTTACATCAACATTTAAATCAACCAAATTTCAAGGATAGAACATTTATTTATTTCAAAAAGGGAGAGTAATACTGTGGAATATTGTTAATGTAGAAACACCTGTATTGTATTATACAAGAACATATAATGTTATCTTTCAGCAAACATTGCGTTTATGAAACTTAGAAAAACAACTCTAAACAAGACAAGATTTTTTTACGAAGAAGTCACTGTAATTTCCCAAGAAGGTAAGCCATAAATGAAAATGGTTTTCCAATTCAAACTAAGTTTCGTTTCCGCAAGCTGTGCTGTAGAGAAAAATGTCTTTGGATCTCTTAAAATGTACTTATACTTTTCCCTGATCTTTATTTGACTTTTCTGTGTAATCCATTAGTTTATTTCCTTGGAAATCTTTTTTTATTTCCTAATGATTTACTCATTATTGTGAATTATTGAGGTTATTGAATCCACCATTTGATGCACAAATGGGAATTATCCGTATTATCATTCAAAATTATTAATATCACCGATAGAGAATATCGACAGCAGTTAATGATTTTCTTCAAATTCGTCATGATTTAATCTTTTCTTTCGTTTGTTCATTGCAACCCAGTAAAGTCGGCCTGAATTACAATTTATGACGGCATTCGATATTTCTGAATGATTGTAGTTGGACTGGATGTCTGGCCAATTTCTAGCAGAGAGGGGACGACGGGTGCTGCAATCTAATAGTAAAGCACATTCATGCTCGATAATTCGATAGCAATAACAACAAAGATAAAGAATTTCGAGTTTATCGTAGATTGTAGCAATATTTTGAAATATCTGTCTAATGATTCGGTTAAATTTTCGATTTCAACTTGTGGTGCAATTTATTTCACGAATCCTAAATTTTATCCTGTTAATTTTAATTTTTTAACTTTTAATTTACATTTTGATTATGCTTTTAATATTTAATATTAATTTCTCTCTTCCAATCATAAGTATTTTATACATTGTTGATCATCCAGTCAGGAAGCTTCTTTTAAGTTTCTTTCAAATATATTTACTGTTATCACCTGGAAGCGATTATGAACAAAAATATTATAATAATTGTCAAACCAAGTTACCAGGAAGTTAGTAAAAAAATATCATGAGCCGTAACTTTATTTTTTATACATTTTCAATGACCACAACATTTATAAGATAGGAAATTTTACATAACAGAATATAAAAGTTTTACATAAAACACTAGAAGGTGTGAAAAAACCAAAAAATAGAATATAGAATTTCTTAATCTTAACCATTTCATATAAAAATTGGAAAAGAAAATGATAATAATTGATTTGAAACTATATAGTTCCGAAATTCAGTTACCACAATCATGGCTTTTATACACATTTTTATTTTAAATAGGTTTTGAATATTTAACATATTGTTACAATTTTAAAATAAATACTTGGAGAAATTGAGCAAATTATACATCATTCGGATTATCATTGAATATTAAAGTTTTATATTAATATAAAATTTTAAAATGATTTTCAAATATATTTATTTATTATCATTCAAAAAAATTGATTCTCAGATAATATTGAAATTTAAATGTCATGTCAATCAAAATTAAAAATTACTGTATATTTTTAATTAATTAATTAATAACGTTATAAAAATAAGAAAACAATTGAATTAAATGACTGCAAAATTTAAGCATTTCATATTAGTAATAGCATAAACCAATTTATAAAAAATTGGAGGACTGCATTATATTTTTGCTATTTGATCATAATACTTTATTATATAACATTGAGATAAAATATAATATTAAATGGATTGAATGTAACTAGAAAATTTGTCCTCATAATAAGAAAAACCTCCATTATTTCCGGTTTCATCTTAGTATACAGGGAAGGTTTAATAATATACAGAGCTGAAAATAATCTTTCAACACTGACTTCACAGTAACTACAATGGCTCCGTTTTTACTATGTCAGGATATGATTGCATTGTTCACATCAAAATTTGATTTCTGATCTCTTTTCACTACTGTTGTAAATTCGTATGTAAATTCTTGTTTTAATTCGGTGAACAAGGATGATTTTAAATTCTCTTTTAGTTATACTGAACCTAAATGATTATCATTATTGAAATTATTTTTTATTAGTAAAATTGAAAACCCAAATTCATGCCTCCACCTGTCGCATAACCTTCTTTAATGGATTTCCTTAAAATAGCAGCATTATTCAATATTTTCAAATTTTATCATACAGTTTTACATCAGTGTTTTTCAATTTTAATCAACAAACCATGTTTCTTTTTTCTTGAGTATCGAAATTCTTTTCAAATTATACAATGGTTCATCAGATTACTGTTGAGTGAGAAAGGGATTAATTAGTTTATTCATTTTACGTTGCAAAGCATCTATTATACATCCTCAGTAATCCGTCAATCTGAGTTATAGACAATACATAACAGTTTGCAGATAACATTTATTTATTGAATAAATTCCTCTGGTACTTCAGTAATGAATCAAATAAAATTTTACGTTAAAGACTTAGGAAGTCAATCGTTATTTTGGCTCTTCATTTAGTCTAAAACTTTTTATTCTTGGTTAAGCTACTTTTCATAGTTTGACTTGAATCAACTTGGATAGTACGCACTTTCAAAAGAATATTGTACCATATCACTGAATTTGCAGTAAAAATAAATTATCTGGCAGCATCCCTCGGAACGAATATATAAGTTGGCCGCCTAGGTTTTTCAATCACCAGACTCCTTAAGGACTGCAAGAAATGAGATAGTTTTCTACAGAGGTGAAAGACAATATTCAACTTGTGATTTATGAAACATAACCTCATCATGCCAAACTCTTGAAAATGAATAATTTTTTTCTTAATTTTTCGTACTTAAAAATAAGTTGTAAAACCCAAAGGATTTAAGTAGCAAAAGGTTAAGATAAACAGAAATTCTTTTTTCTTAATTTTCAAAATATCAATCATAATTTATTATTTTTTCAATTACAGTTATCTATTCTTTTAATCGTAACCGTTTTCTAGAAATATTTGCACACAGCAGCATTACAAGAAATCGATAGGTATTTTTTCAATGTTTACAAGCATCTGAAAGACTCATATTATCTTATAGATGGTCTTAAACCACCTAATATCACAACTGCTGAACCTCACTCATCCACAGACATTATTTCTTTACCACCGAATTTATGCTGTTCCGATGCGTCAGAATCTGTGGCTAAAGAAGAAGCCACAATTAAATCCAGTACAGGATCAGTCACATCTGACGCGTCAAGTAATCGTCCAGTGAAACGTCAAGCGACCACTTCTAGTTCTGATATTCAGCCGAAAAAGCAGAAAATCATTAAGCCTGAGTAAGTTACCTCTTTAGATAATAACATAAATCTTATTTTATTCTTTTATTATCAAACTAAAGAGAAATACATTTTAATTAATTAAATAATTGATTTATCATATCGAAAAAGTTGAGATGTAAAATAAATTTAAATACTTTATTGATTGTTTGGTTTAATACTGAATATAATCTAAAATCCATATAAATGTTTATCAATCTGATATTTTCTCCTTATTTTTGTTTTCAGATTTGGAATTATTTTAAATGTCTTTATAAAATTAGTTTTCGGGAGCAATAATAGAATATGGGTGGTTATTAATTTTATGCTTTATTACAAGTTAATTATAAAAAGTCCGTAATACGGACTAGATCACACATGGAATACAATTTCAAACAATATGTCACACTAAAAGTATTTTTACGTGTCAGTTAGGATATTAAAATTTGACATTGACCATTTACTGTTTTAATTTCTGGCTTTAAATTTGTAGTTACGATTCTTAACTCCTCTGTCTCTAATTTGGAGATTTAAAGTGAATTATTTTGCCTGTATTCTCATTGAACTTAAGATATAAATACCAGTTGTAATTCATATTAGATAGAAAATTATTATTTTATTATCGAAAATAGTTTTTCAATGGAATTTGCAGCAAAGGCTTAAAGTTGATGATACAATTTCAAGTTTCACTTGGAGTCCTTGCACAATGTCTGCCAAGGCACCGTTTACACAATTGGAAAATTTACCCATAGGGAAGATGCGACAAGATCTTACTACTAATTGTGGAAAACTATAGATCTACAAGAAACTTCTTTAAAAACTTCAAAATACACTTTCTCCATAATGAGTATCTGAACAGTTCTTATCAAAATTTCAAATCGGTAATCGCCACGCAACAATAGGGAACAAATAGACAACGCCAGGATATATTTACAGTTCCCTTTCCTAAATAACACTACGCCAATTAAAATCAGAATTCTCGTTTCTTCATCGCATATTTAGGTTTTCATTTCTTCCGAACTTTCATCACTTCTGCATTTAAAATAAAAATTTGGAAATTTCAAATTATTAAATCTTTTTCACCATGACTACATTTACCGTTTTATTACCAGATTTTTTTGCTTGTCAACCGATATTGTTTATAAAGATAGACAAAATGGTAAAAATGAATGTTTTATAATTCATTTTTTTAAATTTACTGACATTTTCACAGCCGATATTTCACTATGTGTTTCATCAGTTTTATTATTTGTATCTTGGAAATATTAAAAATTTGTTTACTCGTCATTATCTAAAATTCCTTGATTCGTGTCTGGAACCTTTTTTGGTTTATTTGGGTTTGTCGGTGAAATGAGTAGTTAACTAATATTCAAAAGATATAAAATTTATTGATTAAACCAAATACAACCTTGGTTCCAGTTATATTTCATTGCTAAAATAACGTGAGAAACAACACTTGCACAAATCTCAGATATCTGAGATTAATTGCTTTTCTGAGTCTTTAATTCGCTTTCTTTTCCTTTTGTTTAGTCCACAAATAAACTGCTTTGATTTTATTTTATAATTCCGCTTACTTCACTATTTTTAAACTTTAATTGCCAAATTTTCTGTCTAATATTCTGATATGCATTTGCTTTTCTAGTTCTTGTCATTGGCGTTTGTGTCACTTTCAATTATCCATTGCTACTCATACAATTAGCTTATTCGGCACTTCCTGACATACAATAGCTATTACTAGTAAAATCAGCAATTTCTTCCTTGTTTGCAGTTTGTTTTTGTTTCTTTTCTGTTGCACTTGTTAATTAATACTGATCTTGCTTTTGTTTTTGTGTTTCACACTTTTACTATCAATTATTCTACTATTTCCCTTAGATTGACCTCTAATCTTTTAACTCATTGATTTTACTGTCACTTATTATTCATTATTTTCATCACCTTATATTTATTTCAATCTCATTTATTGTATCCATTGTTTAATTCAATTCAGTCTCCACGTGAATAAATGAATAATTTCATTCCTAATTAACTTTCTTCAGTTGCCGAATTAACTGTGTTGATTGCAAAAAGTTAATTCTTTATTAATACTTCTACTCAATAGAACAAAACCTCCGATAAAAACCGAAATGGTTCTTAAACAGGAAAAGATCAAAAAAACAAGGAAGGTTTCTCAACCTCCTAAGTCTAATAGAGGAGGGAATTTTAATAAATTGGATAGTGATAAAATTCAAGCTCTTGTCGAACTGGAAACTCACAAGGATAAGAAAGTTGTTCCTCCGTGTAGACCGAAATCAATATTCAGTCACATGAGCAGTCTCATTGGGGGAACTGGAACTGGAACTGGAGCGTTACCTTCCACGTCTATGAGTACCACATCGTCTAGTAGTAGCAAAATTACTGGAACAACTTGTCAAAGTATGGAAGAACTATTAGAATGGCAGTGGGATCAAACTGGAACTCTTTTAATGCAGCAAGCAGAAGCCAGTGATAGTTCGTTTTTATGTTACGAGAATATTTCATAATAATCGTTATACGTAGTTGCTTCTCTACTTTCGTGTCTTCATGATCTCAAAAATGAAAATGAACAGCTTTTATCGAAACAGTTCAAACTTTCACATCGTAGAGATCATCTTAAAGCGGTAAATGCAAAATTACAGATGCAGTTAAATGCTAAAACCAATTCCAACCCCACCATGCCTAGTATTAATGCACCTGTTGCTAGTATTAGTTCAGAAAAAATTGTAAATCGACCTCCGGCTATGAGTACTCCTCAGACAAGTGGAAAAAATTTCCCCAAATCTTATAAGCCTACAGATTTGCAAATATCTCACCACAAACAAACATCAATTATACCAAACATTCCTAATGGAGATATCAGAACTCGGCAAGTTACGGATAATAAGACGACATTTATTCAACCCCAACAACAATCGATACTGTCAAACCAAGTTTGGGGAAATGCTTCCAAAACTAACGAGACACAAATAAACCCACAGACTGTTGCATTTCTGAAACATTATCAGCAGCAGCAACAACAACAGCATGGGCTTGTTCCAACTGCCGTTAATCAGACAGTTGTCAGTACTCCACCGGTATCCAATATAATATCTCAAACCGATCTGGTAACCTTTCTCAACAACCAGTTACATTCCCAATTAGCCAGCAACAATCAAACGACAGCCATTCTCACAGCGACTCAGAAACCTATTTCTCAGGACATCCATATTGCATCTAATAATAGTAATAATATGGAGCTTATTTATCAAGCCATTCAACAGAAAAAGCATCAGCAGCAGCAACAACAACAGCAACAACAGCAGCAACAACAACAACAACAAATACAGTTGCAGCAGCATAATTTACCATCACATTTCTACTATCACAACACCAATAAAATGCCGAATTCTGCGAGTGCAATCAATAATATCGATAACTCAGTAGCACAGACACCAGGTAATAAATTATTTGAATTCCATTATATCACATTTAATAATGCACTTTTTAACCAATAAGAATTATTGAAAATGATATATTATTTTTTCAAAATTACACTGATAAATATAATTTTTATTACACTTAAAAAAAAATATATATATATATATATACAATAAGGGACAAAAAAAATGTTATTTTTTTAATTTTGAATTTTTATTTGTAACAAAAACGAAGAAAAAAAATAGCAAATAATACAAATCGAATATTATATTTAATAATTCAAAATATTGTTTTTTTTAATTGGTAAAAAAGAAGACAAATTAAATGTTATTTTTTATTAACTAATAGTCTCCTTTGTTTCGAATAACCTCATATAGGCATTCATATATTGAATCTACAAGTTTTTGTATAAATTCCTGCGGTATATTTTCCCATGTGTTTAATATTTTTTAACAAATGCTAATGCAGTCATTTGAAAAAGGCTGTGCCGAAAATTCGTGAATACCATAAATAAATCTGATTCATAGTCAAATTTTGTAGAAAATACAATGTCTTTATAAATAAAAATAAATCAGAGGTGAAAAACAAAAAAAGTTCTTATAGTGTTCAATTATGTTTATACCTGGAGACTGCGGGCTATCGCATCTTTTTAATTCGGATTTCTTCAAAAAATTTTGTTGCAATCTTTTTTGTGTGTTTCGGATCGCTGTCTTGTTGAAAAACAAAATCACTAAGGTTCAATTTCTCCACAGAAGGTAAAAGATTTTCTTGTAAAATTTTAATATATTTAAGTTAATCCATTAAATTTCCATAAATTTCCAACTCCATTTTCACCTATACAGTCCCAAAGCGTAATACTTTCATCTTTGTGTTTAACAGTTTTTCTAGTACATTTATTTTTCAATCTTTCTCCAGCTCTACCCCATACATAAGTAATCCCATCACTATTAAACAAGTTTATTTTTGATTCATCAGACCAGGTAATCTTTCTCCAATAGCTTTTAGGTATTACAACAGATATTTTGGCAAATTCTAATCTAGCTATTTTATTCTTTTTAGGTATAGAAGTACTTTTTTAGGTCTCATAGCCTTAAACCCTACAAATTTAGCAAATCTTTTGATCGCTTTTAATGAGATAACCTTTTTGAATTTTTTCTCTACTTTATTTGCAAGTTTAGGTCCAGATATAAATCCATCTACATCAATTTTTTTTTAAATTCAACCAATTCTTTATCAGAAAGAGATTTTTTTACCAGAATTATTCCGTTTTGATTTAAAATTGAGTTCAGTATATGTTTTCAATACATAACTTATACATCTAGGTGTTACATGTAGTAATTCAGCCATTTTCTTTTGTTTCATTCCTTATTTTTTCCATCTCAAAATTGAAGCTCTTTCGTTATCAGAAACTGACTTTCTAGCCTTCATAACCCTTAGTTTATAATTTTAAATATATATATAGATTTTTTTCAAAAATGGCGGGATAGTTTTATTTTGTCCAATTCAGCTTTTTGATTAAAGGTTATTTAATTTAATAACTTTATACTAAATAAAACTTCTCGCACATTTTTTGTGCTTTGGGCATTTTTTAAAAAATTATATTTATTTTTTCCTATACTGTATATTGAAAGACAAAATTTTAAAATATCAAAATACAATTGTTTGTTATTTATTTTGAAGATCTAATTGAAAATTATTGAAATATGATAAATATGCCTTTGGTAATTCTTTAACCCTTAATTGAATTGTGCATTAAATTCTAGCTACAAACTAGAATTTCACGTTTAGATCGCCTAAAATAAATAAGGACTAACCATTTCATAGTATTGCTTGTGATCTACAAAGCTTTTTAATGGATTTAGTTCATAAAGTGACGACTAGATGCGTCACAAGTCTCAATATACTAACCTAAGATAGTTTTATTATACAAATTTTTTTCAAAATAAATAAAAAAAATCATGTAATTAAGGATTAATATAAATGCAGTTGGATATTTTTTATAAAATAATTATTGAATATCGACCAAATAAATTTATTCTATAATGCAATTAATTGTTTAATTAATTTATTTTCTTTATTATAATGTCAGAAAAGGGGCAAGTTATTCGGTTGAGTATAAAATATAAAAAATTTCGCCGAATCCCATGAAAACATTTTACGGCTGTTTGCATAGAAAAGAAGTTGGATTTCATTATATTCTATTAATTTTGCTTAAAATGGTTCTTTAACATTATTTTTGGTCAAAATCTACACGAACCCTTATAAATTAGCTAACTTTAAAATTAAACTAAGACTTGTAAATGAACTTTTATATCAAAGAACTTATGATCCGAAAACATCATTAATATCTTAATAAATGTTCATAATAATGTGCATTTGAAATTTGGGGCTTATTTAATGTCAAAATGTGGAATTTATTGTTAAATTGTTAGTATTTTTTATAATAATTATGTGTTTAAATTATTGATTATTTGGCACTTTTTATGAAATAAATCTTGGTGGAATTTAATTCGTTGGATGTAACTGGTGACCACACCAAAAATTAGAATATCAACGCAGTTTAAAAAACAACGAAATTATTAATGGAATAACTCAGATAAAGCAGCAGATAATATGAGAGTTATGGACATGACAAGGAGAGGTACTCGTGTTTTGAGGCGGTGATGGAGGTATTAGTGCACAAGGAACCGTATAAAAGACACAAAAATGATATACAGTACGAAAGCACACACGTAATCGCATCAAGTCGAACTTCATCCTCAAGACGAAGCGAAAGTGACAATAATCTAGTGGTTGAAGAAGGGGAGAAATTTTATGAAATAAATCTTGATGGAAATTAATTAGATGTAACTCCATATATTGTTGTATCCACTTTAATATCCAGGTCTTTTCTAATGTCAAAGAAGTACATTTATTATAGGTTAGTTTGGTGTGAAGAGATGAACTGTTATGATCTTTTACCTAGAATAGAGTTCAGCATAAATATCAGTCAAAAAGAACAATAGGTTTATCACCATTTGATATCATTTATGGACTGAGCGTTAATTTACATTAAAACCCGAAGAGGATGATTAGTGGAGGATGCGAGATATTAATATAAGAGATGTAGACACAATAAAAAAGAGACTTGTGCTTTTGACATGTGGAAGGAAGTATTTGTACACAACGAACCAGCTAGACTGCATATACAAAATCTTCTGATTTCTATCACTTTTTCAAGTTGAATTTCATTTTCAAGAAGGAACACCAGAAAAAAGAATCAAAAGACTGACTAAGTGGAGAAAACCTTAAGAAGGGGAGATTTAGGATATTTAAAATGATCTAGTGTATAAATAATCGGTTTTATGAAATTGTAATAAATAGAATCTATGATTGAAATTAAGTATTTTATAAAGGGAATTGAATGTCACTTTCATAGCTAATTTATAGTTTTATCTAGATTATTGCTAGAGAAGCTTTTAAGCAAAATTAATCGAAATAAAATTCCATTGAAATAAACAAACGATTTAGTTATTGAAGAGTTTTGCATATTTATCTTTTATTGTAAAATTTACCTCTATATTTTTTAAAAATATTTTTAAAAATTAATAAAATTGATACTTTATTATAAAAATAATAAAAATCGGTTCTATCAATTTCACGTTGCTGTAAATAATGCGAATATTTAATTAATTACGATGTTTATAAAATTTTGTCTAAGTAAATAAATTTTTTATTTAAGCTAAGTAATTTTTTCAAATTATTATTTATTTTATTAAATTATGTTTTTATAAACCCATATTTTAAGATTTGTTTTAATGAAATAATCAGTGTTAAATGTAAAACAAAATATTGATCTATAATCTTTAAAAATAATTTATCAATTGAGAAAACAAAAATTAATAATCTATACCAAAGATGGCGCACATGAGTCCTTTTGAGGCGAGTTTTCCTCGTCATATTAAATCATAGATAAATCAAATTTATTTTAATTTAGTCTCTAAAATGACGCATTTTACGCAGATTTTTCACATAAGAAAATATTATCAAGCGATGTAAATATAAAATGATTATTTCAAAAAATCTGCTTACTAGGAAAAACTATCACTGAAATTTACAGAAAGTTTTACTTAGAAAATTACTTATAAAAATTATTTTTTCGTGAAAAATAAAATCACAAACTTAGTTTCCTCAATTTTTTTTCATATCTAGCCATAAACAAAATAAGCATAATATTCACATTGCTAAAAACTTTTTAATTTAAATAAAAAGATTCAGTGAAAAACGTAGAATGAAAACAGATCAAAGTGAAGTTAAAAGATTTTAATGATAACGTTTCAATAATTTACACCACTAAAATCATTTTATTTTTGAAATACAATATTATAATCATTTAGATTAAATAAAAAAAATTCGATTTTTTTTGAATAAATGCTTGTTTAATTTGAATTTATTGATTATATTTTCACCTGGAAAAGTCGAAAAGAATAGTAATTGAAAATTTTCAATTTATATAATAATCCCTATAAATTGTGCTGATTATGAAAAGTTTCATAAAATATATTTTAGTTTCAGCTTCAACGCACTCTGCAGAAAATTTATGCTCCATTGGTCCTTTTGATATTTCCAGAATTTTTCAAATACTTTGTCTTCAATTGAAATCTTAGTCAAACTCTTCTTATTGCCACACATAGTTCTATTTTTTAAAATTATCTAGAGCTTGTAGAATTATTCTTTTCCCAGTTTTCAATCATAAACTTGTTAAATTTTCGTCACTTAGCGTTTTAACAGAGCACGATTTATATTTCGCATGTTCCATTTGTTTTGTATTCAAGAAACACAAGGATTCTAATTAATACCGTCATTCACCACAAGATGTTATAAATGATGCACATTAATATTTCATTTGCAGACTAGGGAGGGCCAGGAGATTATATAGATGTCGCTTGTTATCTATACATTTATTTAGACACAATATAGATTTTTGCACTTGGTAATTAGTTTGAAAATCAAAGTTTTAGTAGTTTACTTATTGTTAAGACTAACAATTCATATATTATTAAAATTGTAGTTGTATTCTGGCCATTTTCTGAATTCTGTAATTATATTTTTTTAAAGTAGTATTCAAAATTAAAAATATTGATTTTGAATATTAAATGTATATTTAAAAATCCAATTTTAATAAATAACTGTGTAAGCCAATTTTCGCAATGTTTATTCAAAAACTGAAAAATGACTCATGAGAATGTAAAATAAAAATGATTAATTAAAGATTTGTGAGTGTATGTTGTTTGATTATGTTTGTTAAATTCCTTATTTATACATTAATACAGCGGTTTTCAACCTTTATTTTCATTGTACCGCCAGTAACAAATTTTAATGTCGGTGTACCACCAGCAAAAGTCAAATCAAAAACATAATTATAATGCCCACTATTGATTATTACTGACTTGAATCTTAGACTTAGAATTAGTTATTGTTAGTTACTGTTAGTGGACATTACTCATTTAAAACAACAAGAGGCATGATGGACGATTATAACCTTTGAAATTAATATAGTAAAAATGTTAAATCTTAAGTTATAGAATTAATAAATAATTTCTATTTTTTTTCGCTTACCACTTAGCGACATCTGGTGTACCGCCGGTTGAAAACCATTGCATTAATACATTGATAGATTTTCCCCAGAATTTTTTTCCTCTTCTCAATTATTCTCTAATATTGAATAATTGATTTATAAATTTTTTTAAAATTATTTCCAATGAGAAAACATAAATAGTAAAATTAATATTTTGTTGTTTTTGCAATTATTATAAAAGTTAATAGTATTATGAAAATTAAAAAATAAAGACTATTATTTAGGCATTAAATTTATTATATAAATTGATTTCTTGACAGACCAATAGCAATAAATCATCTCATATTGGTATAAAATGGTTGTATTGGAAAATCTTCGTTATTAAGAACGTTATCAATTTATTCTTTAGCTTGTAATGAGGAAGTTACAGAAATATCAGAGGATGTATTTCGCCTTTTGACCATTGAATTCTTGAATTTGGTTAAGCTGGGGTGAGTATGGTAGGAGAAATCGAAGTCCAATGCTATTTCTTTGTAGAAGCTCAGAAATAGCCCATTGTCAATAACCAAAACCTTGTTACTGTCCCTAAGATTATGGATTACTTTACCGCGAATAAATACCAATAACAATTCTGTATTATAAGAACGAATAATTGATTCATGGTCAATAATACCGTAATTGATATTGCGCAGATTACAGTTATATTTCTTTCCTTATTAGCTGGAACTGCAGTATAGGCTTTTGCGTTGAGAGGAGAATATCAACGGGTTTTACTGATATGTTAGTTGATTCCCATTTCATCTAAAAAATACAATCTTGTCATTTATGTTCGAAAGCTCTCTACAATAAACATCTCTTTCATTTATAACTCAGTTTCTTTCAACGGGAACTTTAACTAATTTTTCCTCGAATATACTATCTTTTTAATAGTTTTTGAAATTGTGGATAATGACATCAGAAGTAAATTTTCATCAAGTTTGTTCTTCAAAGATTTGAGGGTTAAGCTACAGTCAGAACTTAAGCAGTTTGCATTTATAAGGCGAGCTACAGAGTTTGATTTCCTATATTTTGCTCTTTCCTGACTACTTGTTTCGACCTTATTCATATCAGCGAACTCGCCACTCCTCCATCGTCTAAGTAAATAACCAGCGTCACTTAATAATATTCCTAAAGTAATTTCCATGTTTTTCTTTTCCTTTTCAACCAAACGGATGAAGTGGTTGATAGTTTCTTTCTTGGTCTGTTATTTTTTTATAAATAATACTTTTATGATGAATTTATAATATTTTAATAATGATTTATTATTTTATAGTAACGCAAAAACAAATTTATAATAATGCAAAACCCTGTAACTTTCAAACTGATAGTGCATATAGAATGGTGGCATCTATGAATATAATTGAATTATTTTTGTTTAAATGTATAAAAAATTATACATTTCATTTTTAAGACTTTTTTTCCTATTTTCTAAATATAATGCTGTTTTTTTATATTTGGGACTTCAAATTTCATAAGGTGCAACTGAAATCATTTAATTCAAATGTTATACTTTATTGGAAAGCAATTTATGATGGACCGTAAAAATAGAGATACTGTAAAATCGAGTGTAGCAAAAAATTCAATTTAGTAGATTTTGAAGAAATCAACTGTAATAAATGTTGTGCACGCAGAATGAACAAGTTCATAATTTATCGATTACATAACCTGACTTGTCAAAGACTAAATTTGACTCTTTACACTCTTGACCAATTTAGAAATCGCTGAGCTAGTTCTAGACTTTAATGGATTGGATTGTAATGCAGTTTATCCCTCATATTTGAATCTGGATTATTTCTTCAGTTTTAAGAATAGCAATCAAAATTATACTTTACAACAAACTTTTCAATAAAATGATAATAGAGTAATAATAAACAAACTGACCAAATCTACCTGAGGTCTAAATGAACTGTCAAATGACAAAACTTCCCATTGTTGCTTCACGTGCTTAGTGAACCGTGCCTGAGTCCAATTACAAAAAAGTACATTAAAGCACAAATGATTGTATTGCTTAATTGGAACAATTAGAACACAACCGTTGAACCGATTACTAAGAAGACTGTATTGATTATGTAATAATTTTTGATACAATTTTTCTTTTTGTTAACTTGACTCTAGAATTAATATTTTAATCCGTTTTGATCTAAATGCTCATAGATAGAACATTGGTTCGCAATCACTCAGTAGTGCATCAGGTATATTATATATTGATATTTTTGATTTTGCCACTATCTTTTTCCTGATTATTTATTATTCACTTCCGCTTCGTATTTCCGCATGCTTTTGGGAAATTACAATCCGCTCTTTATCATCATTTCCAATTACCTCTATTGCATGTTTCTCCTTCACTGAGTTTTAATCGATTTTCATTATTATTACCTGTGCTTTAGAATATTTATTTGACTCTTTCTATAATTAAATATATAAATATATATATCACATTCTCATCTCGATTTTTCTCTTCTTTTTTTATTGAATGGTATTGATTGATCACCTCTGTATATAGCTATGCTTGTTTTTTCTGTACTCAATTATTGATTTTATGAGCTTCAATGGATTTTTCTTTAGAGAACTCGTCCAAGTGAATCCTTGTGTCAACAAATTCGATCTGCAAAGTCGAATACCGAGTGATGGCCAATAAATGTTAATAAGGCACAAGTTGTGTTGTGTGAATGTTCCGAATGTGTTACATGTGGTTTCATTGCTGTATATATGAATATATATTTGTAAATAAGAACCTAGTTTTTATTACAATTATCAAATGTTGGAGCATAATTGCATTAATTTAGGCACTGATTATATAATATATTCTGATTAACTGTGCTGTCTTATCTTTTTTCTTATCTCTCTCTCTCTGTGTGATGATTTGCAGCTTGTCGTGGTTTCATTGGTGTATTAGAAATTACTTTTGACGAATAACACAAATTGTACATCTGCTAATTTTTATGCTAAATTTTTTGTAAGTTTTTTGTGTTAATATATATTGTATTGATTTTTGATCGTTTCGTCGTGAAAAATATTCAATTTTTAAACTCCTACTAAAATCACATAAAAACATAGAGCAAAATGTCATCCAAAAATACATTAGAAATGTACAAATTAATGGAAAAATAAACAAAGATGGTGGTAAGTCATTTATAAAGTTGTAAAATATGTTGGTGCATGTTTATCTGGGGGTTGCTGATAGATTTGTCATCAACTCTTCCAGTGTCTTTATTTTTACAACATGTGACCATGGTAACAGTGTTTGTAAACTAATGAGCAGGATCATCTATATTGTTAGAACTACTCGTTTCATTTTAAATTTTGGACGGTCTTACGCCTTTTATCATACTATATAATTATATTTGGCTCTTGTCAGTTATTGTAATGTAAGTAATAATTTTGAAGCATATCAATAAAAAAGTGTCAAGATTAAATAATTAATTAAAATTTCATTCTCATCACAAGGTAGGCTAAGAATAATTAATTGCCTGAAAATTTTATTATTTGCAAGTGTAATTTTTTAACTTATAATATTAATATTACTAATACGGTAATATTATAATAATATTACTATTATTTCTATTATTATTAAGAATCGCTTGGATAAGACAAAATTGTGTGCAAAAATTGAAAGTTTATATTTTCATATAGCCCGATTGATGTAAGGCATTAATGGTAATTGTGTGAAGAGCTCGTTAAGTGCAATTACGATGGAGTATATCGATAAAAACCAAAAACAGAATTTTAAGTTTGACAAAGGAAATGGGATAGTTATTCTTGACTATGTTAAATTCAGTTTGTGAAATTACTAAAGGGTCGAAAGAATAGAAAATTGCCTTCTCTCAAGGATGAAGAGTTTGTACAAAAAATGTTAAATGATTTTATTGAGAAGAAGCTTATTAATGAAGAGGTAGGTAAGCCTATTCGTTTAATAGGATCGCACCCAGCAAAACATTCCAAAAATCAATGAAGATTGTGTAACTATGAGACTATTTTTGTTGGTGGTTGGTACTGCCCAGTATAAAATAGCAAAGTTTTTAGATGGATTATTAAAACCGTTAATGCAATCAGAGTTTGAATGTAAGGATAACTTTGAGTTTCTGTCTTGTTTTGCACAGTTACAAAAACGAAGTATGAATAATGTTAAGGTTTCGTTTGCAGTTTGTTTACGAATGTACCACTGGTTGATACAAATGACTTATGCTGTGCGGTTTTGGGTGAAAACGATTTTGAACATCACATTTTGGATAGAAGGGCATTTCGTAAACTTCTTGAATTCTCTACTTCAAATATCAATTTTCTTTTCAATAATGAATGGTATCACCAAATAGATGGAGTCGATATTGGTTCCCCTTTAGCACCAACGATGGCATCAATATTTTTGGCTAGTTTGAAAAAGAAAATTGCTTCTTTCCAATTTGAGAAACCCAATGTTTATAAAAGGTATGCGGATGGTGTTTTTAGATTTGTTAATTCAAAGCAAAGACAGATTTATAGAAAACCAACTGAAACTGTTCTATATACTTCTCCAGAAAGCTTTTGTGAATTTAAGTATAAGATAAATATGGTGAAAGGATTGATTTATCGTTCATGGGCTTAATCTTCTACTTTTGCTAATTCGGTAAAGTGTTGTTAAATTGATTGAGTTGTTGATAAACAATGGGTATTCCAAATCATTTTTATTTTTGATGATAAAAGAGACTGTTGACAAATTGATTAAAAATCATAAGGATCCCTGTTTTGGAAAGCCTGAGTGTAACTTGACAAATGAGTGTAAATTGGGTGTTGATGTAAATAATAGTAAAAATGCATGTAAAAAATTGAGCCTAAATGTGTTAGTATTGCCGTACTCTGAAGGCTTTACAAATTATAAAAGGAAGTTAAGGAAACAGATTGGAAATTTAGAGTATAAGATCGTCTCTAATTTGTGTAAGGTACGCAATATGTTTATTAATAAATCAAAAACTCCGATTGAATTGTGTTTTGATCTCGTTTATCAATTTACATGTAATGCCACATACATTGGAGAGACTTCCCGTCATCTCTGTACTCGAGTTCTAGAGCATTGTCGATTGAAGGGTTTGACCAATATTAGTGATCACAATAGAGGCTGTGAAAGTGAAATAGGAATGTCTAATTTTAGAATTTTGTTGAAAAGTTTTAATAATTATTGGGAACGCGTGATATATGAAGCATTGATGATAAGGTCATTGGATTCAAAGATTAATGTGCAAAGTGCTGTGAGAACGAATGTTTTTAAATAGTTTAAGTATTATCGGGCCAAGACAGGATTTTGTTTAAATGAATCGGTAACACTCAAATACAACATGCAGATTTAAAATCAGACCAATAAAACATCAACTAACCATGCTAAAATATGAGAGAGAAAACAATTAAATATAAAATCAAAAAACACAAAAGTAAATTAAAATAATAACGAAGTGCAACAACATCCGCACGAAATAAACATAGAAATAACATGAGAACCGAAATTTGACAATTTACAAAAAAAGCGAAAATCCAAAAAATGGAACTAAAATTAAACAATTTGAATTGGAAACAATTTAATTAAAATATTAAAAATAAAATTGTTAAATTAAATTACAAAAATAATAAAATTAAGATTAGAATTTACTAGAAAATCACAAGGTCAAATTTTGTTTTACTACATAAATTTTACGCACAAGGTTAGGGTCGTACAATAGGTATATATATATCGATTCATTTTCACATAATTTTAATCAGTTTTAAAAACTTGAATCAGTTTTTATCCGGAAACTCAGCCAGTCTTAACCAGTCAGAACAGAATAATTTTCAATGTGAGGGGAGGAATGCTCGAAAACTTTCTCCACGTCACGTCCATGCAACCTCGTATGAGCTCTGTTTGGGAGTCGGCGTGGGGAAAGGGTTACAATGTCGTAATGAATTATGCCATATGAATTGTTATCTACTATTATATTTCAATAAACATTCTTAGAATAAAACATTTTGTCGAAATTTTTCCGGCCCACAGCCGACACATCACCACAAGTTAATAAACTCTACATACCCTAACCGAATCGTGTAAGTGCGGTGTAAGTCCGCCAATGATTCGTGCCGTGAAGGCTACGGCGTGAGAACGCAGTATCTGAAACGTAAATTATTATTTCGTATAGGGTAAATGGGTTGAAGAGGGAATAGTCTTTTGGCTATTTCATCATCACTTAATTCCTATAAATTCGACTTAAACTTTTTAGTTACAAAACGGCTCAAAATCAAAACACTAAGTGGGCACTTATAAATTTGTTATATAAACATAAATTCTCCTAAGATCAATTAAGGGAAGTTGAATGGGAATTTAAAAAACCAAAATCGTTGCTATGATTTCTAAACTATTTTGAATTAATTATAACTACTAACGTAAATCATTGATTACGACTCAGAGATTAATATATTTTCTAATCTACTCCATTTCATTATAACTCCTAACTTAAATTATTGATTACGGCACTAGATTTGATTAGATATTATTGTATGTAACTGCTAAACCGAAATGATATCTACGACCACAAACTGATTAGGACTGCTAACTTATCGCAAGTCCCCATGACTTCTAAATCACTATAATTCTCTACGACGTCCGAAACTAAAAGGGTAAAAATTAGGCTTAGAAAAACCCATTCAATCTGTCAAGAATATGTTATATAAAATAACGCGATTCCGTGACCCAAAAGTGTTAAAATATGCGATCTTAAAAGTGTAGTAAAGTCTAAAAAACCTAAACCCATAAAGTCATAATGTTAAACCTCTAACCTCTGAATTCACGATTATTCACAACCCTATCAATAAGTCGATAGTGAAATTGTAAGCTACAGCTATGACCATATAACGAATAGATGGCTAGGTGTAATGCTAAATAGGCAACGGAGATTCCGATTACTAACTGCATGCATGAATTTACGATGGGTTTAACATTTAGGTCTCACAGTTAATAAAGAAGTCGAATAAATTAACTCCGGAGAAGTTAACCTTGCGATAGGACCACGTAATTACCCAAAAGATTTCTGATTAAATTACATTGTAAAATAGAAAGGTAAATATATATAAATATCAAAAAATCAATAAACCCTATCCACTACATATGATTCATAAATACAGAAATGCAAACTCCAGAGTAATAACTTTACATTCGCTCACCGAAAAATAAACATATTTGCCAAAAGCGTACAATAATATCCAAAATGGAAGAATGCAACAATCACATAGATCCATTGAACCGATTAGGGGCGCGATCTCATGTTCGTCTAGAATGAGAGAGAGAGAGAGAGATTTCGCCAACGCTGGTGTTTTTCGTAGCAATAAGTGTCGAGGTTCGGTCCAAACTTTGGTAAAATAAACGCAGATCGTCCAGTGAATTCCTTTGTCGACATCCATCATTAAGAAAATCGCCATAGGAATGAATATTTGCATAAAGAATGTCCCTGAAGCTTTTCGCATGTTAGGTCCATGAACGATAAGGGAGAACAAATCGTCCCCCTGACGAGCATCAAACACGCTTTGACCTGCCGAGAATACAGAACCTGAAGAATAATACGGTCTAGGAAAGGAGTAATTATAAATAACGACTTACTAGGAAAAACCGACATGATGCCCATATTAGTTATCGCTCATATTTTACGAGTCGACTCGCGCCTAACGAGATTCATTGTGAAGTTTCTCAAAAAAATTAATAATGATTGAAAATAGGTTGCTTACAAAATATGCGGTTAAATCACAGATGAAGAGAACCCGATGATGTCCTGACATTTTACTGAAATGTCAATCCATAATAAGGTAGAGTTTTCCAGCCACGAAGCCCGACTATCGATTTGGTAGTAGAGATGATCACAGTTTTATCTGTGCAGTTTTAACACACTCCTGGCTTATGGCTGTATTGCGTGTGTGCATCGCAGAAATACTGGAATGTCAGAAATATCTAAAATTGGATTATAGCTTATCGGCGAGTTGAAAATGTCTACGCCACTTAGGATTTTCTCTTGATTAACTCTGATTACTACGGCTCCTCTCACCGATGACACGGTACACCGACAAAATGCCGAATTCCTCTATCCCGAGACGTGCACACCAACACGTATAAATTTTATCGAGCTATTTAATATTGTCATTTCTTTTAAGCAAGTATGACTTGAAACTCCAAATATTCAAACGACGACGCCCCGGCCAGGTTTCAGGAGGATGAGATAATCGTGGAGCCGAAAACCAAAAGTCAAAACAGTAATTTTCATTCCCTATTTAAATGACTTAACGTAAAGCTGAGACCTAGATTCAACGTACTACGCCAATCTCCAATTCAAATGCAAGCCTCCCAATTAGATGATAGACCTTTCCCTATTTGCAATGAAATAAAACCTTTATTTGTCAGGAATCATAAACTAAATTAATAAACTAATTGAATTCATTCGGATCAAACGATAGTGATGATTATGCGAGTAACCAAGATCTGAATAATTTCCATTCAGTAAGTGTCAATAACAAATTAAATTTAACTGTAAATAATTGAATCAAATATATTTCATTACATTATCGAAATCGTAAAATTGCGTAATAAATGAGCAAAGGAACTAGTAAAATCAATATATTCGATCACTTTAACAACATAGTAAATTAAGTTTTACCATAACTAACTAACGGACAACTCGAACCAAACAGAGCACCCTATCAAAATAATGAACTGACCTTGGCTGAACGATAATAATAATTAAAGGAATAACTAGGATCCCGTAAGCAAATCGTTGCCAATAATTAATAGTATAATGACAGCTACATGAAACAAATGACGAGTTCCGAGAAACCCGCAGATCTGAACCCAAATAAAAATAAAATAAATTAATCTTAACCCAAAACGAAAAAATTCACCGAATAAGAAATCAACCGGAAATAGACCATTAACACAATTAGTAATATCGCAACATTAAGTTCGTACCTCGTTAGGTCTAATCATAGAAAATTGTTATTGAACGTCAAGATCATTGAAATAACAAGCCCACTCTCGATTACAGTGGTAGAATTAATCCACTGAGGTAATTTCGAGTAAAACGAAGTATATATAATGATTAGTTAATGAAATAAAACGCATGAAATTATCTATACCAAATTCAAACCATCAAGAGTGAAGACACCCAAGCATAAATGACGGATTTGTCAATAACCAATTCCTAATAACAGGTAGAAAGTGGTGAATGCATTATGTAATAAATAACATTCAGCATGTCGAAATGTTTAATTCAGCGAATGTCAAAGTTCAGATGTGGATTGATCTCAAAAACTAAAGCATGAAAAAATTAATAAATGAAAATAAATATAAATACTCACCTACACACGCACACTAGTAGCATAACTAGCACAATTCCAGAAATTACCGACAAATGAGTCGCATTTCTAAGTCTGAAGTGTAATCAAACAACAGCTTGTTGACATCGCCCGTACACCGGGTAGATAGGCAGAATTATCCAGAATTACTATAAACGACCGCAATAATAAATAAATAAATTCATATAAATAAACATGCCACTCCATTTTTTTGTTGTAACAACGACGAATCACACTCAACTACTCAATGAATATAAAATTGCGTCGGCCATATGCAATAGCGTCAAACTTTAGTAATATGTCAAATCCAATCCAGAAAACATCCAAGAGAAAAGACATCAATCTCCATGAGACCGATCACGTGGAGAAGATCGAGCCTAATTATGCCCAAGAGGGCCACACTCAAGGTAATAGTCATATCAGTAATTTTGTTTGAGCTATATCCAAGAATAATTATAACGAAACTGTTTGAACCAATCTATGCTAAACTTAATATAACACTTATTATGCGTATCTACTATTACCTGGCAACTCCCACAGCAACTGGACCGACGATTCTAGGACCACTCTGACGATCCACAGCAGATTCGCCGGAAGATATCGACAAGCGCTGTGGGATTGTCGTTATTTACTTTCCACGTTTGGAAGCCAAGAATGGCCCCACCGATAATCGGGAGCAAGACAGAGACATCGAGTTACCCAGCATAGCCATCAAGAGGGAGCCCGGGCTAAATCCGGCTCGAGAAATTCGTCACAAGGCGGAATTTGCGCTACAGCAATTCTAATACTTCGAGAGGAAGTATCATTGAAAGGCGAATAACCAACGCCGACGATTGGCGAGGATCATCACCGATATATCTAATGGCCTTATCCCGAGCTCGGGCGAACATCTTCCGGACTACAGAGTGGCATTCAACCCAGAGGACCCAGCCCTCCTCAGTTTGGACGCCCCAGTGGACCTGGCGCTACCCAAGCAATTACAGTCGGATATCATGGGTATTTTATCGGATCGAGATAAAGACGAACATGCCTATGCACGTCGCCCTCTGAGGCGTGAAACTGATGGCCGAACTTATCGAAGAGCAATCCCAAATCCGCCCTTATTTTACTGTTTTTATGATAAATGTTTTAACTATTTCCGAAAATTTGCGCAGCGTTCTGCCCATATTTTCCGTTTCAATTCAACATAATTTATTTAATTCTTATATATTATTTAAAACATTATTTTTCATGATTTTAGTCGTTTTAACTGTTGCAACGATTTTGCAATTTTCCCCGCTACCCATTCCCTCTCTTTGTCCTTAAGATCTATGTATGTTCATTTCATAGTTAATAAGTGCCCACTGGACTACTCAGTGTTAGTGATTTTTAGCCGATTGTTATTCCTGATTTTAGGTCTATTTTTCAGGAAACGGATGGCGAAGGAGCAGCCAAAAACTACTTCCCCACCTCCCAATTTTCCTTATAACTGGACAATACTGACGTTCCAGCTACTGCATTCTCACGCCGTAGCCTTCACGGGCACGAACTATTGGCGGACTTACACCGCACTTACACAGTTCGATGGTTATGTCTAATTTTACTATCTTGCGTTATGTTTTGGCTGTGGGCCGAAAAAAAAATAATAAATAAATTTTACCATATCAGTTGAGTAAAGGTTTCGAGCATAGTACAGTTTATTCGACATGAAATATTTCACATGAATATAGGACGTCTATTGGCATCATCATCGTTCATTGCTTTATCCCAATACATTTAATCCAATAAGACAAGAAATTCATGCAGTATTCACTCATTAGTCAAATAATCCATTAAGTATCCATCTATCTCGCTTCACACAGCAATGTACATCAACTGAGAGTTTTCGTGTTCAGGCAAAACACTTACTAGTGTTAATTGCCTGAAAGCATGGCTCTCAGTTGCAACGCACACCAACTCAGTTTAGACTGGACTTTTTCTCTGAAAATTAAGACTGGAAATTTGTGTTGGGCCAGAACCCAAACGGCCTTGAGAATTGTTTAAATGAATCGGTAATACACACGCAAATACAACATGCAGATTTAAAATCAGACCAATAAAACACCAACTAACCATGCTAAAATACGAGAAAGAAAACAACTAAATATAAAATCAAGAAACACAAAAATAAATTAAAATAATAACAAAGTGCAACAAGATCCGCACGAAATAAACATAAAAATAACACGAAAACCTAACATTTTTGACCGAAATTTGACAATTTACCCAAAAAATGCGAAAATCCATGAAAATGGAATAAAAATCAAATAATTTGAATTGGAAACAATTCAATTAAAAAATTCAAAAGAAAAATTGTCAAATTAAATTACAAAATAATAAAATTAAGAATAGAATATACTAGAAAATCACAAGGTCAAATTTTGTTTTACTAAATCAAATTTAACACGCAAGGTTAGGGTCGTACAATAGGTATATATACCGATTCATTTTCACATAACAAAAAACCTTAACTCAGTTTTTTTGAAAAACTTGAATCGTTTTTAACTCTGAAAGATCATTTCAACCAGAGGAAGCCAAAATATTTTAGAATGTGAGTGAGAGAATGTTCGAAAACTCTCTTCACGTCGCGTCCTTGCAACCTCAAATGAGCTCTGCTTTGGCGTCGGCGTGGGGAGAGAGTTATGATGTATTGTAAAGAAAGATTATGACACTATGATGTACTATGCTGCAATAAAGGTATTTAAATAAAAATGAATCTTTTGCGTCGAAATTTTTCCGGCCCACAGCCGACACATCATGCAAGATATCAACTTATTACATTCTATCAAACTGTGTAAGTGCGTGTATAATCGCCAATAGTTCGTGCCCGTGAAGGCTACGGCATGAGAACGCAGTAGCTGGAACGTAAAATTATCATTCCGTATAGAGGAAATGAGTTGAAGGGGAAATAGTCTTTTGGCTGTTTCGTCGTCACTCAGTTTTCCATAAACTCGACCTAAACTTCATTATGACACAACGGCTTAAAATTCAAATACTGAGTAGTCCAGTGGACACTCATAAACTCTCAACATCGATATAATCTCTTCTTAAGGTCAATTTAAAGGGAAGGTGACTGGGAATTTGATGGCGAACTAAACTCGTTACTATGACTTCTAACTCATTAATTATAATTTATTAAATTCATAATGATCAGGTATCATTTAACTTTAAAATGAGTATTAATTCCGATGATAGTTACTGGCAGACTAAGGATAGGAGTTTTACTCAACAGCAAAAATATTTTTTAGCTTCCCCAAACTATCCGGAAGCCCAAACGCAGAAAAAAGAAAATGAGTTAAGATTTTTAAATTTATGCATTATGCCAAAGCTAGATGAGCCCAAAGTCAAAATTAGGAACTGAGTAACTCCCCCGTCTGTTTAAATATGCGTTTCGCTTCCCAAACCCATCAGTCATAATCTCCGTCAAACCCTCATGAAATAACAACTAATGTCTTTATCAATTCCCCACCCATAAATCTAATTGAATCGGTCACGGAGCTTCAGTTAAAATACCCATATAAGTGGAAATCACGCCTAGGTTGGAGAAATCATCCTCATGCCGACATTAAAATCAATCGTCTTAATAAATCCTGACCCCAAATAGACTATGTTGTAAAGGCAAATAATTAATAAAATCATTAACATGTAACCTAATAGTGGAATAAAATCACTACTGAACAAAATAAATATATTATAAAACCGACAATAACACTAAAAGAACTGATTGATGATTCAACAAAAGATTGACCTTCCCACCACGAATACCCCGATGAGTTCTTCCAGAAATCCCTGTTCCTAAATATATCCACAACGATCATACTTGAATAGTCCAGATCACGATCGCGATCCCTAACGCTTTCCACCTGAAATTAAAAGATTCATCAACGATAGTGAGCAAAAGGGAGAAAACTCACCATTAAAATATCAATCTAATTTTCACCATATAATGATGAATTATAAAGAGACACGGCAAACTTTTCCCCCTGTTCCGACGGCGAGCTAAAAAAGCAAAATTTTCTAAAATAAAATCGATGCGCGGTAGCTAAATATCAAAAAATCGACACTCAGTAGTAAGACGGAAATGTCAGCCAGACAGTCGATCTAGGAAAATAAACTCCGCGTGCAGCCACCCACAAATTCTCTTGTCCCCGACTGACATACCAGCTCGTATAAAATCTGCTGACAGATCGAGATTAGTAGTTAATTTTCTAAAAAAATTAGAATGCATTATAATCCTAATCGAGTAAATGAGAACGTTTCCGCTAGAATTCCGGAGGAAGATGTAATTGTGGAGCCAAGATCTCACTCCCGAAGTGGTAAGCTTTACTCTTTAATCCATCTTATTAATTCGTCAAATACGAGCCTTAGACGAACACGCCGAGAGCACCCGATCCAAACGCCGAACTCCCGAGTTAGCACACAGATGGTATTAATTAACAAAAAATAAAATTCTATATTGTTGGAAATTTGTGTTTTTCTTTTATTTTTCTTCCTGAAGTCGTACCAAACCTAAAGAAGGAAAAGTCACGAGGATATGCATTTGGGCCTGAACCAATTCAGAAGGGAATATCTCATATTGAATAGATTTCAGATTACCATATGTGATAACCATAAAATTGAATATTGGCATTACTCTGACCCGTTTGTGATGGGAAGATAGTCTGAGTATCAGAATAACTTAAAATGCAAATGGAGATAATTAGCTTGAGAGTCGAAACCTAAACTTTTAAATGATGAAATATCCCTCTTGCTAATGACGTATTCCCATGTCCAAGAAGTCCAATTTCAGGTTATCGTTCGATTAGTATTATAAAAAAGAAAAATGTATTAAGGTAAATCAAACCATTCTATTAATATTACCTATCAGATATTATTCTTTAAGTTTAATAAATTAGATATCGTTGACATGCTAATATTAAATATTACAGGTTGTATTCATTTAGATAATTTAAAATAGGATTTTTATTTTGAGTTACTCAATGTATAGTTTAAACAAGAATTTCATTCTAATATTACGGTTAGTTGACACCCTAATATCGACAACCTGAAATTTATTAACTTACATTATTTATCAGTCAAGGTTTAAAATATTTTTTGTAATTTAAGCAGCATTGAACGAGTAATTCGATAACCTTAGAATCATCGGTTAATGTAAGCTGTGAATGGAGACATAACCTCTTTAATAAATGAAATGAAATGCCAATTTTGCAGAAAATACTCTAGTGTCGCAGTAGGGTAAAGATAAGTAAATTAAATTAATTTCACGGTTTACAAGTATAGTATACGTTAAGGAAATTGAAAGATTAATTTGAAAAGAGTAATAATGTCAAACTATGTTCCTTGCTAATGGAACTAATGATCTCGGATTCTCTCTTCATCACGGCTGGGTCGGGTAAGTCGAAATTCCCCCTACAGCACGCTTCCGCCGAACCACGTTGTTAAAAGGAGAAAAAAATAACCTCCTATCGAACTACGCTTACGGTTAAAAAAAGTAAAAAGAATGAAACACGCGAAGGAACGGCTAAAAAACGAAATCGCGCCGCATGAGTCAGGCAGTGCACGGATCTTTCGGGGGAGGTTAAGCAAGCTAATTTAGGAAAACCGACCAATGGAGCACACAACATCATTTTCCGACACGCGTCTAAGTAGTTACCTGAAGACAGATGACCAAGTACATTGAATAAATATTAAAATTTTTTTGTTTAGACGATTCGTGGATCGATGAATCCCGGATCACGGTGCGCTTCCCCGTCCACGCGGAAAATCGATGTCACCAGGCCATGTTGGATGCGGGATTCACCGTCTCCCAAGTCAAAGAGTCGAGATTTGGAGCCCAACGACAATCAGAGGAGATCGAGCTTCCGTTTATTCCCATAAAACGGGAGCCAGGACGCAACCCGGCACGGGAAATCCGGGGTCAAGCTGAGTTCCTCCTCGCCCGTCTTGAGGAACATCAGAGGCAGACCAACATTCAGGTGGATCAAGCCAGGCGCTATCTAGCTAATGTCAACGACGACATCGCAGCAGGTAGAATCGCCAGTACGGACGGATACGCTCCTCCGTACAACACATCGTTCAAACTCGACGATGAGAGATTGAACACTAAATCCACAGTCATCAACGTAGTAGTTCCGCGGATGATCCTTCCCCGTAAAATGAGAAGGGATAAAGAGCAAGCCGAGGAACACCGCGAGCTCTCTTACGCTCGGACGGCCCCAAAATGGAATGACTATTGGCATCGCCGTGAAACACGCTATGATTAGTCGTCTACAATAAAACATCTTAGATGATTATGAGTTTCTTTTTTGATTAAAACTTTTAAATAAAACATCTTAGTTGATTATGAGTTTCTTGTTTGATTAAAACTTTCAATGATGACGACTATAGGATTCTATAATTAATGATTATGATTAAATAAAACTGAAGTGAAATAATATGATCTAATAACGCTCTTTTGTAGATATGGAGTCAATTAAAATCCTGCAACAAGAATTGGACCACGCGCGTAAGATCAACAAAAGTTTTTATGAACAAGTCCTGCAGTTGACAAAGAAGGTGCAACAAATCAAAGCTACTTGAGTAGAGTTGAAGAAGGTAAAAGTGCTCTACCAAAAGATAACAGCGGCACAAAAGGGCTAGTCAGAGGAGAAACAACTCAACCAGAACCTGGGGACACAGATAAGGGATTTAGAAGTGGCGGTATCGGCCTATCAAGAAGGCGCAGCGGTGACATGCCCCCTCGTCTTCGCCCCTGCCCAACTAGCTTATAGAGATACGGTAGTTACTCCAAAAACTACCCCAAGACCAAGCTCACATCGACCAGGGAAAAAGGAGCGGGCCCAGCGTCGGGCAGCTAGAGTGTAATTAGTATCATTAAATACATGTTTCCTTTTGTGTTTGTTTCTTTCTTTCTTTTGTTGTCGGTGATTGATCGAAACAGTACAACGTTATTGCAAACGAGAATAAATAACGAAAGTCAAGTAATCGAATGGTAGACTGAGTAAGATCGAACAGATAATGATGGGACCAGAATGAACAAAGCACACGCAGGCCTTCTAACGGTAATGTGTTGGACCCTGCTTGAGGTAAGGCCAGAGTAGTTCCTCTGTGGCGCTCAACTTTGGCAACCTCAAAACCCATGGTTATATTATCAACGTTGCCTAGCAACGGGTAACCACTGGGTGCAGTGAACGTTTACATCTGGAGTCGAGGTTATCGAAACCATAAACCCCACATTTGTCAAAACACATCAGTATATATACCTATAATTTGGCCTTAACCTTGCGTGTTAATTTTATTGCGATTAAACAAAATTCGACTTTGAAATTATTTGTGTTATCTAAATTAAATTTTTATTAATTTCTTAATTTAAATTGGTAATTTATTTTTAACATTTTTAATTAAATTTATTCAGCCAAAAAATATTTTATTTTTATTCATTTAATTCATTAATTTTTACTTTTATATAAATGGTCATTTTACGGTCAAATTATCTTGTTATTATGTTATTTTTTATGTAAATTTCGTGCGGTTCTTGATGCATTTTGTATTTATTTTATTTTACTTTTGTTTTTGATTTTATATTTATTTATATTCTCTCAGATTTTAAAATATTTAGTTGGTGTTGTATGTTATATTTTAAGTTATCTTGGTGCTGAGTTTTCGTGCTGTATTACTGATGCATTTAAACAATTATCAAGGCTATTTGTGTTCTGGCCCAACAGCAACTTTAACAATGAAGCTCACCTTTGACGGTTACAGAACCATTGGTTACAGTACCAACTTTGCCTAGCAACGGGTAATCAGCGTCAGGCAAGAAAGCATTGTATGTAAGTGGTCAAGGTCAAACACCACTAGCTCCACAAACGGGTGAGATGAACTCGGGAATAAACAGACATCAAATTGAAATTGGATCGAGAATTGAAGTATGAATGAGAACCTTGAGATGACCTCAATTGATGCGGAGAATTGAAAAATTAATGTTGATCATACCTTGAAACAAAAAAGAAAATTACATCCATAAAAAGTGTAGACACTCCGATTAATGTGTCCATGAGCAATATGTGACTCATAGAACGAATCTGCCACGTAGGTGCTGATAAATGGATTCGAAGCAGTATTTAAATCTTGTAATACGGTGGCTAACCAACATCTATGTGAGATCATTAATTGAAATCAACCAATATTTCGCGTGAACAGTCAGCAACCTCGATGTGAAATGCAAAATCAAAAGCTACAGTTTAAAAAATCAATTTCATCGTTTGCGATGAACTGTTACTAATATATATATATAAAATTATATATATAATAATTTTTCTTATTTTTTGTTTATTTATTTAATAAATTAAATATAATAAATTAATTGATGTTTGCCCTGGTAGAATAACTGGAGCATACTCTTCTATCCTGGTAAGATTAGTAGAAAGAGACACAAAATTTTCCGATTGTGAAAGCGGTTTAATAATTGCCATAGTTCCTGATCTGGCCATTGTTCCAGAATCATTAAATAAACCAGCTTTCATCATATCAATATCGTTGTAGACAATTGTTAAAGTTCTGCATCTTTATCAGGAATAATTCTAATCATAAACTGATTTGCGGTGTCTAATACTGAGATATCTATTTAACTTCTGCATCTAATCAAGCCTAGAGCATTGTTTGAATTTGAAAACAATCCTCGAATGAAAAATATTCATTTGTTGAAATAAAAAGTATTAATGATAAGATGCAACAATTGTGTAATTTCAACTTTAAAAGCCAATGTCTAAGTTTCATTGGTAGTTTCCATTTAATTCTCAATTCCAGATTGATATTCAATTTTTGTAGAGTAGTAACTTCATTCATTAATTAATAATTTCAAACTGAAATGATCAAAATCAACTTAAAAAATTAAGAAATTAAAGTTCCCAGGGAGTATTTTTTTTATTAAATTCCATATAATCAAAATCCACAAGAAATAAATTCGAAAAAAACCTCACAAATATCAACAAATTGATTCAACCAAATAATCACTAACAATTTGATAATTTCTAAGAAGATATCAACAATTATTTATGGGCGCACAGACGCGACAACATTATTCGGTTGAAACATTACTAATACCTATTAACCCGTGTTTGCGATGTAAATGTGTAATTAAAACTTATGACAGCTCGATCTTAGGAATGTAAATTAACACAAGTGTCTAATTATCGGGAAATAGAGAGATGAACTTAATATGTACACCATAAGGAAAACAACCGTAACAAGAGGTTGAATATAAATATAAAGTCTTGATTGATCTAATATAAAAGTTTGAATGAATAAAAATCAAATAATAGGTTATATTTTCCCTCCCCACATATTATTAGGAAAGCAGACAACTTGTTAATTTGAATTAAATCAAGTTTCAAAAAATATTTGAATGCTTACGATTTTTAGATCTAACTCAAACAATATGGAAGAAAAATCTTGTAAACACCTAAAGATATGCAAAATATTTATTTTTATTGTAGATATCTATCCTTTTGTGTATTTTTTATAGAAATTCTGAAAGTCATATTAAAATTAGTCAAATTATTAATATAAATTATAACATTTTATAATTTGTAATATTTTTTAACATTGTTTACATAAAAATTACAAAATCCCGTCAATTTGCGGCCCCTTAATCATGCTGTCCTATGCATTTGTGATATCTGCATCGCTCCTAAGCCGGCGCTGGTACCAAATTGCAATGTTTTTGCATCTTATAAATTATTTTCTATTATTTTTGAGTAAGTGAGACGGACAAGCTAGATACACTCCTATGATTCACGCAAGGGATTGGACATTCTATTGAAAGTCCATGTAGTTCAAATTTTTGTCAGATCATCCATTTGATACATTGCTGACGTTGCTTAGAAATGGGTGTTGGGCCAGAACGTAAACGGCCTTGAAGAATGTTTAAATGGATCAGTAACACACATGCAAACATAACATGCAGATTTAAATAAACCTGTAAACACCAATTAAACCTATCAAATATGAGAAAAAAGAGAATTAAAAATATAAAATAATAAACATAAAAATAAATTAAAATAATAACAAAACGCACCAAGATCCGCACGATACCAACACAAACATAACAGGAAAACACAACAAATTCGACGAAATTGAAAAATTAATAAAAGTTCATGAAAATGAAACTTAAATCAAAAATTTTGAATTAGTAACAATTCAATAAAAATTCTAAATGAAAAATTATAAAAATAAATCAAAAAATAATAAAATTTAAGAATAGAATTTACTAGAAAATGACAAGGTCGAATTTTGTTTTACTACATCAAATTTCACATGCGAGAAAAATAGGTATATATACTGATCCATTTTCACATTTAAAAAAAAACCATTTTTTTTTCTTAAAAAACCAAAAACCATTTTTGAAAACTACTTTTCCAACTATTTTGAAATCGTTTGTAGAACCAATTTTTAAACTATTTTCAAGACTGTTTTAAACCCGTTTCAGAATCGTAAATTTTTAGGTGAGGAATAGCTTTTATTGTGGAACCCTCTCTCCACATCGTGTCAGTGCAACCTCGATAGAGCTCTGCACGGATGTCGGTGTGGGGGGAGAGGTATTTTGTTTTATATTATGCTATTGTATGGATTGGTTATGAAGGGTAACTATGTTATTTTTGTTTATAATTAATAAATCTTATTTATATACTTAAACTGTTTTATATATATTTTCATAAACTAAATTAAACTGTCGAAATTTTTCCGGCCCACAGCAAACACATAACGCAAGAAAGCAAAATCTACATAGTACAGATGCATGTAAGTGCGTGGAAAATCGCCAATGATATGTACCCGTGAAGACTCAGCGTGCAGAACGCAGGGGTCGTAACGTCAATATTCATCCCTATAGCTGAAGCGAGAAATAAGGAAGAAGTCTCTGGCTGCTTCCTCGTTTCTCAATTCTGTAAAATCGACCTAAATTTATATTACACACGGCTTAAAATCATCACACCGAGTAGTCCAGTGGGCACTCAGTAAATATAACATAAACACAAACTGCGCCTAAGGTCTATTAAAGGGAAAAGGTAAGGGGATAAATCAATTTGAAATCGTTGGTATAAATAAATTAGATTGATGTTTGGAAATAAACTAATTAGTAGTACATTAAATTGAATAATAAAAATCATAAGTAGTTCAGTGAGTCTCCTAAATTAAATTAATCCATTGATTTAAATGATTATCGAATAAAAATAAACGTCTCCTTGATTAATTTAGATTAATAAAAATGATTATCGAGAAAATTAAAGTAATTCATGGATTGAATTAAATTAACTCAATGCTTAAAAACTAAAGTAATTTGGGTAACAGTAAAGTAAATTTTTGATTAAGATCACGTAATTCTTTATGTAAAAAGGAAGTAAAACCTGGAGTTATTAGTTTAAAAATTAAAAACTTATTAAAATAAAGTAGTTTATTTATTGATTAAGATAAGTTAACGATAAAGAAACCCATTACAAAAATTTAAAGTATTTAGCAAGAAAAAAGCGGAGTGATTTGTTGATTAAATTAATTCAGTAACCGTTGGTTAAAACTAAGTAACTCTTTACTTAACAATGAAATGATCGAAACTGAAATAATGTATTGGAAAAAATAAGGTAAATCCGTAATTAAAACCAAGATGTCCGTTGATTAGATAAAGTAATTTATTAATTAAAAGTCCAGTAATTTAGTTTGAAGAATTAAAATAATTCGTTAAATAAAACAAGGTAGTAAATCTAATTAAATCTCAAATCAGAGTACGTTTTATCAATTGAAATAGCAGTAATACCTTTCCAACCTCCCGTATAAATAACAGATGATCATCACCCAACCCAAATATCGATCAACTCCAGTACGAAATTAGATTAGTTTACATAATTCAATAGAAACTTGGAAAATATAAAACACTAATAAAACGGAGGAAAATTTATTGCACTGAATCCAAAGAGATTACCGGCTCCTAACGAGAAATCAACCGGCTAGCATAACAATTCACTTGTCTTTATTTCCTTGATTTCATCCCGGTAACGACTGACGGCATAGATTTTCCTGATTAACCTTCCCTGCACTATTAGAATTCGTGTAAGTGCGCCAGCAAAAACATTCAATGATTAACCACATCCAAATATTATCACCAGTAATGCCTAAGGAGCCATAACCAAGTATCCAACAAACTGATCAATATATAAAATAAAATTAGCTAAAGCAAACATTAAATCCATAATATAACTGCACCGACTCCTAATATTATAAAGACCATCCAGCAAGAACATAAATGCACAAAACTAGACCCAATAGGAGTAAATACCTACGATGATTCAAAATTCCAACCCTAAAAAAGAAATAAATAGTTTAAATAACAAAGTAATGCTGAAAGTTGGAACCAACAGGGGAAACGCTCATAGTGCAGTTAGAAATTTGCAACGTCACGTATGAGTCCTCCGCCGTTAATATCCAAACACGAGAGAACTTACTGATTCCAATAATTTATCTACCGAAAACTTAAATTGTGATTAACAATTTTGATAAACTGGTAAAAATCAATGCATCTATACAAAGTGCGAACGGATGTTGCAACCGTGCAGTTGAATAGGTGGGTTCAAAAGTCACCCAAATGTCGATAGCGATGTCTCGTCCAAACATCCGGTTCGACATTAGTCGATCATGAGAGATTCACGAAATGTTGAAATATGCAAATTATCATTTTTATTTTTGATAAAAAATTAAAAAGCGCACAAAGGAAATTAACGTCCTCGATCTAATACGGTTAGGTCGTGTAGGGATTTATTTTTTTGCTGAATAAATTATATATGGTGCTATCCAAAGTAAATAATGCCAGATTGATTAACAATCCCTTTTATATATATAGTGTATATTTTGATTTTTTCTTTTTTTTTTTACCTTTACTAGACAGGGAAAACTATCCTAATCGCCTAAACTCAAATTCAGAAATATCATCACCATAAATCTCATCACACCCAGTTCAGATACTAGGTCTCCCGGACGTTAAATTAACTGGTAAATGCACCCCTGTAATTAATCGGACAATTCAAAATTATCTAAATCCATGATTGTTAATAACCACGTTTTATAAACCCGTAAATACGGCAGATATCCGAGATTGCTACTCATCAGCCCCATTAGGTCGTGTCCTTTTCGTAAAGATTTCGACCCAAGATAGTGATGATTTCCCGAATGATCAATAATAGGTTATAGGTACACGAGCTTAATAAATGCCGCTTACCTTTTCGAGCCATTAATGCCCCCTGTTTAGATCGTAGATTAAATCTTTTGTTCCTCTGGCAAATACTAAGTGGTTAACGATAAACGCCATAGATACCCTGAGAACATTCCTATGCAACGATACCAGTTTAACAATACTCCGACACACCATGAGAGGGGCGGAGACTTGTCCACATACAATAATTTAATTGATAATGAATATTGATTCCTAACGTCAATATGCCTCGTGAACTATTTGGGATTACATTATAATAAACTCCTTTTAGCCGAACCAATGCTTCCAGAATGGATATCAGCACAAGAAGCCGATGAATGGCGTCGAGCGTGGAAGCGAGCGCGCCCGTCAATGACTCTCGAGGAGCCACGTCCCAAAAGATCTTGTCCTACCCTATGGCAAATTCTGGGTCGGGAAAATGACCCCCGCAGACCAAACGAAGAGCAGTATCCCGCCGAGGAAATCCGCGACCACGCGCGAAACCTTCTTGCTCTGTGGGAGAAGATTCAGGAAGAAGTCGATCTAAACGTAGTAAAGGCGAGGATGTACCTCGCCAACGTTGAAGAGGACATCCTCGTCGGGCGCATCGCAGAGACTTACCCGACTCGACCGGCCCGCAACACTCGTCGTCCAGTGCCCATCATCCCAGGGTACTCTCCGGAAGAAGGGGTCAAGAAGTTTTTGAAGAGTCATGAATCCCCGGACAAAGACATAAATAACAATTTACTTTAGTGATGTTGTTAATATCTAAATCTTCAAACGTCGTTCGTCTTAATTTTTCTATAAACAGAGTCCACTTTTATAAATGTATTTGTAGTAATTCGGAACTTTATTTCATTAAGCTCATAAAGAAATTTGAATACTTTTCTTTTATTATAGTGATGTCGGCCCTACAATTGATACAAAATGAACTAGACCGCGCCCGGCGGACAAACGCGGACCTACTCAGTCAGATACTGCAACTAACCCGCGAGGTGCAGCAGGTCAAAGCGACCTGGTCCGACCCTAAAAGGACGAAGACACTCTATCTCCGACTCACTGCCGCTCAAAAGGGCTGGGCAGAGGAGCGCCAGCTCAATCAGAGTCTTCGCACACAGATCAGGGGCCTAGAAGTTGCCCTAGCAGCATGTCGGGAAGGGGAAGCGGTAACGTATCCGCTCATCTTCGCCCCTTCTCAACTACCGAGTCGACGTGCTCACGATAGCTACACACCAGTCTCGAAGTCTACAATCATTCAACAAAACACCCGCCGGCCGGGACGTAAGGAACGTGCCCGACGCCGAGCCGCGCAGCCATCGAGTCAGCCGAATTAGCTTACAGATATTGTGCATGTCATTTGTCTCATTAAATAAACTTGTACTTCTTATTAACCTAAACCCGAGTGACCAGTTATAGCGGGTGCTTGACACGAAATCATCTCCACCGTTCAGGCTAAATGTAATTCGCACTTTCAACTACAAGGGACAGAGCAAAGCGAGCACAGGTCTTCTATCGACAGCTTGTGAACCCGAGGATTGTCCGAACAATTATAGTATTAGCAATAACACTCACTTTTTGCGGGCAATCCACCACTTGAACACATTACCAACGTTGCCTAGCAACGGGTGCCAAGTGGCGGCTAGATTCATTTTGTATGGCGTTACTGGGACAACCACGTGGATGAGCAAATAACGAAACCCTGTAACCCACCATGGGTATCAATTTGTAAAAGCTAATGATTTGTTGGGGTTGTTAAGCGAGGTTGCAGATTATTAACAATTCGTGTGGCAAAACAACATTATCATTCAGTTCATCATTTTAATATTTACCTAAGCGAGGCCAGCTCAGTCGGAATTTTAACGAATTTTTTTATAAAACTTCTCATATATTTGATAAATTTTAAAACTTATATAGAAAGACAGCATTAAAAGGATATAATTATGGCTCAGTTAGTGAATTGAAAACATCTAAATAGATATAAGACATTTTAATCCACCCAAACCAAGCCTAACTAGAATGCATGCTGTTGGGCCAACACACAAATAGCCTTGAGAATTGTTTAAATGCATCAGTAATACAGCACGAAAACTCAGCACCAAGATAACTTAAAATACAATAAACAACACCAACTAAACACTTTAAAATCTGAGAGAATATAAATAAATATAAAATCAAAAACATAAAAGTAAAATAAAATAAATACAAAATGCATCAAGAACCGCACGAAATTTACATAAAAATAACATAATAACAAGAAAATTCGACCGTAAAATGACCATTTATATAAAAGTAAAAATTAATGAATTAAATGAATAAAAATAAAATATTTTTTGGTTGACAAAATTTATTTAAAAAATGTTAAAAATAAATTACCAATTTAAATTAAGAAATAAATAAAAATTTAATTTAGATAACACAAATAATTTCAAAGTCGAATTTTGTTTAATCGCAATAAAACTAACACGCAAGGTTAAGGCCAAATTATAGGTATAAATACTTATGTGTTTTCCCAAATTTTCAACTACTACTTTGTAGTATTAATTTCAACCAAATTTAAGATGCACATTTTTTATAAATCTTACTTTGTTGTGTGATTTTTTTTCAGATATTTTCAGATCATTAATCTACAGTTATCAATATTTTCAGGTTATTAATCTACAGTTATGTTTTGTAGCAATATTTTCAGGTTATTAATCTACAGTTATGTTTTGTAGCAATATTTTCAGATTGTTAATCTACAGTTATGTTATTTTGGTTTATGTACATCGATGCCCGATTCAAAATTTGTTTATATGAATGCTAAATATACAGTTTATGCGTCGAGATTTTTGCCTAATTCATTTGGTAATTTTTTTTTTCTATTATTTTATTTTTGGTGGCCCACAGCCAAAACATAACGCAAGATAGAAAAATGCAACACACTACCGAACTGTGTAAGTGCGTGTAAAATCGCCATAAGTTCGTGCCCGTGAAGGCCCCGGCGTGCGGAACGCAGGAGCCGAAACGTCAATATTATCCGTACATAGGGGAAATTGGAGGGTAAATGAGTAGTTCATTGGCTGCTCCTTCATCATCCGTTTCCTAAAAAATTAACATAACTTTTTAACAACAATCGGCTCAAAATATCTAACACCGAGTAGTCCAGTGGGCACTCATTAATTATGAAATGAACATACATAGATCTTAAGGACAAAGAGAGGGAATGGGTAGTGGGGAAAATTGCGAAATCGTTGCAACAGTTAAAATGAATAGCCATCGGAAAAAGATTAATCCGAACGACCAAAATCATGAAAAATAATGTTTTTAGATAAGAATTAAATAAATTAATTTGAGTTGAGGCGAAAAATATGGGCAGGACGCTGCTCAGATTTTCCGAATTAATCCAAATACTTAACAAAAATAGTAACGTAAAAATGGAACGCGTAAAATAAGGGTGGAACGCTGCTCAAATTTTCCGAGTCAATGAAAATACTTTGTCGAAAACTGTAGAATAGGGATGAACCGTAAAATAAGGGCGGAACGCTGCTAAAATTTTCGAATTTACAAAAATACTTTATCGAAAACCGAAAAATTCAGATGGACTACGGCTAATGTTGTATATCAATAAAAAATTTTTAACGCTGAGGAATAAGGACGTATCCCTACAAAATTTTAATAATAATAACGATAATGATAAGGGTAATGGTAATTATAATAATAATAATAATATAGGCTTTGGGGTTGTATTGCTCGACGTCGGGCACGCTCCTTGCGTCCCGGCCGACGAGCAGTGGCGGACTGGTTTGTAGATTGAGGACTGTTGTGCAGCATCTGGGACGGGGCGAAGACGAGCGGGTATGTTACTGCTTCCCCCTCCCGACAGACTGCTAGGGCGACTTCCAATCCTCTGATTTGGGTGCGCAAGCTCTGATTAAGCTGTCGCTCTTCCGCCCAACCCTTTTGTGCCGCCGTGAGTCTGTGGTAAATAGCTTTCATTTTTGTCGGATCTGACCAGGTTGCCTTTATTTGTTGTACTTCCCGGGTCATTTGGATTATTTGGGCGAGTAGATCCGTGTTTGCCCGCCTAGCGTGATCCAATTCGGCTTTTATTAACTGCAGGGTCGACATCGCTGTAATAAAATAAAACTTTCAAATTTCTTTATGGGCTTAATTACATCAAAATTTAATCATTATCAACATAGTTACAAAATGAATCTGATTACAAAGAGAAAACAAGGCAAATGACATTGGAATTTTCAAATTTTTACGACATTAATACTACAAACTATGGTCTTTGTTCCTTGCCGAGGAATCAGGACTCTTCGGTGAAATGTCGTTTTCGGCTTTTCCTCAAAGTAGTTACCGGATATGGCCGTCGGGTATCGCGGGCCGGTCGAGGTGGGTAAATCTCCGCAATACGTCCGACGCGGATGTCCTCCTCCACGTTCGTGAGGTACATCCTTGCCTTAACCACATTTAAGTCTACTTGTTCCTGCACCCTTTCCCATTGAGTGAGGAGGTTCCGTGAGTGCTCGTATGCTTCTTCGGCAGGGTACTGCTGTTCGGTGAGTCCTCAAGGGTCCTTTTCGAAGCCCAACAGTCTCCAAGTGGTGGGATAAGACCACTTTGGTCGAAGTTCATTAAAAATCTCTGTGGTTGACTGTGCCTTCTTCTGACAGTGTTCATCAGTTACTTGAGTGGAGGTCCAATTGAGTGGCATGATTTCTTCTGAAATGATATTGTGAATGAACCATTAAGGAAAGAAAAAATTAGAAATGAATTTATCCGAACCGGCTGCACGGTTTGATGTTTGTGAAATGAAGGTTTGACTCGTTATATGGGCAACTTTGGTTATTTTCGGAAGCGTCATGGTGAAATAATTCTTAATGGAGGGTTGGTGAGGGGAAAATACCTATCGGAATTCGTAAAAACTGGCGTATTTGTTGTTGGTCGTTCCAAAAATTGTTAACACTCGCGGATTAAACTCTTTATCAAACGACCATAAAAATCTTTCTTATGACAATCAATACGCTGGAATCTACGTGATATTTCAGGCTAACTTTTGGTTCATAGACTAAATAACACATCTCATAATTAAGATATCGAATTTATTTTGTACCTAATTAATTGATGATCAGTACAGTGTTTACGGGACGAAATATGACGGGTATTTAGGGATCATTCAATGTAAATGCGTTCAAACCATTATAGAATCTAGAAGCGCGATGGGAATAACATAATTCTCGAATTTTAATATTCACGAGTATTTTTATTTTGAAGATTCGGAGGGGCAGAATGAATTAGTAATTGGGCGTAAAATTTTGGGGAAGTGAATATCGAATTTGGGTGCTATGCTAATATTGGTGATTATAGTTAATTGAATGTTTAAAGCTTGTTTATAAACTAGTTTATGGGAGATTATTATTTATTAACGATTTGTAGTTTTAAACTCGAAATAAATTATTTACATAAAAGGGATCTTGTAAATCCATAATTCGATGCGGTAAAAATCGATGATGGTCTAATCGTGACAGTAGGTGCGTTTCCGTTAGACGAATTTGTTTATTATTCAGTAGTCGACGTCTACGACTAACAGGATTTCCGGTTGAATGGGACTTTGATTGATTGTCGGTTAGGTTTAACTTTATATTTGGTGGCAATTAATATTTCTCATTTAGCCATGATTCTATTTTACTGGTCGGTATTATTCGAATTTATTTTAGTAGATTGGGTTGGCATGATCTCGTTGGGGAATTTTCAATATCCGGTATATTATGCTGACTGGACAGTTCGATGCATCTCTATGTCATGGAAATTTTAGCTAAGATTCGGTTTGAGCGGGTTGGAGTTTTGATTATATCGCCTGATGTATTTCGAAATTTTGAAAATGTTTACCACTTCTACTACCGGTTTATTGGAGTCTAATTTCCTCGGGATGCTCCTAGTCTTCCTATTCCTGCTATTGGATTTCTTTTAATGATTAAATTATTACGTCGACGTTAACAATTGAAATACATTTATTTTATGAAGCTGAATTGGTTAATATGCTATACTAGTAGTAAGCCGATTTCTTATGATTTTTAGTTGGTTTATATAATAAATTTGTGGTCGTTTGTTTTGGTTTTACAGGGAAATCGTCGGGATGATTCTTGGACCTCAAACTGGTCTTGGGGTTTTTATCAGTAGTTAAGTAAACCCTTTTTTAAGTTAAACGTTATCCTCAAGTTAAATCCAATTTTATTTTGTTTCACAACGAATTAATCTACTCACATCCCTGATTCCTATCAATATCAATTTTATTTCTACTTTTTAACAATGATGTTAATTTGAACTTCTATAACAATAATCTTGTGTTAATAAATTGTCATTTTCTTTTTAAGTAACGGATTTGTATTTACTTTCCATTTACAGATTAGTTTATTTATTTCTATCTTTGAATTTTAATCAATAAATTACCCATTTCTAATCAACAATTACTTTATTTTTAACCAATGAATTTAATCAAACCTTACTTTAATTATTTTTTAATGAATGATTTTAATTTTTTAATCCATGAATTACTTATTTTTAATCAATAGTTACACTAATTTTAGGCCATGAATTACTTATCGAGGAATTACTTTATTTTTTAATCCATGAATTTATATTATTTTAGCTTTAATCAACAAATTAATCAAAAGAAAATTTTTTGTTTTTTAATCAATGAATTTCGTTATTTTTAATCAATAGTTACTCTAATTTTTAGCAATGAATTACTTTATTTTTTTTTAATCAAAGGATTACTTTATTTTCAATCAATGATTTTGAACTAATTTATTTCAAAATATCAATGAATTTAGTTATATCAACGATTTCAAGTTAATTTATGCCCGTACCCTTTCCCTTTAATAAGCCTTAGGCGCATATTGTGTTTATATTATATTTATTAAGTGCCCACTGGACTACTCGGTGTGATCATTTTTAGCCGTGTGTAATATAAGTTTAGGTCGATTTTACAGAAATGAGAAACGAGGAAGCAGCCAAAAGACTCCTTCCTTATTCCTTGTTTCTTCTATATGGGATAATATTGACGTTACGACCCCTGATTTCCGCACGCTAGGTCTTCACGGGTACATATCATTGGCGATTTTCCACGCACTTACACAAATCTGTACTGTGTCTATTTTAATAACTTGCAATATGTGTTGGCTGTGGGCCGGAAAAATTTAGACAGTTTACTTTAATTTATGAAATATATAAAACAATTTATGAATAATATAAGGTTTATTATCATATTAAATATAAAATACAAAATTACTTGACAACAAATAAATTCATCAAAACATAAAATTGCATCTCTCCCCACGCCGACGTCCAAGCAGAGCTCTACCGAGGTTGCGAGGAGGTGACGTGGAGAGAGAGCTCCACAACAAAAGCTATTTCTCACCTAAAAAATTTGTCTTCCCAAAATAGATTTTTAATCAATAATTCAAAATCAAATTTTGATTCAAAATGGTTTTCGTTTTAAAAACGGTTAAATTTAATGTGAAAATGAATCGGTATTTATACATATTTTCTGTCCCTAACCTCGCGTGTTAAATTTGATGTAGTAAAACAAAATTCGACCTTGTTATTTTCTAGTGTATTCTAATCTTTAATTTTATTATTTTTCGATTTATTTTAATAATTTTTCATTTAGAATTTTTATTGAATTATTTCTAATTCAAATTTTTTGATTTAAGTTTCATTTTCATGAACTTTTATTAATTTGTAATTCTCGGTCGAATTTGTTGGGTTTTCGTGTTATATTTGTGTTTGAATCGTGCGAATCTTGTTGCATTTTATTATTATTTTAATTTATTTTTATGTTTATTATTTTATATTTAATTCTCTTTTTCCTCATATTTGGTAGGGTTTAATTGGTGTTTCAATAGGTTTATTTAAATTTGCATGTTATGTTTGCATGTATGTTACCGATCCATTTAAACATTTTCCAAGGCCATATGTGTTCTGGCCCAACAGTAATAACAATAAATATAATGGTAGTTATAGTAATAAAAATAATAATAAAGATAATAGTAGTAACAATTAAGAAAGATAATATATATAATAGTAACAATGATGATGCTAGTAATAATAATAGGGAACATTGTAGTTATAATATGGATAAGGGTAAGAGATGTACTGTGTTTACTTAACATAACCAAGGGTTTACAGACCATAAAAAATCATCAACATGGACAATAATAAGAAGGACCAAGCGAATGGACATAAAGATAGATGATATGAGAGTATAGGTTAACATTTGAAAGAGATAGGAGAATAATGGGACCTAAGAATCGAAATCGAGCACAGGCCTTCTATCGGCAGCTCGTTGGACCCATGGATCGTTCGGTCAATTATAGCATTAGCAATAGCGCTCACTTTTTGCAGACGATCTACCCACTCGAACACAGTTCCAACGTTGCTTAGCAACGGGTGCCGAGTGGTAAGCGAAAGAATATTTGTATGGGGTACCTGGGTAACAACCATTTAGCTTCAAAATATCAAAACCCTGAAACCCACCAATGCATAATTTCTTAATTTTTATTATTTCTTTTTGCTTAAATTTCATTCAAAGTGTTGCTTCATAATTGTCACATCAAATATGCATTCATCACATATACTTATATAAATCATACCTGTCCTAAGACAGTTTACCGGTGACTTAAATGGAATCCTCCGACCTAATAATTTTTCATTTTAAATAATTTTATTTGTGTAAGTATCATAAATAATTGAAATGTCATTATATTGCATTAAATCAATGCTAACCCGCATTTTCAAGCAAGTACCTTAAATATAATATTTTCACATTAGCAAAAAATAAAAAACTTTTTGAAGGAATTGTCTTTTAAATAATTGTAAAATTACATTAATTAAATAATAAATTAAATTTTATAACTAATAAATTAATTGAGAATTGGTAAAATTATTATTGTTTTTTGAAAGTACTTCAATAAACAATTTTAAATTAGTTGCATTGACATTGTCAGTTTTGATAAAAATAATTTTATTACGAAAGTTTATTAAAAATTGATTTCAAATAATGCTTTCTCAAGAAGAAATTATTTATGCCAAATCTTTGGAGCAATACTGCGATGATCCACTACCAACCTATTTTGAATTCATTAACAAAACATGGATTTCCTTTCAAGAATTTGGTCTAAATTTTACTCGGTACCCATGTGACTATTACTTTACACTTGAAATAATCAATGCCATCAAGATTTCTGATGTGGCAACTGTCCTTTTCATTGCACTCCTTTTTACAATAACCAGGATATCTACAACGAAATTGTTGTTAAATGTAATTAATATTTAATTGTCAATTTTAAGATTTTATTTATAATGTATTCTAAAATTTTTAATCAATTTACAGAACTTATATATAAGTTACAATTTGGAATTATTGTATATTAGTAATTTTTATTTTAATTAATTCACTTTTATATTATTCATATTTGCCAGACTCCTAATGTGAGTAAATAATAAGAGGTTTTGATGCTCAGAAGTTGATTTAATTAGTTGGTAATTTAAAATTATTTTCGTTATGTAATAATGAAATTACACTTTAGGTTATGTAATCATTAATAAAATAATTCGAAACACGCAATATTAAAACAAATTTTAATAGTAATTTAAATGAAGGTCCCATAATTGACACTATGCAATTATATTTAATGATATAATACAGTGTTACTAATGTTCCAAAAAAGTTTAAATCATACAATAATTTTATCTATATTTTTAAATCAAATAACTGAAGAAAATCGGAATATTTTTAACCCAGTTATTATTAATGAATATTAGTTAGTTTCCAGATCGAATTTAGACCATATGCGCTTAATTGGGAGTTGTATCAATTTCAGAAATAATATAATTGTGACAATCTTCCTCATAGATATTTTGGGTTATTAAATATTTTCCGTAGGACAATAATTATTCCTGAAATGTTTTAAAACAGTGAAACTGAAAATCATAAGTTCTATTCGTCAATAATCAATAAAAAACTAATATAATTTACAATTCGACCGAAATGGCAATGCTATCTGAATTATTTTTCTTATTATAAAGTGTATGCCTATCAATCATTTTCCATTAGTACGATTTTCTGAAGTGAATAAAGTTAAGTTTCAAGCCTCTGATATCGATTTTCGCCGAATCCAATTTGGGTTTATTGGTCTTTTCCAACCTAGCAATCGAATTACACGCATGCCTTGCTCTGGAACCCATAAGCTTGATTAATTTCTTTAATAAATGAATTTTTAATTTTTTAATTACGTCACCCAGGGACCATATATCCAAGAAATATTGATTTTTTAATTTTTTTGCAAAAATTAATTTTGCGATTTTCGCTTGGGTTGTAAACTATTTTTTGGACACTTAATTTTTCATTTCAATATTTTGTATTTTCAATGGTCACTAAGAAAATACCAATATTGCTGCAATTTCAATAATTGCCATCTCCAAATTTAAAAATAAATATTTCATACCTTTGGAGCGCACCGTTTGAGAAACACCGATTTAGAGGTCTATATATAACGTAAACAAAGACAATTTTAAGGGTCCATATTTAATTCAACATTTCTTAATCTATTTTGCTCAGTTAACAATTTAATATACACAATAAAACACCATTATCAAACTACTTTTATAATATATATATATATATATATAGAGAGAGAGAGAGAGAGAGAGATAGAAAGAGAGTTGGTGTAGTGTAAAGCTATATTTTACCTAAATACTTGTTTTTTGGGAATTCGGACTGTTACAATTAATTCACGTGTTAATGAGTTAATATATCAAATTTAAAGAAAATAAAGTTTAAACTAAATTATTTTGACGGGCTTGAATTTGATGATTAATAGGACTCGTCTATTAACGATTTACGCTTTTACCAATGTCATTCATAAAATTTAATGAACACACCAATGAATATAATAATGTGCAATTTTTAAATAAACTATTTTTGTAATAATTTTAATAAAACCCCGAAAACATTTATTATTGAATTTATTACTCAAATATTTTAGCAGTGAGAATCGTATATTAAAATATATTCCTGATTTTTTAAATATCTTACAAGTGACATAATTTTTCTATTAAAATCATAATGTTATAGTATACTTTTAATGGGGAAATGAATAATAAAAAAGAAAGCAGAAACACTAGTTAATTGTTTATTGCTTTTAATTGAAACTTAAATTAGGAATGGTGTGTATGAGAAAGTAACTTTCTCTTGGAGCATTTATAAAAAAATTATTTTGTTTAATAGAGGAGTGCACAAAATTCTTTATATCAGGCTACATTGCTGCTCTGATTATTTTAAGCGGACTTTACAGTTATAATAGTTTAACAACAATATATTCAATATATGTTTGTTGCGCAAATGGTGATATATAAACAAAATAAAAATCAGAAATACAATTATAAGAATTTACCTAACTCCATTTTAACTAAGTACTTAAGATCGTTATGTTTTCGCAATGGAAATTTAATCGTTTTAAAATTATTGTTTTAAAATTACTAATGCATGTAAATTAGTAACTGCAGAGTTTTACCATAATTATTATTTAACATAAATAATAACAACTGTTTCAAAACTATCTGGAAAAGAAGATGAAAACTACAATCAACGCTTTAATGTTAATATTTTTACTTTAAAAATATCGAAAAATTAATAGAGAAATTATAAAATTTATAATGCACTTTGCATTATAAGGATATCTGTCATTTTTAAACAGGAATGAAAAAAATTATGAATAATTTTCTAAAATCATGTAAAGAGCCTTGAAACGGTTTGTGAATCGAAATTTATTATTGCTCGGTTTTGAACAATAGTGCTTAGTTTTAACACTTTTTAATTGATCAAGTTTCTTCTTGACTGCCAACATGAAAGCCAAGTAAATGAAATGATACATTGCTTTATCGATATGAAATTTGTGTAGGTTTGAAAAATATTTATGATATTTCAATTAACATTTCACTGATCAATCAATAATTGTGGTAGTCAGCACAAATTTATTATGATTTTGAGATTTTCTTATATTTTTATCATGACTTGATGCTTACATAACTATGATATTTGGAATCTAGCATTGATAAATTTAGAAATATAATTTTCATTTTTATGTATTATCTATCATTTTTTACTTGAAATAAATATTGAATAATTGTTAGTAAGATTGTTTTTTTAATTTTTTGTATTATTTCGAATCTACAAATACATCAATGCAGAAATTTAATTTTTCGATTCCATTTATTTTATATTTGATACTAATTAAAGTTTCCTACATTTCATTAGATTAAAAAAAATTTTTTTTAAATTTTTTATTTGATATACAAAATAAATATATACAAAAAACAAATGAAAATCAATTGTTTACATCGTTAGTGGTGATATTCTTTCATCTCTTGTAATAGTTTGATGTCTTATCCATAAGGACTCATAAACTTCAAGGCAAATGTTGACCGACCTTTTTTTTAATACTTTCTAAACCTGAAACTATTTTCTTACTTTAAAAATTCATAGTCAAATCTATTGAATATGTCGTGTGCTATAAAATTTCCAAACTTACGTTTTCTATTCCAGTGAAAATCAGTTTTGTAACACGGGGTCTTGTTTTGCAACAGAATAATTTTGATTTTCTTTGTCCATTTAGTGTCAAAGCTTATGTAGATGATTACATTAAATACAGACTAATACGTTTAATATACCCTTCACAGGAAGATATTTTTTTGGATATAAAGTAGAGAAAATTATAAATGCTTAAACGTTATGAACTTTTGGTCTTAGAAAGTTTGCGTGGGACACAGTTTTTAAACTTTCTTAATACCAGCAATTGTTTAAAAGATTGCATATAACATGGGTTTTTTTAAAGCAACCAACATTATTTTCTGTTAGATAAGTAGAAAGACAATAAGGAAATGCTTTGTATTAAATATTAATACTAAGCGTCAATAAGTTGCTGGTAAATTTATGCATTTCAGTTTCATAGGTAATACAAGCCTCATAGTTGCCACATGGGACAAACTTTCCCCTGAAATTATCGATTTAAATGGATATGTGATAGTAATACAGTAGTGAAGACAAGTAAGTATATAGGGGAGCTTGGAACAAGTAGTGAAAAAAATTGAAATATTTTAACAAACTATAGATAATGTAATCAGTTACCTTTTCGAGTCTAATTTGAAGAACTTCCAAGTTATAATAAAACAAGGAAATAAAGCCCTAAAACTCCAAGGGCTTACCACTTTTAATGTAGTTTTTATTTAATAACCAAAAATATACCGCATTGAAATTGTTAGATATTTACACTTTTTTACTTTACTCAAGTCAAAGACAATTTTCTAAGCAATCTCATTGGTCAATATTTACAATCAATATATTGATTGCCACGGAAATTAAGCACCACGTGTTAACTATTTCCACATTTGTGAATAATGACAAATTGGATTGCTGTATGATCCAAGTGCAATGTATTGCGTGCTTAAAGTAAATACTCTTTTGAGTTTGTCCTTAATGGATTTATTATTGGTTGTGTTTAGCTATTTCAGTTTTCCTCTTACCGTTTTGTAGTTAAATACAACTCGTTAATCAGTTGTATTTCAATTGTGAAAATAACTCACTTTGTTTTTAAGTGGAGTGATTGGAAAATATTGAAAATTACTTTCAATTACATCAATTTATTGAACTGGAATGAACTTGTTTAAGTTTTTTCGCGGTATAGGTCATATTATAATCATACATTTAATGCGTATGTAATAATGAGGTCTAAGGATCGCTCCCCCTTTTTAAAAGTTAGCAATAATTTTTCATACCATTCATTACTTATAAGAAAGATAACATTTCATCAAAAACTTTATAATGTCATAAAATAATTTTCGAATTTATAATTTCAAATTACTGAAACACAATATATTAAAACAATAGACAGTGTAGTTTTTTTAGATTTGTAAGACACCTACAGCCTTGAATCGTAAATTGTAAAACAATTTATAATACAAAATCTATTTGCCAATTAAACCAATAAAACGAAACTTACAAATTAATCAACAAAAGTATGAAAAATAATTATGAATATAACCGTATCTTGTATTACAATCCTTTTAACTGTGTTGGTGATATTAACATGGTTCAAAGTGATGAAAATCGTTTGCGTTAAATTAAACATTGTTAAATGAAGGGTGCCTGAAATACATTTATTTTTACAACCCAAAAAGGACAAGCCAACGTAAAAGAATAGTGGTTCCGAACCTTTATATATTCACTGTTCACTTATAAAATATGAAAAGTAAATATTCATAATTAGTGTGATTTTTTTTGACGGATGTCTTCAACTAATTTATTGAATTTCAGTTAGATATCTTGATTTAATCTTGCTTGCATATTGGTATCAATCGCACTATACTTCGTTTTGCCATTGTTTCTATATTCACCATTGTAGAAAAATCTTTCATAAAATTATATAGAAGCGAAGGACAATAAATTTTGCATTGCCAGCGAAAATAAAAAACGTTATTCTTCACGAATGCAAATTCAAAATTGGGGTAAAATTTTAAGAAACAGCTTTTATGCCAATTCACTTAATTTATTACATGGTATCCACTTTTTATGAAATGTCACTATTTTTTAAAAAAATTTATTCGAACCGTTACCCAAAAAATATGGTTAATAGATTTTATTCACGAAGCAGATTAAGAGCAGTAAGAGCATTTAGTACCAAAATTGGTTTTATAATTTTTTGATATTTCATTTATTTTCATTATGACAATAGGTAAAAAATTAATTTTCTACACAACACAATATTTGGCACTGCTTTTATCAAGAGCTGTTTTTTAAATATTCTCATAATCCCGAAAATTCCACTTGAATTTTAATGAATTCTGCGTGTAAAATATATAATTTAATCTTCGAAAAATATGATAATTGATAAACAAAAGTTATTTTATGTCATTAATTTCAGCCATTAAGTAAATGGTTACGAGTCAGACCATCTGATATTTCTAAATTTAATGAATCAGTATGGAAAACAATGGTATATGCCACTTTTTGGTCGCTGACGAGGTATGTCATCATTACTAGTGGCAATTACACCATTTATCAATACCCTCTTCGAATATGGAAAGGTTTAACTTTCACAAGTCAGGAATTTTGTTCTCATTATGGACCAATTTATTAATCTAAATTATAGATGATATCCTTAAAACGGATATTCCTAGCGACATATATTGGCTTTACGTATTCCAGCTCGGGTTTTATATTCATTCGATATTTGCTACTCTAAAATTAGATGCATGGCGGACTGATTCCAACATGCTCGTTTTGCATCATATATTAACGACTTTCCTGATAGGTTTCTCATTTATTATGCGGTGAGGTTGTTATTTGTTTTAGAAAATTTTTGACTTTATGTATTGAATAGATACCACATGGTTGGTATGCTCGTACTTTATCTTCATGACATTGCAGATGTCATTTTGGAGTTTACTAAAGTCAATGTCTACTTGAAATCACGCCCTGATTGCAATGTAACCATTAATCAGTTTTGCGCCAATAGCGGATACGTCGTATTCGTTTCTGTTTGGTATGTCTCCTATTTTTTATTTCACAAATTAAAAATTTTGATTGATTCAATTTTACTAATAATTTTTATAATTGTAAAATAATTGAATTTTATTTTAGGAATAAAAAATTTTAAACTATTTTTTAAAGAATAACAACACTAATCCAAAATATATATATTCAGCTACAATATATTTCGACTGAATAACAGTCTTCGTCAGGTAGTTTTGGCCGTTAAATTATTTAGAGTAAATCGTTTTTATTTAAACAAATTTCTGCTTTTAAATTCTCAAAACATTTTATCAAAAATTAAAAATTTTGCTTTTTTTTAAATTACAAATTTTAACAAAATTTAAATAAAATTTTTACCAAAACTATTCTGCATCAAAAAATTGCTGACTGTAAACCGGAACCTTGAGAGCGGAAATGACGGGCAGACATTCCAATGTATGTGGTATTACACCAACCACATATAAATTGAGACCCAAGATCCGAAAATAATCAAAATAGGAATTGAAATCCACTTATAAACAAAAAGATAAGAAAATTGAAAAAAAAATTTTAAATATTTTTGTTGAAAATTTTATTTAAATTTTGTTAAAATCTCGATTTTGTAAAGTTTAAATACATTCGAAATACTTGTAGACTGGACATTTTGAACATTAATTATAGGATTTAAAGATTTTAACAACACCTCACAAGTTATTCATTCCCAAATAAATTACTCAGATTTTTTGCAATTATCCTGAAGTCAGACATACCTATTTTATTACTAGTGCATTTCCTAAAATGATCACTTATGTGAGTCAATCTATTCGGTCGATATTGCTCAAGAACATTGTATTTGGCATTACACCCATTGCATGAAAATTGATAAACGAGTTCATAACAAAGACCAACAGGAGTTGGAGAATTTTTAGTGAACATACTACTAACTTTGCAAGACGTTGAAACAATCCTAAACTGAGTTTTATCTACATGTTTGAGGATCTTGTGCTTAAATTCTCTGAAACCCTCGGAATAAGACAATACCTACATAAATTTTTGTTCAATGTGTTTTGATCGATTTTGTTCACCTTTCAAACTTAACAACTTACTAAAGTCTTTACAAGCAAACGATTTTCAAACTCAAAAAATTTATCATCAACACATTCCTTTTGTACACAGTTGGTTTAGTTAAATTGTAAGATGGCATTTTCTTTTCCAAACTAGTCATGAAAATAGAAGCCATTGTTAGAGCCAATGGAGAGCCCATAGAAACCCCATCCACCTGTTTATACTTCCAGTTATTAAAAAGAAAATTCACATTCGACGTTGCAAATTTGAGTAATTTACGAAATGCAATTTCATCAACTTTCTCATCTTCATTCACATTTTCTTTTCACATCTTACAACATAACTCAATCGTTAAAAGACTGCAAATGCCAAATGAGACCGTATTCATCTGCATTCTTTATAGTCAGCTGTTTAATAAATTCAAAACTATCCTTACATTCAAAATCATAAATAGTTAAAGGTTTTAATAATCCATCGAAAAATGTGGCAATTTTGTATTGAGCAGTTCTTACCATCGACAAAACAGGTCTCATTGGCATACTCTCTTTATGTACTTTGATAGTCCATAAAGTTTTGCTAATTGGGAGCTAGCAAATATTCAAATCATTAAATCCTATAATTAATGTTCAAAATGTTCGGTCTACAGGTATTTGGAATCTATTTATGTAATTGAATCTGAATTGTGTATTTGATGTAATTCGTTTGTGATGTTATATAAAAATAATTTTAAATTAAATTTATATTTAAAATTTTATTTAAAACGAATGTTTAATTTTTATTTTTTAAATTATAATAATTTTATATTTTGTGATATTTTATATTTTTGCGATCATTATTGATTAATTTGTTTAAATTTTCTTATTTTCATTTAGATTTTGTTATTGTAATTTCTTGCCTGAAGACTGATAAACGGTCGAAATATATAGTGAAATGTTATATAGAGTATACAGTTAGCGTTTTTCGATTACTAAAATTTTGCCTTTTTTCTTTGATTATTTTTACTTTATATCATTTCTTTAGCGCTTATTTTTAAGAGGACTGATTAACGTATTGTTGTTTTAATAGATCGTGTAAAATGCTGTTTTTGACCCATATTAATCCAGAATAAATTATTTGTAATTAATTTCAACTTTGGTCTAAAATAAAATTATTTCACGTAATTGCAGATTTTTGTTCTAATGTATAAAACATGTTAAATAAAAATTGAATTTTACATTTTCTGATGGCTCAACACCCATCTTTATCTTGTCTGTAAAACGTTAATTAACTTATTTTATTGAGTAAATTGAATGAAATTAAAGATTTGAAACTGTATGAAAAGCTAAACATTTGGGACATTCAGGCAGCGTATAGAAAAACTTGATTTTTAATAAAAAAAAATTTATACTAATATGGGCATGTTAGTTATGGGATGGACATAAATATCGAGATTGTATGAATTATAATCAGAAGATAAAACAAGAAATTAACCATTAATATAAAGATATATGGTTATAATATTCATACCCCTCAGAAAGTAATTTTTTTCATTATCAATGCAGGTGTGGTAGTTCCTTTTCTTTCCTAAAAATCGCTGAAAATCAAAAATAGAGATGATTAAAATTAAAATTTTAGAGCTATTTTATGTGACTTGAATTGAATATAACTTTTTTTTAGTTACTAATCGTAATCCCGTGCTTCGCTACGGTTATAATTTTCTAATTAATTAATGTTTTAATAAATAACTAAATTTCATTTTACATATTATGATTAGCATAATATTAATATTATAAAATAAAATATAAAAAGAGTTTGGCGTTTTTGAGGTTTAATATTCTGTATCAATACTATTGAAGCTCCCTGTTTGAAACTAAAAGTTGATGTAATTTAAGTTAAGCGTATACAAAAACTCAACCGGGTAGCGAGTGTATTTCCCAATAGACTTCAATAATTCATAAATTGCCATTCACCAGATTACTATATTACATATTGATATTATTCTTGATAAAGTTACAAATTATATACGTATAGGGTTACAACTTCAATGTATAAAAACAAATATTAGAAATATATTTCGAGGAAATTATCCTCATCTTCAGTCTGCCATCATAATCTTTGTTAAATGTTAAATGGAAACAATAATGATGTCATTGTTACGATTTAATTAAATAATCTCAATAAATTTGTTGCTGATTGAACGTTTATTTTAAGAGATTGTAATTTAATCCCCAAAGCCTCACATAAAATTCTTTTCCACTTATTACTAAAGTTTTTCTATAAAATTTTAAAATCTTAAATCAGTTATGCCTTAAAATTAGAAAATAAAGTGGTTTTTAGAAAATATCCTGGTGTATTTGGCTTTGGATTATCTCCTCACAATTCAATACTAATTTATAAATTTGTATATTTTAAAGAACATTTATATATATATATATATATATATATATATATATATATATATATACTGAATGGGATTTTATTATTTTCAACTTCGTCTCTAAAGCCTTTTACAACATCGACATTTTGTGAACTATACAATCGTTTTATATCGACAATGTGATGATGATATATTTTTCAATAATTGAATACTTTTAATAAATGATTTAATATTTTAATTTCAATATATTCCAATATCAATGGTGGTTATCAATAGGGCTGATAATTGATTAGCTTTGGGGACAATTTATTACGTATATTTTTTTTACCACTGAAACTTTATTGAATTACTTCATTCTTAAACCTAAACTCAAGAGAAATATGAAATAATTATATTAGTTTAATTATATTTCCCGTGTGTAATAATGTTATTAAGATGAATTTCCTTTTTTGATTGAAAAAATTTCGAAATGTCATATATCTGTCATTTTCTAAACAAATCGAATGTAAATTTGTCATTAGTCAAATAATTATTTTTGATTGTTTTTATTGTTAAAATGTGTATTAGAGTGAAATTAGATAAGCGTGAGATTTTGTCAACTAAAGTTCATTTTTAATAAAAATCATTATGTTATCTCGTTGAATAATTGGAACTTTTCAACTTTGGACAAAAATCAGGCGATTCAACTTACCGTCGATTTAGAATAGATCAAACCCCATAGGTCAATCATCCGATACAGAAATGAAAGTTTATTACTAATCAATTTTCATTCTAGATTTATGAAAGTTATATATATATATATATACACAAAATATTGTTAAATGAATTTTTAATGAAAAGTTTTGTTTTTATTTCAAAATATATACTTGCTAAATTTTGAAACATTAATTATAATAATAATTAATTCATTCCATTGGTTTATTTTCAAAACAGTTTCCATAAATTCTATATCATTAATATGAACGGCGCAAACAATTCTCGAAGTAATTAGGGAATTTTAATTTCACATTAAAGAGATTTTTCGTTAAATTCTAATAATGGTTAGTTTTAATTTTATAATTATTATGAATTGGTGTTTCTTTTGTACTTATTTTTGCTACAATTTTTATTGAATTGGTGTTTAACCTGTGATAACTGCAATATTTTGATTATCATCACCACGTGAATCTGTTATTTTTGTGTAGAGCAGTGACTTTCGACAGGGTGGTTGCGCATCCCTTAAGTGGGAGCTGGAGCATTTCAAATGTGGCAAGAGAAACTTTAGAGGGTGCTAGGACAAAGTGGGAATTTTTAAAAAGTTTTTTATATACGTATAGACACCTATATTCATGGGGCAATTCCAAAAATTTGAAATCCAGCTCATGCTCAAGTGATAGTGCTGACAATTAATTTTATTTAGCGAAAAAAATTATTACCTGGACAAAGTTAATTTTAATTTTTATAACTACGTTTTTAATTTGAAACCCAAACGAATATTAGGTTCATTGTTACTGTTTAAATAGTTGTCATTGCTTATTTCACGGGAAAATGATTTAATTATATTGCAGTTTTTATCTCATTCGTCTAAAAAGTAAAATCTAAAAATTTATTATAATTTTCCACTACAATTTTGTCCGGCCACCGTTTAGAGACAAATAGTAAAGAGCATTCATAAATAAAATTTGTACATGAGCAGAATGACATTTGAATTACTCTATCAATAATGTGCTATTCCGATGTTAGATAATTTTTAAATGTTCTAATAATGATTAGTATTTATTTATCTGTATTTGCATGTAACTCGCCTTTTCGATATACCAGTTTTATATCCAATACACTTATATAATTTATCCATGTCTGAAATTGGGCAGTAATGGGTTTCTTTGTCTTAATCATAAATGTTATAGCTTTATGATCAGATCTTAACGTGAATCTTTTTCCATATAAATAGTGCTTAAGTACTAAGTGAAGTGATAAGTTGCCAGCAATTCTTTTCTTGTAATGCAATATCCAATTTCATGTTTTTTCATGGCCTTGCTTCACATTCTTCTGCCCATATCGATTTATCTTTGTTTGATAAGTATAGATTTTCTAGTGGTTTTGCATATTTCTCATAATTTTTGACAAACCTCTTATAATAAATCAATCCCTAATCAAAAAATATCACCTAACTACAGTGTGATCCTAAAACATTTTAAAAAAATTACTTCATTTAAACAAAAATAAATAAATAAAAATAACTTCATTAAAACAAAAAAATTAATTAAAAAAATAAACCATTTTCCCATATAAATAATTTTCTAAAGGGTTCATCCAAAAAATCTTTCAATCCAGATATCCCGAGTATCATATTTTTACTAATACACTACTTATAACCTCTCAAAATAACAGGGGAAAATCGAAAAAAAATTATTGTTTACGGAAAAAAATCTCATTTCAAAAACTCTTAAATTACATATTTGTGTTTTTGAATTTTCTAATAATCTTTCCTGATAGAATCATCTACCTACCGAAAACCTACCGAAATGTTGGACTTGGAGAATTGGTACCTTTCCTTTACGTTCACAAACAATATCCCTGTCAATACCGAGTTATTCACTCACCTGAGACCATTACTAATTCAATATTCGTCATATTTGTTGAAACAACTTTTACTAAAATAACAATTTCAAATAGAAATATTGATCCGACAAAAAATGCACAATGAGAAAAAAGTCTTTCAACTTAATTTTGCTATGAATTCTCTAAAAATTTTCTAAATTAGAAATTTATGTGACGCATATACTAACAAGGTTACATTTTTTATTATATCAGTATAATGTTATGAATAATAATTATTATTTTCTCATTAACGGTCATATTGGTTGATTGTCGAACACAAATAGAGTCCGTATATTATCAGAAGTCAAAAAATATCTATTTAATAATAATGACGCTTGTATAAATGAATTATTACTGATGGTAAAATGTTATTAGTAATTCGCTTTGTTAGAAGTCTTTTAATGCTAATAATGATGAGAATTGCGTCCCAGCCCGGTTGATGGCATATCAATTATTGACTATCAAAATCATAATAATAATAATTATAAATTGTGGTATTTGTTGTATTAACCAACTAATCACATTGCTGTTTTAATAAATAGATGCTATTTTTATTGATATCTATTTATAGAATTATTCTTTCTCTTTGTTTATGTCATGCCTGATAAATAGTGTCGATTTGTTTGTAGTTTCGTTTGACATTTACTGTGAATCATACTTATATTCATGTGCTATTTTTGCAATTGTTTTTGTTCATTTCTTCCACCTTTTCCTTATTGAACAGAACTTATTATTTGTTAATTAGTTCATACTCAAACATACTCGTTATGGGGTTTAACGCAGTGTCTCGCAAAATGGTGTAAGCGAGCTTAATACCTTATTATTTTCAAATTGAGCTTTTAGGTTGGCTTTGATACTCTGCGATCAAATTCATAACTTGGCGTAATATCTATGAAGTTTTGAATTTGGTAAAAGTCGTAATTGGTGAAGATTTTGCGTACATCCCATTATTGTATTAAGGTTTACATATATATTCAGTGCCCGGAAATTATCTCGAACACTAAAATGCCTAACATGTTTAATCAACATAAATTTCAGTGCTGAATTATTTCATATAGACTATTATGAGAGCCATTTTCAGTCAAAAGCATATAATTTTGTTAATAAGAACTATTTATATACATCCCCATCCTAATCATACGCCCTTTTCTCTGCAATCCACGGAGCTTAATAGGTTTCTGGCAAACATTATATTAATATTAATGATTTGCTTGTGTTTGAGTCTTGTTCAAATATTATCAATTCTGAATTTATTAGTTATTGTGACTGGGTTATGTAAACATATCTAATCATATCTATTGCTTTGTATTCATTATTATCTAATACATTTTTTTATCAAACAAGTTACATTAGCCTTTTCGATCATTTCAATTACTTTATTTGTAATTAGTAAAATATTCACATTCCTCCGAACCCTGCTTTTAAAAAGTACGTGCCTCTAATCTCAGAAACAATCATTTATTAAATTTTACAAATCCATGAATTACCTTATTAGATATCCTCATTTTATAGACGTTAAAAGAATTCTGTATGACAACTGTTTACCAGATGCCATATATTACAAGTGTGTTTATTTATTAACATTAATCTTTTAAAAAAATTAATAATTAATATGGAAATAATATAAAACAGTTGCGTAAATATTATTATTTTCATTTATTATGTGCAAAACAATATGTTATCGCCCGGGATCATTCTTTTGTTAAATCTCATTTTTAAAATGATCTGTTTGCTTGTTTTTCAATGCAAGACAAATCATTGCACTGTAATATTTTGTTTTGACTATTTTCGTTGTTCCTATTAAATAAGCAATAATATTTTTATTTTAATCCCCCAGGGTAGTTTAGCGTGTCCAAGAGGTCAGGTTTTTGACGTTTTAAGTATGTTCCCAGCATGATTATAGAGCGAATGTACGCGAATTTTTTTAATTTTAAAGTGCTTCTACCCTTCCGAATAGGGCGGTACAAATTAGTACCACAAAACCTTAAGCATAAAATAATTATTTTAGTTTTTTCATTATTGATATATTTCCCGATTTCTTTTATTTTCATTTTTTTAATTTTCTAAAAGTATAAAAAGAATGGAAAATAAATTTATCATTAATGAAAATTTGGTATTTAAATATTTTCTTATTCAAAATGAACATTTTAGATTTCAGTTAGAAAATTAAAATAATTTCAATATTCATATTAATTCTTGGCCTTGAAATATTTGCCAAAGCTTATTAATTGTTTGAGCTAATTGAAATCTACTATAACTTATGTAGACAAAGATTATTCCAAATTAAAATTATTATTAAAATTAAAAACATTAATTTCCTTGAAATTTAAAACATTTTTGTATACTTTCTTTTTTTATGATAAACATTAAATCAATTACAGCAGTTTTTTAAATTTCGTGTTTTATTTATGATTGTCAACTTATTTATTTGCTTTTTACTCTAGGGCTTGGTTCAGACTCTATTTATATCCTTTGAAAGTCTTACATGTCACTAATTGGGGAGTTTATATCACACAGATTGGAAAAGATCCGAAAATGTATTTGTTCTTCAATAGCATGCTGCTGATGCTGTTGTTCCTGAATTTTTATTGGTTTTATGTAAGATGAATTTTAATGTTTCTCTATATCTTAACCAATTGCCTTGTTAATTAGCCTGATATTTTTGTAGCTTCTGTTATATTTGTATCACTTTTCTAACAGTGTCGTATCTGACAACAAATTATCATAATAATATTTCCAATTTATTGATATATAAATATCTCTTTTAGCGAGCGGGTTGCGTTACTGAGAACAGAGCAATAGCAGGAACAATGTTCAAATAAGCATTATTTATGTTAAAATTTAGGGTTTTGTGTTTATCACTTTTTTAAAACATTATTTCACAAATAAAATCGAATGCTTACTAAAAATTGCATTTAAAATCTGGAATTGTTTTTAAGAATATATAAACCAAATAATCTTTATAAATTTAGATCGTTTTTGTTTTCTTTTAAAATTTTTTTTGTATTTCAGCTATAAATCTATATTTCAATAACTGTTGAAAAAGATTGCAATTATTTGAACTAGATATGTGAAAATATGAAGAAAAGTGCATATTTTTTTAGCTATGAAATACATAGAAATGATAATCAAATTGTTTTTAGTATACTAAGATGCGTAAAATAAAATAAAAATTAGAAATTATAAAAATACATTAATAAATTCCAAAAAATAAAGATCAATATTTTTCGGGGGGGGGAGTGGTACCCAGTGGAAAATGCAATTTTGAAAACACAAAGATAATTTAGAAACGATTTAAGGTAAAAAATGAAATAGAAATTAAAGCGATTGACAGTTTTAAATAGAATACATTAAAAAAAGATAGATATTTGCATATATGTTGGGAGTTTACTTGTTTTCTAATCACAAATTTAACCAATAAATCAAATTCAATTGAAAGTTAAAATTTATTAAAAAATGAAAATACATTAAAAATAATAATAATTTAAATAACCAATTAATTTTCCTAGACCAGGGATGTCCAAATTGCGGCCCATTTAATGTTCGGATGCAGCCCACTATCGACACATTAAAAAAATTTTTATATTTGTAGCAACTTTATCAAGCACAAAAGTCTTCATGAAATTTAATCAAAAGACTTTACATTTAATAAATTTAATAATTTAAATAAATAATTTTAAAAACAATATAATTAGATGAAATTTACGACTGAATCATGAAAGTTTAATGAACGTAAAATTATCTTGAATAAAAATCGTTCTTTTTTGTTCCTGGTTTTCACTTCTTTTCTAGTTCTGCATGACTACCGCTATTGACAGTATAATTTTAAGAAATGGATTTGATAACGCTATTGATAATCAACGCGTATGTTTACTTAGCATTACAGGAATCCAAAATCCGGGAGGAGTGAACGTGTACATATAAAGAACATAGAATTGTGTGTTGTGTATATCGAGGGAAAGAAAGATGAAGAATTTCGTCTAAAAGCAGATTGACAACCTGGTGAGCCAGTGTCTGATGATAACCCCCAACGCTGCTCACCCGTGTCCAATTTCGTGAATTTAAAGTATTCTTGAAGGAAGTGGCAGTGAATATGAAGACGTGGTATATTTTTCAAAAGTTAGATGGCTCAGTAAAGCAGAAACCTTAAAAATATTTCAGTTATTGTTGCCTGAAATAAAAGTTTTCTTGGAAGAAAAGAAGCAAAATGTGGATTTTTTAGAAAACGAAGAATGGTTAAATGATTTATCTTTCTTTGTAGGCATTACCGATGTATTAACTGAATTTAATTTGCATTTACAAGGAAAGGACCAATTGTGTTCCTCAATTTTTGAGCGGATAACTAGTTTCACCTTTTAAAGCACAGGTAAAATTGTACACTTTCGTAGTCTATCTGAAAGAGAAAAAAAATTTCTGTAAACTATGAAAAATATACTAAATTGTGTGAAGATTTACTTGAAGAGTTTACAATTAGATTTTCCAAATTTAGAAAGATTGAAAAAGAGTTAAAATTTTTTAATGATCCATTTTCATTTGATAAAGCAACTAATTGAGCTGCAAAGTCAGGAAGGTTTAAAAACTTTCCATGGAGAGAACTACATTCAGACAATAGCTATAGGGCAGAAAATTCTTAGAATTGATAGGTCACAATTCATTGCAATGGGTAATGTAACATAGTAGTGATTCAGCTAGTAAATTATAACATGGTCAATAGCGTTGTAAAAATTCGATTTTGAAATCAAATTAAACGCAAACGCACATACTTTGTCAAGAATTCTAACTGACAAGGAAAAAAGTTCTGAGAATACGATATTTGGTGTAATAAGAGCTGCACATAACGTGAAAAGTGATTGGAATCATTTATTAGAAAAAATGACTGGAACCGAACTCAAACTATTTTGGGTTTTTTCGGCGTTTTTATAAACAATGAACTCGAACCCCATTGAATCCCAAAAATCATCCAGGTTTCGGTTCATAAGTTTTTTTTGAAAAAGCAAGTAGAGTATTGTATTGTTTTTCTAAATTTTGAACCCGAACCTGAGCTTAATTTTTTCAGGGTTTTAGCCCCTGATTTGAAAACATAGTTACGAAGGTTTATTAAAATGCATAAAAATGGTGATTTATAAAAAGTAGTATCGTCGAAAAATCAAAATGCATTATTATTATAATATCATAATGGAGCACTAGGTGGATACTTATAATCTAAAAACGATTGATTGAAATTAAAATAATAGTGGAAGTCAATGAAATGATGTAAAGTAGTTCTTTAATACGTGTAAAATATGTTTAAATCATTTAAACATGGGAAAGAAAATTAAAGTTCCTTTGAAACCAATGTCATTACCCTACAGCACCAATGAAAATGACCATTGCCTGAAACTGGGAATAGAAATAAATGTATTGTAGTATTCTGTGATTATCTAACAAAATTACTCGAAGCTTATCTAATACAAAACCAAAAGGCAGAAACAGTTGTCCGAATATTTGTAGAAAATATTATATTTAGATACAGATCTTCAAAAAAATTAGCAACTGATCAAGGCTCAAATTTTCAGAATGAGATTTGTTTATCATCATATCATTCACTAACAGACGAGCTACTCGAAAAATCAGTTGTGTAAACAAGCTAGAAAATAAACAAGTTGAATTTTCGGCAGCAATAATTAATGGTAATGTGAAAACTAAATTAAGGAAACCCGGATAGTCATTAATTTTCATATGGGAGTTTTTGAAATCGTTTAAAAAATAGCAAAGTAGAAATTAGGTGGTTGCAAATCTTCTATCATTTAGATCAGAAGTGGCCAACCTCTTGATGGTTACGGTTAAGGTGACTCATAAATATTAAATTTGTTCGGAGTGGCGCGTGATAATTGACTATAATATAATTCTTGCCCATTTTTAATGTCCTTCAAATGCTCCAGAGACAGTAGATCTTCGGTAACTATACATTTATCATTAACCAGTGGTTGTGCTCTGTTTTCTATACCATTACTTTCAATCAGAGCTAAAGAAAATCATTTTAAAATTTTAATCTTACTGATCTTGACACATGGCATCAAAATGACGAACCACTGTTCTTTTATGCCAATCAAATATTTTCTAACTTTTTACAAATCTCTGTGGAGATAATATCGGAAATGTAAAGTGCGTATTCCAATATGAATTCTACTTCCTCAAAAGGATTATTATGGTCCAGGATCCTTGTACAATAACTAAACTAGCCTTTATATTTTTTTTACAAAATTTGACTACGAATAAGATTTATTTCAGGTATTCACGAATTTTCGGTACAGCCTTTTTTAAGTAACAGTTTCTTGAATAGGTGATAGCTTGGCAAAAGTTTTTTGTTTGTGTTTTAAATTTCTCACCAAGTTATCAGTTTTTCTTCGTAATTCTGTTTCATTTAAATTCACTGCTAAATTTCTTTGCTTCGCCTAACTGTAGTTAGAGATTGTACTTCCAATAAATCAAGGACACAGCATAATTTTTAATATCAATAAAAAAGTGCTTAGTTTTACAGTCCTTGTTAAATGTTCTTCAATTTTTTTCTTGATCTTGACGCACTCAATTTGCTTTTCAAACTAGTATTCTTAATATTTATATTAATTAATTTAAATATGCGGATGGTCTCACATACAGAAGGTTTCTCACAATTGATTAAGATCTTTAGTCTAAAAATGTGTAAAATCACAGAAATAGGTTTGCCTCAGCAATGGGAAATGAATAAATGAGCATATGAAATTGAGAAAGACTAATATTAAAAAATAAGTTAAACGAATAAAGATTATGAAGACATTTTGTAAATATTAAAAAGGTAATGGTTATTGCTTACGGTTCAGAATCTTGACATTTAGCAATGGAGTCAATCAAATCAATAAAAGTGTTTTGTTGAAGTGTAAATGTTACTTTAAATAAATAATTTTCAATATGGCATCAATTTCAATATGTTCAATATGCGCAAGAGTGTTGTCAATTTATGATATTGAAGAATACAAGTGTCAGTAACAAAGCCGATTAATATTATTTCTTAAATTAAAAACCAACAAAAACATTGCAGAAAATTTGTGTTATATAGGGAAAACATTATTCTATGAACAAAATGGATAAATGCATCATCATTCAGCTTTCACAAATGACATTCATTTTTTTTGTTTTCTAAATTAAACAATCATCGGTTTATAATTATTTTCTATTAAAGTATATAACTTAAGATTGCAAATAGCTGAAAATGCAGATTCGAAAGTCCTTGTTAAATAAATGTGAAGATAAATAATACTGATACTGGGTGTTCAAAAAGTCCGTATGCAATTAAAAATATTTGTGACTTTGAAAGTATGTATGCTAGAAAGCATCTATAAAAAGGATTAGAAATCTTGTTTTTGTATTTTGAAACAAAGAGCTCGAGAAGTTAGAGTGATTCAGTATTTCAATGGTACACGGATTTTATTGTCATCATATATGGTTGAACGGATATAGAATTCTGCTGGTAAAAACCGTGAATTGTCAAAGGATACATTTAGAGTTTCTGAAGATTCGGTATTTTCGGATTCAATGAATCCGGTTCACTAAATATCGATAGCCGCCGAATCCGAATCCAAATACAAAACCATATATTTTAAATTATTATGATTTTATTAAGTGGATTTGAAAATTATAATAAAGGACCCTCTCCATTTCTGTCCCTCCATACTTTCCTTTTTCCGAAGACCTCCTTTTTAGGGACGTTCTTAAAGGATATTGACTAAGGAAACATAAATTATGACTATTGTAATATATTTTTAGTATAAACATAAAATAGTATATATATGTACATCAAGAACAAAAATTAATTATAAATAATTAAATAAATTTGGCAACGATTTAATTAAAAGATAACGCCAATAAAAAACATTGCGTACTTTACTCGAATTAGAGACGACCTTATACTCTGATTTTCATATCTGTTTCCTTCCTTTTATAATTTGTAAAACCTTCAGGGTACGGCAATACTAATGTTTTACAAATTATAAAAGGAAGTTAAGTAAACAGATTGGAAATTTAGAGCATAAGCTTGTTTCTAATTCGTGTAAGGTACGCAATATGTTTATTAATAAATCAAAAACTCCGATTGAATTGTGTTCTGATCTCGTTTATCAATTTACATGTAATGGGTGTAATGCCACATATATTGGAGAGACTTCCCGTCATCTCTGTACTCGAATTCTAGAGCATTGTCGATTGAAGGGTTTAACCAATATTAGTGATCACAATAAAGGCTGTAAAAGTGAAAGAGGAATGTCTAATTTTAGAATTTTTGTGAAAAGTTTTAATAATTATTGGGAACACGTGATATACGAACCAATGTGCAAAGTGCTGTTTTTAAATAGTTTAATGTTAAATCATGTTTGTGTATTATTTTTTAAAAAAATTTTTAAATTTTAATATTAAAATAATTTAATTTATAAAATATTACAATAACATTTCAAAATTAGTTAAAAGTATTTAAATATTTTTTTAAGTGTTTATTTATTAGAAAAAACTAATATTATAAAAAAAATAATTTGTTTAAATTATAAGTTGATTCATAATATTTTTAGCTGTTTTTTCGTACCTAAAGATGACAGTTGTGCTGTCAAAATATATCGTACGGAGAGTTTTTTGTTGGCGTTATCTTTTAATTAATTATTTTGGTTTAAATAAAAAGCTTTCAAAAACAACAATGAATTTAGCGATTTGTCTGATAATCGAGAACGAATTTTAGTACAAAAGCTGCCAGACAATGAAAAAATTCTCTTTGTATCGATTGAGGTAGGCTTAATGGTCAAAAACGCATCATAAAGTTTCTGCAAATTTGATATTCTTTTTTACGGTATTTTTAAACAATTTGTTGAAAATTCTTTTTAAAATTTCATCCAATTCTTTTTCCATTGACACTATTAGGACTGTATTTTAAGGCCTTGGTTCTCAAACTTTTTGAAGTCCGGCAACACTTAACTCTGATATATTTTTAGGCAGAATATCTACAATACAACATAAACTTTAAAACAGGGGCACGAGTTGCTAATCTTTTTGAAACCAAAAGAGCAATAAAAACAAAATAATGTTCGCAAAAACACTTTATTATTATAGAGCAAAATAGAAGCGAAGTCATGTCCCAGCGTATGATTGGTAACCCCCTTCTTCTATGTGCTACTTTTAGAAAACAATATTTATATAAATAAAATATGTATCGTTATTGATTGATACAAATAAATGATAACGCCACACGCATTCTTCTTCTAAATTCCCTCGTCTCTCGCGTCTTTATTTTGATCATAGTTGAAAATCCTGCTTCGCAAAGATGACGTGGAAAATAGCAATAATATGCTCGGGGATTTTTTGCTTATAACTGAAATAATATATTATGTTTCCAAGAAGTAATTTAGCCCGAAATATATTTTTATTTTCAAACAATTGTACATTTGATTTTGTCGGGGAACACGCTTTGAGAACCAATGTATCATAAATTACTTTTATAATGATTTAATGTTATTAAGATAAATAACCACCACCCTGCTACTTAAATATAATTGAAATCGTAGATCTGTATAAAGCTCGGTTACAAAATCGCAAGCGGACAAATGTCAGGAGTTGAAGATGTTCGAGAATTGGAGGAGGAAATCTCATCAATGAAAAACCAATCAAATCATAATCCCGGGTCTTCCAAATCAGATACACCAAAGAACGGCATTCAGAACGGAGTGTGCAACATGAATAAATTGTCGGCATCTACGTCTAACAGTAACAACAAGAAAGAAATGTGATTAAATAATAATTTTATGATAATTTATGGGCGCAAATTTATGATTTCACTATATAATATTATTATTATTATATCTATTATTTCATTGTGTTGCCTGGAATTTTAATTTTGATGTCGATTTTGATCTTTTTTTGTTAAATAAAGTAATTTTTGGTATTAGGCACATTTTTTGAGATATGCTATAATGGTTATCGTCGTGGTCGTTTTGTAATTCCTTGAATAAATATGATGCCTAAATAAATATATTACGCAATTATAACCGTCAGTGATTAGCTGCTGCCTTTGATTTGATTTCCTATATGTGTATGCCAATGCGGTTCAGAATTTTCATTGATTTCAGGTAAATATATATGATACCGTTTTGAGTAATTAAATTTGAAAACTTTGTTGTATTGACAACGTGCCACGTGTTTGTGTGTGCTAGTGCTGGTGCTTAATCGCTTCACAGATTAATGAATGCATTACAAGACTCAATAACTTTATGCCAATAATAAAGTGTCTGTTGTAGTCAGTGAAAACGACTAATTTTATATAATTACTGTCTATTAAAACAAAAATATAGATTTTTAACTTAACTATTATTCATTTCGGAAAGCTAGTAACTAATTAACAAATGTTACCGAATATAATTTTTAACCCTTTCGTTTCTGCTTATATATGGGTCCGGTAAATGAAGAACGATTTTGAGAAAAGCTCACAAATGTTAGGTGGCAATGGCATGGTCAAAATATAACATTTATAAGAGAACAATTAAAGTACATTAGCTGGTGGAGTTGTCGGTGAATTCGAATAGGAGTTATTGTCAATCTGACTCCAAGCGTGCTTTTAAACAACAGTAATGAACTCCAAACGATATAAACTTTATTGATTAATAGACTTTATCTTCACTTTAAAATGACACAACAAATTATCTATCAATCACAAAGTGGTGATTATTACGACCCTTCGGGAAGATTAGCACTTTCGGATCAATTGGATTTCACAATCACTTGACTACTGTGGTTGGTTCCTGAGATCGGTAACTCTGATTTAGTTGCTTTGCTTTGACCTTGCTTAATTTCTGTTTCAAATATCTCTTTAATTTTTTTTTGTTTCTTTGATTCCAATTGCGCTTCCTTTTTATACTCGATCATCCAATAATACTTACTGATGTCAAATAGAATTTCTGATATCTTTTAACGCTAATTCCCTTTGGGCCTCTATAATCACTGACAGCTGTCCAGATAATTAATTTTTTAGAGATGCCCTTTCCCGGATTTTCAAACAATATATCTTCCCTTATCTTGAAAGGGCTTTCAAGATAACGTGCAAATTTTGTTTTTGTTTTCTTAAATTTGCACTTGTAAATTATAAATTACCTTCTTTAATTTAATTGTCTGTTTTTATTGATTTTCTCTTATTCCTTTCTCGTTGTTCCACATTTCTTTTTCATTCCCTTTTTATTAATCACTTATCATTGTTTCCCCCAATCATTTTACATGTTTATTAATTATTTTATTCTATTATTTAGGTATCCTCAACATATCTTCCCCTATTAAAAAAATTTGTCCTCGAATTAGCTTTTGAGTTAGTCTATAATATGTATATTTTAGTTTAAATCTTACTACGATAATATAAAACAACAGTGGCCCTTAACAAGCTTACCATTATTTATAATTATTTTATTTTAAAAATAGTGTTGTATGCCTTTTTTCTTTAAATTATATATATTTTTAATACCAATAATAATAAATTCTCAGCAATACCAATCCTAACAATACCAATAAAAATAATAATACTAATAATAGTAATAGTAATACTCTTAATGATAACATTAATAGTAATAATAATAATAATTAATTAATCATTTACTATTAATTGATTTTTTTTTCATTTCTTTGGATTTAAAAGTTGTTTTATAGTACTTCTTTTTGAGATATGAAACAATAATGATAGGATTTCACAAAATTTTCTTAATGGTCCGAGGAACGTCTTATGTTGAATACCATTAATATTATTAATACAATATCGACTGACATTTATTCAATATGTTATCAGAAGTGAGTTTCCCTTCCCCCTAATATACCCAATATTTAATTTTATTTAAAGTTTTTGGTTTAAATAAAGAGTCCAAACATAATAAATATCTAATTTTATTTAAAATTTTGATTTAATTAAAGCGTCCAACATAATGAATATATAATTTTATTTAAAATTTTGATTTAATTAAAGCTGCAAATTTTCAGCAAATATTAACCAAAGTTATCTTAAATTTATTATTTAGATTGGCATTACACATGTTACATAATTAATAACATCTAGGTGCAAAATTCCAAAAATTCCTTTCTATGTTGCTGTTATCTGGACAATTTGTCCAGATAACAAATTTTAGCCCTAATGCATGGATTTTATTTAATTTCATCCCGCAATCGGTGGATCAAACAAATTTATTACAAACATCTACCTCAAAAATAAAATTTCCCTTCAAAATAATCAGATTTGTCTCCTTTTTTATTTCCCTTTCACTACTATACTCATCCAAAATTATTTTAATTTAATTTATTATTATTTATTTAATTTATTATAAAATTATAATTTATTATATTTTAATTTATTTTATTTTATTTTATTTATTTATTTTCTATTTTATTATTTTTTTTGAAATTGGGCGATAACAAATGAAAGTAACTAGTAAATATTTATTGAGGATCCACAATTTTGACTTTTTGATTTTGATTTTTATAAATTGCCACAATTTTTGATAACTGGAGTTCTTTTCCATCGATAGTAATTTTCGTTTTTATCGAAATTTCTTCCATTGTTTGAGTTTCTTTTTCACTTCGCAGTTTTCTTTTGAGAGCTCATTGTACCCGAATTGTGCTATTTATTGCCGAATTTAATTTATTTTCTTTTTGCAACTGAGCTTTTTGTTTACTGATTGTCGGAATTTCTGCCAATGTCTGGAAAGTTTGTTCCATTGTTTGCAGCACAATTTCCTTTTGTAACTCATTAAACTCCTTCACTCTTGGTAAGGCTGTCCTCCTCTGATATTTTTCTAATGACCAAACTCTTTTTGCTATTGGTTCATTATTATTTATGTCGTCTTCCCAATAATTTTCAATACTTAAATAAATTATTCTAACAGCCTCAGCATCTTCCAGAGCATAATGTTTTCCTTTTTGCATTTTAATTCCACACACTTCGTTTGCCACCATAAGTAGTTTGAACCATTGTCCGTTTTTTGTTACTCCCCTTTTTATTAATGCTTTAGCTGCTACTAGATCTCATATTCCAGTAGTATGATGTAAGCCCGTCAGATACAACCCCCCTGGCTTACGCCGTTTCTACCTGGAGATTGACTTCTGTTCACTTAGTTGCTACCTAGTAATTGACCTTTGTCGACTGACATCATGATTACGTGACCACTGGTCAGTCAGTTTTTGCCATCCAAGTAAGTCAGAGCCAGTAACTTTTTTAGTATCAGAAATAACTTTCTTAAGAATGTCATATGGACTCTGATCGGTTTCTTCACCCACAGGCACTCCAAGATATTGGTAGAATTCACTTGAAGCTAATTTTTTAATTTTAATGTCATTTATAAGAATTTGACTTTCTGTTTCGATAAGAGGAAGTTCGATATAACCGCATTTTTCAGAACGGTATTCAAAGCCAATTTCAGATGCAATTGCAACAGCAATGTTTGTTACTCTCTGTAAGTCGTAAGCAGACTTTGGTACAAGAGCAATGTCATCAGGATTTTAACAGCAGATTCACTAATCATAAATGGTTCACAGTTAGATCGGGATACCGCTTCAAGAACTGGATTAATTGCTAAAGCAAACAATATCATAGAGATAGGACATCCTTGCTTAACACCTTGTCTGATTGCAATATTTGGAGTCAAGATAGGGCCACAACTATAGAAAGTACTTGTATCGGAATACATCCTCTCAAGAATGGTCATAAATTCCTCATCAACCCCAACAAATCGAAGTAAAGACCACATGTAGGCATGAGGAACACTCCCAAAAGCATCCTTAATGTCAAGCCAAGCAAAAGCAAATGGAGAGTTCTTGCTATATTTAGAGTGCTCTAAAGCTGACCAAAGAATTGAATTGTGTTCCACACATCCATCGTGTCTAGAGCCACCTTTCTGATCGATATGCAACAGATTGTTCTTATTTATCCAAAATGTTAAACAATTAGCTAAACAAGAATCAAACAGTTTGTAGATAACGGAAAGTAGTGCAATTGGACACCAAGACGACACATTATCATATTTATTATGTTTATCGGGCTTTGGAATTAGCAACGTTTTAAAGGATTTCCAGCTATCTGGTATAACCTTTTTAGAAATAATTTTATTAAATAAAAAAGTTAGTAGTTTACCCTCGAGATCAAGCATCACCAGGTCTCGATATTTTATACTATCAACACCAGGACTTGTGTTGTCAGCTTTCTTGATCTCAAATAATACCTCAGAATACGATAAATATTTAAGTTTAAGTTTTTTATCAGAACGATTACAAAATTTAAACACCTTATCCCAAGTTCGGTCTAAAGGAATTTTGTGCTCAAAATTCGTTATAATATTTTCATATTTAGGTCTTACATCCACATCTACATCATTAATGATCGTGTTTACAGTGGTTTTCATGTCACTGTTGAAATTTTTAATTAAATTACTTTTATTAATTTGAGATTCTACTTTTTCTTTATTGCCCAAGTAAGGTTTGTGTGTTGGCACAGTTTTAATAGAAATTTGATCCAAAATTGCATCGACGATTTCATCAACATTCTTTTTTAAATACTTTTAATAAAAGTTGATCAATTTTATTTTTACGTTCTTTTAAATTTTCAATTTCTTTATGATTTTGTTTAATTATATTATTTTCTAGGGATTTAACTTTTTTTTATTTCACTAGCTATTGGAAGGAAGGAGCTTACCACATTACCAATTTGTCTTAAATTCAAGCCAACTAAAGGCAAATCATTGGCATAATTTGACATGTACGAACAAAACAGAATTTTGCTTACTAAACCTGAACCACGAATATCATGTGGGCATTCACCAAGATTTAATACACGATTAGGTGATTCTCTAACTTCATTAATTTTATTTCTTAGAATCTTACAAGTAGACAAATAATTATCATTTCCTAAAAGAGTTGTTGGGTTTAAAAGGTAATATTCATCAGTGTTGTAGTCTATGATAAAAAGAATTTCACGAAATTTTGGACGTGATACAATGGCGAATATAACTTGTGCTTTGATAATATTATCATAGTTTAAAAAATCATTTAAATAGCGAGTGCAATCATCAATAACAGTAGTGCACATTGCTGAATTTAGGAATATAAAATTGCTGGGTAAATTTAAATTTTTAAAATATTTTGTGATAACTTCATCATTAATTGAAAAATTAATTAAATTTAAATTTTCACAGATCTCATTTGTTATTTGTAGTTTAAATGATTTTAAAGTTTCATTGATTTTAGTAAATGAGAGGATATTACCAAAGAAGAGTCTCTCGAGAAATTCAATAAACGCAGAAGCAAAAAAATGTGGATCTTCCGATCTAAACGAGAAGTGAGTCTGGTTATGATTAACAATAAAATTGACTTTCACAGTAGAGATGAAGAATTTATTCAGATAATCAGTCATGCTTTCACCAATACTGAAAAGTCTCTTATTTAAGACACTGCCTTGAAAGTTTAAGATGTAGCTGTGCTCGAATACAGGGGAAAATATATACAGACACCAGTGTGGGTTGTTTGGAATGACAGCAATCATATACTTTACTCTCGTAAATTTTTGGTGGATTCTGAAATTTACTAATTCGGAATCGATGGACATTTTCACGTATTGTTTCAATAAAGTTGTTGGGAAAAGTTTGCCATTCTTGGCTTATCAGCATAGCATACGCTTAGATGTAAGGTCCACAATCGTAATTATTATCCTGGTAAACAAGGTTATCATGAGGGTGAAAGGTTACAGCAGCTTTGAGATCAAAAAGATTATTTAAAGCCATCGTGATTTTAAGTGCACTTGACTTATTAATAAGGTTATGCCGTTTACGGAGAATTGGGTCAACAAAATAGGAAATTTGAGTCAATTTACAGTTAACAAAAAGGATCCAATGATATTCATTGATGTTAAGAGTGCATAATATTATTTTCGCTTTAAAAAGATTATCTGGCATTGGAAATATTTCGTCTTTGCAATTCGAACTTAAAATTTCGATGATAAAACATTTGACCGGTGCAAAGTTGGGATTACCGATGTGACTCTCAAGATAATAGTCTATATCATCATCGGTAAACCAGATTTTTGCTATTTGCATCAGTCTCTTCAGAGATTGGAACAGATATTGAAACTGATGCAGGCACTTCTCTTCATTTAGATTTTTGTGCTTGGGTTTTACGGCTTGTTTTGATGTTATTTTTTTCAGAGGTTCATCTATAGTAACTGGCTCAGTTTCATCAATGTCTGTTGGGAAAGTATCCATCTGACCAACTATAACTGTGTCAGGAGTGGGATTGACAGGTTTCACTATTAAGATATTTAAGTTTTCATTAGGAGATACGTCTATATTATTGTCTATAACTGCTTCTCGCTCTTTAAAAAGTTCATTTGACTGAATAAGCTTAGTTATGAAATCACTCATTTTCTACAATTGAAGTATATGCGATAGTTACAATTATCTTTATTTAGAAATCGTTTTTTGTCCCTAATAATAAAATAAAGCATTCTCTTTGCTTTAATCAAATCATCTACATCATTCTCGATTTCTATGTTATTAATTTTTTCACCTAAACTATTAAGAAATTTCAGTTGGTCGGATTTGGTAGTATAAGATTGGTCAATCACCACAAGAAATTTATTGATTTCATTAATAGTTTCAGGACAAAAGATATTGTGGATTCTGTCAATTTCACCAGACAATTTCCATTGTTTGAGCCTCAAAGTTTTTCTTTACAACTTGAACTATAATGGGAAGAAGAAGGAATCAATTCAATCATTTTTGGAGCCCATAATTCAATATTATCAAGATTTAAGAAAGCACAAGTCTCAATATCTAGAATTGAGTGCATTAACAAACAATTAACAATATAGTTTTGAACATAATTTTCATAAGTTCCGTTTGTTGAAGTATCAAAATTGCTTTTTAAATTTAGGTAATTTAAATGAAAAATTATATCAACCAGTTTCTCTGGAGACTTTGGTTGACATAAAAGGGAATTTAAAATATTATCATATTCAGATAAACCAAAGAGACTAAACAAACCAAGGTTAAACATGATATCGGATTCAGATTCCACTTGTGGAAACTGAGAATCACTTAATTTATCAATCTTAACAAATTTACCCCCCCCACAAATGAGATCTGTTGAGGAAATGTTTTTCAATTTAAAATTTTTTAATTAAATTAATTAGTTTTAGTAAATCCAACGAAAGATCTGGATGAATTGGCTTCGCCGAAAGTGGCAATTGATTATGTCCGTTGATTATGTCTTTGTGAGATAAAATCCAATAATTGCTGGGAACAAATTATCTGATTCTCTAGAATTGTTTTGAAAATAACCAGTTCTTATGAACTATTATTCAATTGATCTGATGCAAGTTGAGCTTGAACTACGTGCCCACTGGTCAGTTACTACCAGGAGACACACTTATTACCTAACCTTAATACATCACGTGGACCAACACACATATTACCTAACTGTTATTATGCCACGTAGTTGTGGACCAACACACCTACCAACTTTCACATACCCGCCTTCTAGAACTTTCCACACATCTACATTCTAGAACTTTCGACACACCTACATTCTAGTACCTTAAACACGCGTACCTTCTAGAACTTTCAGTTCTTAAACCGTTCACACACACACATCACCGATCTTCACCAATCCACACAGATCAGCACCGATCCGCACCGATCCATACCCATCCATACTGATACGCACCCATCCGCACCCATCATCGTCAATCATCGCCTACATCTACGACTAAGTCGTAGACTTAACAAAATCACTCACTAGTATTATTCATATTGTTATTATACTGTTTACTTCATATAAACTTAAGAGTTTCGTTTACCTCATAGATTTATGTTACTTGCATGTGATATATTAAAAAATTATATTTACATGAAATTTTCAATTTTTAATTATATTATTGCATAAAAAATTATAAAATAATCATTAAACATAATAAATTAACATCAAACTCGTCTTAAAAAATAAATATTCAATAATAAATTATTTAGCTTTCTGGCTATTTTGTTAGTAGTATATTACGTAACAATTTTATCAAAATAATCATAAAACTTTAAAAATTTTCATAAAAATTTAAGTTTACAACAATTATAGTATATTGATAGTTTATTTAACTAAAAATAAGTCACTCAAAACTTAAATTTGAACACTGGATTTACAAAATTCAATATTTTAAGAATATAATTCACAAAGTTTAAAATTTCAACTTAACTAAATGTAAAAAATTAAATTATACAAGATTTATTTTACCAATTTCTATAAAATTTTAAATTTACAGCAAATAAAATATACAGATTTATATTCTATTAAAAAATTTAATTTTGAAAATAAAAAATAATTCGCCCACGATAGGAGTATTACTGACTCAACGGTTACAAGTCTTATTTTATTACTCAAATTTCTAATAATAATAATAATAATAATAATAATAATAATAATAATAATAATAATAATAATAATAAAAATAATAATAATAAAAATAATAATAATAATAATAATAGTTACAAAACAATAGAATATAAAGACAAACACATTATAAAACAACATTTATTTAAATAAAAGTTTCAATATCTTCAGTGGCATTGATACCTAAATAATTCCGAATGCAAAACTTTTGTTTTTACCTACCCATTGACGTCTATCATCGTTGTTACTTAAAGCAATTTTACAATTTTTAAAAGTAAACAACTGATGATTTCTCGTCCCTATTCTTGTTTGAGGAACAGAAAAAATTGTATCATTTCTATAACAATCAAGATACGAAAGATGCTTTATTTCAGTTCCTTCCAAAGTAATTCCCTTTGCTTTATTACTTTCAGTTTCATCTAAAAGACTATAGCATTTTGGTCATAAGAAAACCCATTCCTTATATCTAGTCTCTTACTATCATCTTTCAATTTACCTATTACTGAGTCAAGTTTTCTTGAATACAAAGTATGACCAATTCTAAGTGTCCAAAAGATTATCCGAAACCATCGCAGGTAAAAGAGTACTTAATTTACAAATTTATCCGACTCTATAAATTATTAGCGATACCATCAACTAAATTCGTTGTAACAACTATTTTAGATTTGGTGTTTTTATGAAAATAAGTCACTAAGTTTACAAATGAAAGTCACTGGACTTATTATATAAATCGATAAAGAATAATCGATCCATGAGTTTTATATCAATATTTTTTAAAATTTCACACATACTGGATTAATGCTAACAAAATTCACACAATTAATAATAATGCTATTGGTAATAATACTTTCACAATAAAAAAGGCAAACAATTTTTCACACGTAAATTTATTACAAACATGAATTACATTGACAATATCAGTCAAGTGGATACTAATGATATCTAAATAAACTTTTGTTTTTAATAAGAGCTTTGATCGAAATATTAATTAAATGTTGATACCAAAACGTGTAAAATTAGATTTACATTCATTAACAACATGCTAATTAACCGATAATTTCGGACATTAAAGCTTTATGTAAGCAAAAATTGATTAAATAACCATTAAAAATTCATCAGGTGATACCTATTAAATATTTCAATAATTTATGATTCAAACTAGGTATATTATAATACTTTTCGATAAATTTATGAATAAACTATTACATGATTTGTTATTAAGTTATTTAAAAGGTTAATAATTTTAACCCTATGTGAAGAAATAGGTAATAACTTTAACCCTAAATAATGAAAGAAGTATCAATTTTAACCAAAAGTAATGAAATATTTAATAATTTTAACGCTAAATAATGAAAGAAGACACAATTTTAACCCTAAAAAATGAAAGATGTAAAAATTTAAACCTATGTGATTAAAAGTTAAAACCTTATGTAAACCAATAATTACTAAATACCAAGTAAACACATGTCTTTAATAAAGAGTAGTTGATTAATTGGTAAAAAAACATACATATATTTTAAAATCGTTGACAATTTTTAAGTACCTGTTAAAAATGGTTTGAAAATATGAATAAATATTTTAATTTAAGAATATTAAATTGAAAATCTCTATTAATAATTAGATTAAAAAGTATATAAATTTGTTAATCGTCAATTTAAATAAACTCGTAAAATTATTGATTGATTAAATGCAATTGTTAATTAGAAATATCATTGACTGAACCTATTTTTCAATAGAAAGTTATTCTTGAAACAACATAAAAATAATATTTCAATAACTTTTCTTGAAATTAATTTTGAAAAGTAGAAACCAAATACTTGATTTTGATTGGCTGTTACTATTGACAAAGACACTATTTTTCGATAAATTTAATCGCTAAACTCAAAATACCAATAAAAATATCAATATATTAAAATTATTACAGTTTTCTTGAAAATAATTTGAAAACATACAAACCATTTTTCAATAAAACTATTATTAAACTAAAAATAGATGAAAAGTTGAATAGATTTATCGATATATTTATTGTAATTTTTCTTGAAAATAATTTGAAAAAGTACAAACTATTTTTCAATAAACTTATTATTTAACTAAAACCGGTTTTTGAAAATACTAATAAATTTATCAATTAAAATAATTACAGTTTTTATGAAAATAATGATTTGAAAATGAAATTTTAGAATACTTGATTTTAATTGGTTAATTATATTTATTACCAATGACAACGACTCAAATTAATTCAAATTTTAATGTTCAAATTATTTTCTAAATATTATTGGTACCGCATTGATTAGTTGATAGGAAATCATACTATTCAATCGAACATGATTTCATTAATCTTTTTAAATAAATCAACAAAAGTCATTTAAAATTATTATGATGTTGAACTTTTGCTAATCACCGACTTATTTTATTTAAATCTTATCCGAATCTACTTACATGCATTGTAAAATGCTACAATTACCATAATTCATTAATCTAAAGTTTCCTTATAAAGAATACTTCAACAATGTTTCCAAATCTTTACATATAAAGTTGTAATTATAACGATTTAAGCAAAATCAAATAGATCGACTAGAAAATTTTCATGTGCAACAAATATTGGTTAAATTGACTCTCAAATGTTGTAATTTATGGTTATCGTACAATAAGAATTTGCCTCTATAAAAATATACTAATTATCTCTATTAAAAGTTTAACAATTTATTGAACTACACATACTTTTCTTCAATACAAAATGAATTTAACAGAATAAGAAAAATAATATTTGATAGCATATTAATATAATTTAATGTGCACTGGATATCAAACCACCTTAAAATCTTCGATAAAATTTTAATGAATTTCTATTATAGTAGCAATAAATACCACAAATCATCTACAAAAAAAGGATAAATCTACTCAATCCTTGAATTCATCTTCGATTCACCTAAAAACTATAATTACTATCATGTTACCAGTAAAGATTGCATTAATAAGCTACAATTTACTGACAATAATTCCACATATAAAGCTAAATTATTGATTTCTCTACATATACTTTACATTGGATTTAACCCCTAAAGTGACTGTAATTTAATGAATTACCACATTGAAATTTGTTTACAAAAATCCTGTAATTGCTAGATTTATTAAAATGCAGTAAGAATCTTTAATGAATTTCTCTTACACGCAATAGTAATACCCTGATATCCCAACAAATATTTGATTAAGACTTCTCAATCATAACCAATTATTAAACTTTTCACCTTTATTTGGTAAATTACTGATCATTTCACATTTTAAGAGGAATGTTAGCGATGATTGGCGGTGATGGGCGATGATTGGCGATGATGGGCGATGATTGGCGATGATGGGAGGATCGGTGTGGATCGATGCGGATCGGTGCGGATCGATGCGTTTCGGTGCTGAATGTGTGTGTGTGAACGGTTTAAGAACTGAAGGTTTTAGAAGGTATGTGTGTTGAAGGTTCTAGAAGTTAGGTAGCAACAGCGTGGACAGAGGTTAAATGTTATGTAATAATTACGTAACCCAAGGGGGTTGTATCTGACGGGCGCACATCCTACTACGTATTCCCCATAGATCAATTGCTTGTATTCCACTGTACAACAACTCATTTCTTAGATCATGGCCAACTAAAATTTTCCGGGTCGTTAACTCATGAATTTTTCCCATACTTTTATACTGATCTTCCTGATTTCTTGACATTTTTTCTGTGATCCCATGTACATGCGTGACATAATTTTTAAATTTATCTCTTGGAGTTATCAACGAATTGAATATAATTTTGCCAGTATATTCTATTAGGCACACTAATAGCGGGACCATTTAATTTTTCTCATTTACACCATATTCCGCGTCCATAATTAAGATAGATTTTCTGATTTCGTCTTTTGCGATTTGTTTTCTCAGAAAGGATTTTCTGTATTTCAACATGCACTCCGTTATTGGAAGCAACTCATTATCTTCCTTGATTGACAATTTTCTTTTCACCTCATAATTTGTGGAACTTTTTACACGGTCTTCTAGAATTAACCACGCAACCTCGTTGGCTGCTCTCATTTGTTTTTGCCATATTTCCTTTGAAATTTGCTATGATGTTCTGTTTGCATCTCATTCCATATTGTTCCGTTTATTATTTAATATTTCGATTGACTCTCTAGTTACATGTAATTGCCATGTTTCTTCATTCTTGCTCAATAATTCTTTAGCCAATTTCAATCTTTTGTTTTGTTCTATTTCAAATAAACACACTCTCATTTCTTGATCTCCCCTTCTTGCCCAATTGTGTACTTTTAGATTTTCCAATATTTTGATATCCTTCTCCATTCGGCTCCTTTTTTTCAGAAATAATCTTCATATAATCTGGTTCCTTTTGAAATCTTCTCCATTGTCAATAATAGTTTTGAATAATTTTTTTTGAATCAAAGCATTTTCAAAGCAACTATCTCTTTTATACCCGAAACTTCACCGCCGCAGTCATGTGATCATTCATCCAATCAATTACACGATAACAAAATTTAATTTTAAATATTTAAACACATTCAGATTATGAATGAAAAGTACATTTCTTTAAGATCTATCAAAAGGATGAAGGATAGATAAATAATAATAGTAATTCTACTAATAAATAGCATGCATAACAAAATCATCTCTATACCCTGAAGGGTATTTGGTTCATGATATTGTACACGATGAGCATTATTGTTATTGTTATCAGTTTTTGAGATCTTGATTGTAAATATAGGCAATATAGCTCTTGGGATTGTCATCAGCATACATGTGAAGAATGTTTCAGTACAATCATTAGAGAATGAGTTTGTATCAAGAATCAATGGGCGATTTTTATTTTTTATAGATGACAAAGTTAAATTCAGAATCAACTTATGAATATTAGTTATTTCATTATACAAGTTATTGTTAACAGGAATAAGCTTCTTTTCAACGAATATGACTTGCCAATGCTCTAGATTGAATTTCCAATTACCATATTGAATTTTTGTTACGAAATAATTTAGAATGAGTCCTGTTCTCAGATTTTGAAGACTGAATCTAGCACTCGTGTGATAATTGTTCAGTACTACCTGAATCTTATTATTAATATAAATGTTTACCTTTTCTCCGATTTTTGCCTCATTTTTTGCCATTATTTCATTATTTTGAATTTTCTTCTCTGCCCGTTTTGTTTTGTTTTTAACGTAGATTACCTCGTGATGGACCTTAAATTGAGTCCATCGATTTTCCATATACGTTAATTTGTTATCCAAAAGCTTTTCGTAACAGTACACTGAAAGACCGTAAGTGAGATTTGTTCGTAATTTCTGATATATGATAAAAGAATTTTTATTGTTGAGCATATTGATTGTATATCTTTGCAAAATACGTGAACTTTCTGATGCACTTTTATTTTCCAATACACCCAATTTTTATTTACCATTGGTTCAATTTCAACGAGGTTTGTCCATTATTTTGTCCAAATATAAATTCGTATGAAGTTGTAGATATTTTTATTCGTATTTGTTTGAAGATTACATTGTCTGATTACCCAACGATATTTGTAATTCATCGTTAATTGTCGAGCCACAGATACATGTTTCTCATGATTTATAAATGACTTGGATAGATCTAATAAATCACCAACTTCGATTTCCTCGGTTATTCCGCAACGACAAATCCCTATTATACTAGAAAATGTTGAAGAGATATCGATTTCATCCAACAATTGGTTACGATATTTATCATTACCGCAGTGATAAATAAGACCTTATTCAAATAACTCAACGGAGTTGGATTTTTTTGAAATTTTTGTTGAACATTAATTTCATCTTCTGTTTTCCTTTGTTTTGACCGCAGTGGATATTCTGATTTAGGTATTTTTTTACATCGATTAGCGTGAACAACAATTGTCTCTGGTCTTTTATTATTAATTGGACGGAATTTTAGATTTGTTGCTGTTGCATCACAAACTGTATACGGACCTTTGAATGGACTCTGCAATTTTGTTGACAATCCCTTAACTGGCTCAGGTCGATTTAGATATACTAGATCTCCAATTATAATATCGTGCTCATGTGCTTCTTTATCATAGGTTTCCTTATATTGCTCTTGGCGATATTTTATTTTTAATCCAGCTTTTATCCAAGCTGATTGGAGTTTTTCTTGCATTATAACTTTATAATTTGGAATATCCAAGTATTGAGAAGTTGGGGATTGAAATTCCAAATTAATTGGCATATTCTTTCGTCTTAAATACATTAAGTAGAAAGGTGTTTCTCCAGTACTTTCATTTACTGCATTTCTATACGCAAACAAACATGGCTGAATAAATAAATCCCAATCTCTTTGTTTGCGATTTATATATGACGAAATCAAATTTATCAAGCTACAATTAAATCTGTCAACCAACCCATCCGTTTGAGGGTGATATGATGACGTACTCAATTTATGAATTCCAAATAACTCTGTTATGGATTTGAATAATTCACTTTGAAATTTTTTCCCTTGATCTGTCAATAATTTCTTTGGAGCTCCGTATCTGAATATAATATTTTCAACGAATATCTGAGCAACCGTTTCAGATTTTTGATTAGGCATAGCATATGCTTCTGGCCATTTTGTTAAATAGTCGCAGAATACAATAATGTATTTATTTTTATTCGTTGTCTCGGGTAAAGGCCCGACGATATTCATCGCTGATATTTCCATTGGAGCTGCCGGTATAGGCATTGGCTTAAGCGGGACTTTTATTTTTTCCCAGTGTTTCTTCGAGTTAGGCATAATTTACAAGTGCCGCACCATTGTTTTACATCTTGCTCCATTGTTCTCCAAAAATACTTTAACTTTAATCGCGATAGGGTTTTTCTTGCAGATAAATGTCCTCCCAGAGCCCCAACATGATACTGTAATAACAATGTATCTCTAAGCTTGTTTGGAACTACTATTCGCAATTGATTTTTATGAATATATTTCAAGATCCTTTCATGAATTACGTATTTATGCCTTTCATCAATTATTTGTTTTAATTCACTATCCTTTTGGATTATTACTGTATGCCTTATTATTGGTTTTAATTCCTCATTCATTTCTTGCTCTCGTTGAAACTCAGGTACATTATTTGCTGCTTTAATTACAGCGAATATTGTATCTCTCAATTTTATTTCATTATTATTAATTTCATTACCAGAGATTCTTGATAAAGCATCCGCATTAGCATTGGATTTTCCTGTACGATATTTGGTCTCAAAATCGTATTCTTCTAAAGTTAACGACCCTCTGATTAACTTACTTGCCGCATCTCGGTGTTTCATTAGCCATTGCAATGGGTTATGGTCCGTATAAACAAATGAATTTTCTACCAACCAAATATTGACAAAATGTTGTTATTCCAAATACTAAAGCTAGAGTTTCTTTTTCAATGGTTGAATAGTGCTTTTCATGGGATTTTAATGATCGACTTGCATATGCGATTATGTGATCCTTTTCACCTTCAACTTGTTGTCCCAATACTGCTCTTAGTGCCCAATTGTTTGTGTCTGTCATTACCATAAATGTTTTCGTAAAATCTGGATATCTTAATATTGGGTTCATTATCAACTTTTGTTTGAAGGTATCAAATACATTTTGTTGGGCTTGTCCCCACATAAATTTTGTAGTTTTCTTCAAAAACATTGTCAGTGGCTGGGCAATATGTGCAAAGTTTTTAATAAATTTTCGATAATAGCTCGCTAATCCAAGGAATTGTCTGACATCATCGACATTTTTAGGAGTTGGATAGTTTTCAATTTTCTTTACATTATCGGGATTTGGTTGAAGATCTTTTCGTGATATAATATGTCCAACATACGTTTCTTCCGATTTTTCCCATTCGCACTTTGAGGGTTTGATTTTCAGATTCGCTTCTCTAAGTCGTTTGAACACCATTTCGACATCTCTAATATGCTCATTAAAATAGCTTGAAAATATTATAATATCATCGATATAAACTAATGCATGTGGAATATCTCCCAACACGAAATTCATGCCCCTTTGAAAGGTGGCTGGAGCATCTATTAAACCAAAAGGTAAAACAATAAATTCATACAAACCTTTTCCATCTGATAGTTAGGGACTTTCTGCGCCCACACACCATTACATAATAAGTAGGGGGGGTATGTAATTACTGATTAATTACGGTGTGTCTTGATTACATCCTTATGTAATCAAGATAATTATTGTGTGTATTTTTTACTAAAATTTTTGTGTGTATTTTGTGTATATTTTTTGTGTATATTTTTTGTGTATATTTTTTGTGTATTTTTATTTTCGAATTTTTGGCCCGATTATGAATTTTTAAAATATATCTAAATTTTTTAAATATTTTTAAATTTTCAGTATAATTAATTTTTGAAATTTTTAGTATGATTTTTAATATATAATTTAAAATATAATTTTTTAAAGTATATAATAAAATTTTTAACATAATTCTATAATGAAATTTTTATACATGATTTTTAAATAGAATTTTCAGTATAATTTTATCAATGAATTTTTTATATGACTTTTTAAGATGAAATTTTTAGGATAAATTTACACAGAAATTTTTATACATGTTGATAAAGATCAAAGAAATTTAGTGTTAACATAATAATAATAATAATAATAATAATAATAATAATAATAATAATAATAATAATAATAATAATAATAATAATAATAATAATAATAATAATAATAATAATAATAATAATAATAATAATAATAATAATAATAATAATAATAATAATAATAATAATAATAATAATAATAATAATAATAATAATAATAATAATAATAATAATAATAATAATAATAATAATAATAATAATAATAATAATAATAATAATAATAATAATAATAATAATAATAATAATAATAATAATAATAATAATAATAATAATAATAGTAATAATAATAATAAAAATAATAATTCAACCAATTCTCAACACAGTAAATAAACACGTAAAATTATCAAAATTTATTTAATTTAAATCATCACAAATCTGCTTATAATAAGCTCTTCTTAGCTCAGCCAAAAAAATATGTACAACTTCTTTCTTCTTGTAGTCTCTGCAGCATCTAGCATCTGCATCTAAATGGACAAGTTAACATTGAGGGATTTGTACAAACAATGCAGTCATCTAAACATTTCAAACCAGATCCTTGAACTGATTCGTAGTGCATCCATACAATTTCTTCGATGTTGATTCCTGCCATTTGATAGATCCGTGCAGTCAAATATTCAGGAGCACAAAGTGGATTATACTTGATAAGTCTTAATGATGGAAACAGTTCCGGTTCGTAAATGTTTTCTGTTTTGGTAGACAAATCATACAAGTTGATTCGACAACCCATGTCAATATTCAAAGATAATGATAGAATTTGTAAATCTTGAATCTGATATTTGAGATCCTATTCCTGTAATGGTTTCTTGCAACCCATTATCCTGCATTTTCCGCTCTTGAAGAATAAGATTGGATATTTTCCACTTCTATCCACTACATGTTGAGGTTTTTCGGTTGGGAACTTCATTCCGACTACTTGTATACATATTAGGTAACCGATAAATAGTTACTGAACAAATAAATATTTGGTTACTTACCAACAAAACTTTAAATAAAAGTAAATCAATAACAAGAAATACAAGTAAAAATACAAATATATTAATAAACTTTTCTTCACTCTCTTTCACATCATTAATGCCCCTATATCTGTAAATCACTTGGTTGTTTAGTTACTGAGTAGTTAGCAAGAAAAATTATCTTTTCTGAATAAAATTTTGTATTTGATTATTGTATTTTATTGAAATCATTGAAATTATTTTGTAAAAGTCAAACATTTTTCAAATATTGTTAAAAATTTATCCAATTTTGAACAATTATTCTTCTATTAAATGTTAGTTTTCATAAAAATATTGATTTAGATAGTATTTACTCTTTAAATAACAATATTCAACCGACTCAACCCCTTAAAAATATCAATAAACTTGTTCCTCATCGATAATATCCCCTTAAAATACATGGTTATTGACTATAAACTCAAAATGTTACCAATAACTAGTTACTGAACCAATAAATATTAATGATAGGTTACTGACCAACAAATTTTGAAATAAATCACATAAAAGGTTGAACAAAAGAAATACAAGCTGAAATTTTACTAACTTCTTCACTCTTTTATCGATCATTGATGTCTCCAAATTGGTAAATTTTTAGGTTGCTTAGTTACCTTGTTGTTATCAAGCGATAATTAATCAAATTCATTGAAACCAAATCCATTGTTATATTTGCTTGGTATCAACTTCTGAATACTGATAACCCATACACAGTGAATAATTCATTGATTAATAACTGAACAACAATCACTAGGTACTGTACAACTCTCTATATACATACTAGGCATTGAATAATTTACTTATTCATTAAAATGACATATTTAAATAATATTTACTCTTTGAACACCGATATTCAACAAACTTAACCCACTTAAAAAATAAAATTTTCTCGCAATCATTTTCCCTTAAAATACTTGGTTATTCACACACTCACAATATGTTACAATAACTAGTTACTGAACAAATCAATATCAAAAATTGTTTCTGACCAAGAAATCTTTAAATAAAAGCACATAAAAATTTGAAAAATCAAAAGAAACACAATGTCAATTACAAATTCTATTAACTTCTCCACTCTTTTATCGATTATTGATGTCTCCAAATTGTTTGGTTGCTTAGTTACCTGATTACTATCAAGAAACTATTAATCATTAAAGCCCAATCAAGTGTTGTATTTTCTATGAATAAAAATTTATTTCTTTATAGTCTTGTATGTGATTTATTGAAATGATTTTGTAAAACTTAGTTAAAAGACTTTGAAATTTTTCTACTATTTTTGTAATATTTTTAATTGCGTCCAACAATGAACAATTACTAAAAGTTATTTTCAAAGATAAATGTCAACCTTTTCATTTAATTTTCACATTCCCCTAAATAAATTAATTGCTAACTCATCAAAATATTACTTAAATTTATTTTTATAGATTTTCTGATCTTTTCACCCCAATTCTTATTGTTTACTGAATGATAAATTAATTAGTAAGTACAGGTAGTGGTTAATCTAATTGCTAGTGAAAAGAAACTTGATTAGAAAAATATTCTTAAATTAATTTCTCAAAACATATATTACTTTCATTGTACATGGAATAAATTTTGATATATTTGTGGGGTTTATGGTTTCGTTAACCTTGACCCCAGATGTAAAGGTTCTCTTACCCCCAATAGTTACCCGTTGCTAAGCAACGTTGGAGATGCAACCATTGGTTTTTAAGATCGTCAAAGGTGAGCGCCACATAGGAACTACTCTGGCCCGACCTCAAACTGGGTTCAACGCACTACCGTTAGAAGGCGTGTGTGCGATTTACTTTCCATGGTCCCTCATCTGTGTGATTAATCTCTTATCCTTTGAAACATTTCCTATAAACGATGCCCAAATTCGTCAGCGAATTTTTTTCGAAATTGTCATTGGGTCATACTTCAGCGAGTTAATTCAAACACAAAAAATAACTTTATTGATAATCACTATAACGATTTCAATCTATCGTCCTTGTATCTTCGTAGTCCGACGTTTGGCGTGTTCTGACTTTCCTGGTCGACGTTTGGTGGCTTTAGATTCGGCCACCGTTCCAGCCATAGACTCTCGGTAAGCTAATTGAGCTGGCGCGAAGACGAGCAAGTAGGTTACCGCGTTGCCCTCCTGGCACGCCGATAACGCTACCTTTAGGTGGCGTATTTGGATCTTCTGAGAATGTGTGAGCTGCTTCTCCTCAGACCACCCTCGTTGTGCCGCTGTCATTTTCTGGTAAATTTTCTTAGCCTTCCCTCGTTCAATCCAGATGGCTTTGATCTGTTGAATCTCCTGATTGAGTGGGGTTATTTGTTGTCGTAGACTTCTATTGGCCGCATAGACTTGGTGGGGCTCCTGTTGTGAAATCCGAACCGAACTCATGTCTAAATGGAAATTATACTATATATACCTCCATCGTTGTATCTTCGGTTTTGTCGGCTACGAGCATAGGAATGGTCGTGACGACTCTCCAACTCTTCATCTACGTTCCTTAGCTCGCGAAGGAGGACTCTCCGTGGGAGCACCACATTTATCGCCTCCGTCTGACCACGAAGTCTCGGATCGTCTAGCTCGAAGGAAACGTTGTAATTGGGGGCCTACCCATCCGTACTGGGTATTTTGCCCTCTGCTATGTCTGCGTTCACTTGGGCCAGGTATCTTCTGGCCTTGAAAATTTGACGCTCGGTTTCTTTCTGATGTTCCTCTAGTCGAGCTAATATGAATTCTGCCTGGCCACGGATTTCTCTGGCCGGATTTCGGTCAGGTTCGCGCTTTATGGCCACGTAAGGGAGTTCTACGTCTTCCGAACTCCTTTGATTTCCGAACCTTGTTTCTCGAACGGGGGATATTGAAAATCCCGCGTCCCACATTGCTTGTCTACACCTGGCTGCTGAGTGCGCAGGGAAAAATGCGATGATTCGGGACGCATCTATCCAGGAGTCCTTTAAATTACAATACATTAATTTTCATTTTCATTTTCATCCATTTTGATTATTGTGGTCGAGAGGTCGACTAGGGAAATTTTTAACATCCGGCTTCGCATGAGAAGGCTAAACGGTCGTGTGGGCACTTATCGGGGTCGATTTGTCTAAGGGTAGTAAGTAACTACTCGGGTTTATTAAGCGTGAATGATTTCTAAGTGTTCTCCGATGCCTATACACCATCAGGTACTCGTCCTCAGTTATTTTGGTTAGAGTGACTTTAGACGATATTCTTTGGAGTACCCTTAATTCGAATCTCAACATTCTCTTGCAAGGTTATTAGTCTACGGTAAATTCGTTACGGCTATCTCAGGTGCATCGGTATCGAAAATATTAACGCTTCCATTAACACTCGATTCAATTTTGTCATATCATTTATGGTTCCCATTAACTTGCTTCAATATGCCAGCATTATTATGAGAGTTACTTACGGGAAATTCATCCGGTTCTAATTGTTGTTAGTCTTACCTTTACGTGTAGGAACTTCAATGCCATTATTATTATTTCATGGGGGATTTTAATGTCAGTAATATCAAAAATTCTGATTTCTATTTAGATTAATTTCATACTTGAGATCTATTATCATTGTACTGGACTCGAGCGTCACTATGATGTCACTATGATCATAATGATTTTAACCTACCGATATTACCGTCATTATTTCCTGAAAGGTGAATGTTTAGTTTTTAAAAGTTATTAGCGTTATCACGTAGGAAATGCTAAAGGTTATTATTATTCTACATTAAAAAATTCCTAATGATTATAATCATTAATCTAAATACAATCCTAATTAGGTCTAATTCTATTCTAATGGCACGAAAAATCTATGGTCGAAATTATGGATATATGTTCTAGTATAGGGATATCATGGTGGTTACACAAGAGATTATTTTATAAAACTCTACGTATTATTAGTAACGTTACGGGTTTCCAAAAAAATATTGTTATCATTGACCTCTGGGTGGATTTGAGTATCGTTTTCTACTTGCATACTGATTTCTAACCAACTTTATTATTTTCATGCAAGATTTTATTGTCAAAATTCCTTACAGGACTCGATGCTTACTTCCTACAAAATTCGGAATTTTTCGTCACTATGGTTGAAATAGGATCTATCATTTATCAGATACAAGTACTATTGTCGTTATCGCCTGGTAAGGTATCATTCACAATATGTCTAAAATTTTTCTTTATTAATATCATTACCGTAAAAATAGACTAGTTATAAATTTTATTCGGTTAATTACATATATCATACCCTTCCCAAGATTTCGGATCACAAATTTTAATTATCGAATCATATGGAGTTCATAATATTTTTCAACCCTTTGTACTTTTTTCATCATAGGTTATATCGATTGTAAGGTTGGAAAAACTGAATGTAGAAACCTCAACCTATTTGGGCTAATGACGATATGCTAGATTTAAGCCTCTTGTTCAAATTATCTCCGGCGTTCGGTCTGGTGCTCGCCTACTATAATTAGATAATGTGGCAAGTAGGGACTTGAGTCAATCAAAACTTACAATTCTTTGGGCTTATGGTGACCTGCTTGTAGCGTCAGTTGTTAACGATGATTAAAATAAAAGGGATTAAAATAAATAAGTTGATTTAATAGATTTACCTCCTGGATGGTTCCTTTTCTTGCTCTGTGACTCTTTGGGGGACGCATTAACTAATTGCGAATATTTAGCCATCAAAACTTTTTAAACTATTTGATCTTTAGAGCGGGTGCATTACATATATATTCAAGTAGGTGTGCATGTGACTACTATCTACTTCGTCGGGTTTCAATTGGTGTGCTTCATGTTAGTCTGCACCCGTCTCGTGATGAAAAGAAAGCAGCTAAATATTCTGGTTTTATCTATGATCGACTTTCTTAAATATCAGGTCATGTTTTCTTTTTTATATGTTGCAGCTTGTGTTGAATTTGTATTTTCTTTTAGATTATGTCGCAATATTCTCGCTGGATATTTATTTCATATATGTGGAGGACCTGAATTTTATGGCGTTTATTATACATCGAAGTGCCGCGTTAGGTAATTTAAGTTTCTATTTTGTTATATTACTTTCATACTAATTTTAGGGACTATATTTCATATGATTGCCAATACTCGGAACTTTCAGAGCGGATGTCAGGCAACTGATCTTTTATTTCTGTGTTGGCTGATCATACTTACAGTATTTTGACTTACTTATTATGAATAAAACCTTTGGCTTGTATCAATTGTTATTTGGATCAGAAATTTTCAAATGCATATGGCTACTTTTATTACTGGCAGATTTCTTGCCTTACTCTTATTATTATGAATAAAACTTTTAGTTTTTTTATTTATCACTGGAGTTAGAATTCTCATGGATCAGTTTAAATATACATGCAGTCGCTTTTATTCCTGGTGTTTGCGAATGTAATTTTCTACTATAGATCCCTGTCATAGGTTGTCTTAATCGATATTTAAGGGTTCTCTCGTTTATCAGGGTAAGCGATTTATTTCACCTAAAATGTTATTATGAAATCACTAGGATTATATGTCTTATGTCTGTTGGGGTATCACGAAAAAGCACAGTAAAATTGATAAAACACAAAAATGATAAAAGTGCAATATTAATTAAAAAATTTATAAAAATTCGAAAGTAATATTGATCGGGGGGAATTGGTATGGTTGAACGCCAAATTGAGAGACGAGTCCAGAAATAATAATAAAAATTTAGTGAAGGGTCCCTAGAAAATGATATAAAATAAAAAAGGAAATTAATTAAGAAAAATTAATTACTAATGGGAAGCCCGAGTCAATGAGAAGCCCGAGGCAATGGGAAACCCGAGAGATGTGGAAAAGCCGAGAGCTTAGGAAAACCCGAGAGTTGAGGAAAACCCGGCGCATAGACGGAATAATATAGTAGGATAAATTAGCCTAAACAACATTAAACGGGCGCCACTGGGTAACGAAGAGGTAATTATTTTGCAATTAGTAAATTGGTAAGGGACCAAACGTTGTTGACAAATGTCGGTCTGGAAAGTAATTATTATTAATAATTTAATAATGTAGAAAATATTGTTGACAATCGTCGGAAAACAGTCTGAGCAGGAGTATAAAAGAAAGAAAAGAGAACCATTATTAACCAGACAAGAAAAGAGAGACATTATCAACCAGGTAAGAAAGGACAATCATTATTAACTAGATACGAAAGAGCAGATATTACTAACTATAGTGAATCGACGTGAACGAGCAGTAACTAGGTTAGTAGAGAAATCCAAATCCAAGTAAAAGTCAAGGTTATCTATCAGACAGGGTGGTTCTCCCTTGGACAACCTACCCTAAGATAATCCAAGCCAAACAGTGGTTAAAAGGTGCAAATCAAGTAGTGAAATTGTTATTACAAATATTGAACCAAACGGATTGATCTGTCATTGTGATAAAGTGCAAATAAAATTATTCTGTGTTGGGTTTGCTTATTTGATCGAAAAAGGGACACGAGGAGTCAGAGGGAACCGACTTTCAATAATAATAACCCAACATTTTGGTGAGCCCGACGTGATAAAAAGTCGGCGGAGAATAATGCTGAAAATAATTGAATTGTGTAAAAAGAGGAAACTTGAAAAAAAGAGTGTCAGAGCAGAAATAAACTGAAAAGAGAATTAATTATTGAATTAAAAGAAAATTGAAAAACTTCGTGATTCAGTACGCCAGAATTTTAAAGAAAATTATAGAATAAATTCCAAAATTAAAACAAAAGGTAACATTAATAATTGTAACATTTTAAAATTCAGACGAAAAAAAGTTGTACAAAAAAGATTTTATAATTTGAGAAACCAGAAGCAATCAGAAATAATGGCGAGCAATTCCAATAATAATGATCAAACCCCGGTGTCCACTGTGACAACCCCTGTATCTAATGTCCAAACAAATATGTCTGCTACTCTTAGTAATGATTATGCAAGTTGTCAGAAACTACCAGTTCAACAATATGGAGGAGATCCGGTCAAATTTGTTGATTTTATGGCTGATTATTACATGTATGCCACTGCTTACGGATGGAGCCAATCGATTATGGTGCAACGGTTACGATTAAATTTAAAAGGAGCAGCGAGAGAGGCTTGGCAACAAATTGATAAAAGATTCATTGCCAATGATTGGACCAAGTTGAAAGATGCCTTAGCAGCGAAATTAATTGGTGGTGATATCAAACGAATAATGCGCCAAAAGTTTTACAATCGAGTGCAGAGGCCAGACGAGTCGGTAAGTGAATTTGCTTATCATTTGACAACCCTTGCAAAGAAAGCTTTCGAGATTAAACCCGAACAAGTTGATGTGGCGAAGCAAATGAAGGAATTGTTGCAAGATCAATTTTTGACAGGAGTTAGAAAAGAAATTAAAAAGGCCCTATGTTATGTAGATTTCAACAATTTTGATGAGTTAATTAAAAAGACTATGAAGATTGAATTGAATTTAAAAACTACTCAACCAAAAGCAGAATCTTTTACAACTATTGATGAATCTAGAGACAGATCAGTATCGCCAATCAAAAATAATTTATTCCAGAAATCTACCAGTCCATCACCAAAATTTAGAGTAAAGTTTGAGCCAAGAAAATCTACATGTAGTCCAAACGAGGAGCGAGAAAGACCAGTTCAGTGTAGTCATTGTCAGAAATTGGGACATAATATAAATCAATGCTGGTTTAAAAACAATTCCGGAAGAAGTCCAAGTCCTGTCCAGTGTGATCATTGCCAGAGAAAGGGACATAGTAATAGTCAGTGTTGGTTTAAAAATGAAGAGCAACGAAGTCCAAATAGGATGTGGCCAGATTGGTTGAAAAGCAATGGTGGGAAAAGTTTTAATAAAATGAGCACCAATAGTCAGCGAATTAATGATAATATACAATGCTATAATTGTGGAAAGAGAGGGCATGTATCACGAAATTGTTTTGCAAGATCAAGATCTCCATCAACGTCACCGTCACCTCAAAGAGATAGAGTTAATTTATAAGGCCGAATTCAATGTCATTCATGTAGAGATTATGGACATATGGCGAGGTCATGTCCCAGGAATAATGAGAAATTTCAAAAGCCAATCTTAAAGAAAATTAGATTCCAAAGTGATAAATCACAAGCAGACAACGTTGCTTTTGTGCAGCCAGATAATTTTAATAATAGAATTGAAGACGAAGTGAAACAAATGAGTCGACATTTGGATCGTTTAATATGCAAGTTTGAATCTGATGAAGAGACGGATAACCACATGATGTATGAGTCGCAATCAGAAGCATCAGACACAGAGTTTAAAAAAATTATGATTAAAGATGATCTGCAAAGCGAAAAGGCAATAATGATTATGTCGAGGATTAATAAATTAATAGAATCGAGAGCCACGGAAACGTCTAAAATAATGACATCATTACTGGAATTGAGTCAAATATCACTGAGTGTACAAAGATTGAAAAGTGTAATTGAACTATGTGCTGATTATTATGAGGTTAATTTAAAAGATAGAGATGAAATATCAAATATGATGAAAATATTTGGCAAAGCGTTCAGAGAAAATAAGTGGTTAGATTTTATTTTTATTGATGTTGTAGATGAAAGTAGAAATAGTGTGATCTGTATTCTTTGTGAAATTGGAGATTATGTTAAAGATTTAAAAGAGAGATTAAAAGAGAATAATGGAAGACAGATAATAAAGGTGAAATTTAAGAATAGGTATTTAGAAGACGATGAATTTTTAATAGATTGTGGTTTTATACCTGGAAATAAAAATAAATTGCAGGTTGCGTGTATGATTAGAGAAGAAGTAGCGGAAAAAAGTGATTCACAAAAAATAATAGGAGACTTAAGAGAGGCTTTAAATGAGTGGGATGGAGTTAAAATTACGGAGAAATTAAAATTAATTGATAAAATAGAACTAGATGAAAATGCTAAACTAGAAATAGTAAACATAATACGACCATATTTATATGATAAATCGAGGTATGGAGAAAAATTGAAATGTTTGATGCGAAGATTTGGTAGAGAATTAAGAGAAACTAGAATGGAATTAAAACCATTTATTATAGCAATAGATTATGAAGATTGGGGAAAAACAGAGTATATAGAGGAACATTGGTGTACAAAGGTTCAGAAGTTACGAAAAAGAGCTGCAAACCAAATAGGAAAAGATGGAATTATTGTATTGATGTTCAAAGATGAAGAGTTAGATGATGATGAATATTTATATGATTGTGGATTTAAGCCACAGGAATTAGATGAAAACGGATACCTAGATGGCGATGGAAGGGCAGGGTATTTAGTAAATTGTGTAGTAGCAATAAAGGAACAGAAAGTAGATCCAGTAGATAATTCGGAGAATTCAAATACAGATATAGAGGAAGATAACATAAACGGAATAGAAGAAACAAAAGTAGATGAAATTTTCAGTGATAAGGAAGAAAATGAATTGAATAATAAAATTCAGGCAGAACATTTTGAAAAACAAGAAATTTTTGAGGCACCAAGAGGTGAAATAAATAGTGAAATAATTGTTAGGAAACCTAGAACTTTATATGAGATAAAGCGGAGTTTAGTGAGAATTGAACAGGAAGTTGATGAAACAAAAATAATCTTAATGAGCTTGATTAAAGCAGTATATCCGATGTTTGAAATAAAAATGGATGTAGAGTATGAGTTAGGAAATATGGTAACTGAAATGAAAAACAGACTTCTAGATGTTGGGCAAAGATTTGGAGAAAACGATAACTTTTGTGATAAGAAACTAATTGGAAATTTGACTAAAAATGGAAATGACAAAGAAGTAATGTTAACAAGTTTAACTTATACGGTTTTAGAAATTGGACCTCATGCAATAGCAGAAACGGATAATTTGGAAAATTTGATAGATGTAGCGGCACGAATATTAAATGAATATTTTATAGAGTGGGTTAAAAAGAATGGAGGTTGGAAGGAGTTGAATAATGATCTTACAATAAATGAAAGTGATGAAGAAAATTTATCCTGCAAACCGTTAAATGGAAAAGATAGCCATGGGCTAAGAAAAAGACGATATTTCCATGGGCAATAGTTATGCTCTTTATTTTATGTACAATAACTACACAAGCTACAGGTATGACAGCTTACGATTGTTCCCAAACAGAAATGGGGAAAATTTATTCGGTTGTGGACATGGCAGAATGTCCGGATGCATACCCAAAGAAATTGAAAGTAGAAAATGATGTAAAATATTATGTGTATCAGGAATCTGATTTACGGCGAGCCAAAGTTAGAGAATGTATTGTGAAGCGAACTACTTTTGTATTTTTCTGTGGTAAATGGAGCCACACATCATTGATAAAAATGCACGCTATTTCACGACAATTAGAGGTAATGCCAGAAAACTGCTTAGCTGCGTTTCAAACAGAGGAGTTAAAAATCAATCCGGAAATTAAATTAAAAGCAAAAATAAATCACAGAATAAGAGAGACAGTGGTTGTAAAGGGAGTAATAACACAAGATGGAACGTGCGAAGGAGAACCATATAGTAAACCATAAGTAAATGGGAAAATTATTAAACAATCAGTGGTGATTGAAGAATATTTGACAGAATTGAGAGAATTTGAAGGAGTTTTTGATGATGAAACAGGAAAACTTCAAACGCATCCGTTTTGTAATATGAGACAAAGTAATTGCCAAACCGGAGAATCCATTTTAGTATTTGATGTTAAAACCAATGTATGTAATTTAGCGCATTTGAAAACTATGACTTTCAAAGAGTTAAGTGGGGAACAGTTTAGAGAAAGCCCCGATAATTTCAATATAAATTATAAATCGAATGGCACAATTAGGTCAACTCCAGTATGGACGAGGAAAACCACACCAGTATTAATGTCGACATTACCAACAGATAGTATGCGTTTTATAAAAAAGGAGGCTACCAATAAATGCGGGCAAATGGTTTATGCAACAAATTACAGAGGTGTTTACGTATCAAAAATGATGGGGCATGAGGCGAAAACTAAAATACACACAAATGATATTAAACTCACTCACTATTTTAACAATAAAATTGATTATTTGTACCATTTTAGTCAAAACATAATGGAGAATATATATCGGGAAATGATTCTAAATGATTGTAAATTGAATAAAGAAATACTTAGAAGCAGGATGGCAATGGCCATTACAAATCCAAACTTAGTAGCACCCATGCTAATATCAGAAAATGGTGTATTTGCCAGAATCTTCGGAGAGGCCTTTTATAGCTACAAATGCAAAGCAGTTACAGTTAAAATTATGAAATACGAAAAATGTACAAATGAATTGCCGGTGAGTATAAACGGAAAAATGCGATTTATGGAACCCATAACAAGAATATTACTGGACGAGCATACTAAGCAAAAAATTCTTCAATGCAATAGATTACTTGCTCCGTTGTATCGCTTAGCACAGGATTCATGGATAGCATTACCAGATTACCGAGGCGTGAGAACTCCGGATAAATTAGAATTAACAAATCTAGAATACCTAGTAAATTTTACATCCTTAAATAAGATGGCACAAATGGGTTTCTATGCAAGCGAGGATATCGAGGAAGCTCAAAGAAATTTGTTATTTCCGTCTAAAAAGGAACGTGTAATCTCAGAAATGATTGATACAATTTTGCCTAACGGGGAAGGTAAAGTCAATTATGAATACCTTCTAACACCAGATCACTTTAGAAAGGCAACATATAAAACGATGAAAAGGATCTGGGGGAAATTTATGTTTTTAGGGCAAGCATGCGCAGGATTAATTGGATTCTATGTTGTAATTATAACAATAAAAGTAATAATGTCGCAAATATTATCGGCTCATAGAATATACGTAATATCCGGATGATCATGGAAAATAATTATTGGTTGTTTTCCACTTTTAGCGAGATTTTTCATTACTCATCATCAATATAGAGAAACGGCAAGTGTGAGAGCACAACTGAAAACCGATCAAAAAAGTGAAGTGTCTCTATGTGCAGGAAGTGATAACAATAATGATAATAATGATGACATCAATGATAATAAAAAGGAGCAAAGATATTTTCAAAAAGGAATCATAAAGAGTGAGAAAAAGCCAGAGCTACAATTTTTATTAGAACCTATGCCAAAACTTAGCGGAATTGAAACACTTTCAAAGTGGTATACACCAACGTTTTTGCCAACGGCACCAACGTATTCAACTGAAAAATTAAAAGAAATGAAACCAGTAGAACATATTCAATTTGAATTAGATAACATTGAACCCACGAGCGCAGAAATTGAACGAAAAAACATGCTCGGATTACCATGCAGTTATGCAATGATGACGTTAGGAAATAAAGGCAAACAGCCTCGAATAAACATTCTGTTCAATGGAAGAAAGGTGGAAGCTTTGTTAGATTCAGGTTCCAGTAATACTATAGTATCAGATGATTTGTTGACAATTGAAGAGAAATCAAAGATGAAACCAACAAGTAAAGTAATAAGGTCAATGTCGCACAATGTTTTAAGTATAATTGAGAAATTAAAAGCTGAATTAATTATTGGTGATCACGAATTAGAGCATTATGTGTCAGTGATGAGAAATAGTCCTGTCGGATGTTTAATTGGTATGGACGTAATGGAACAACTACAAGAAATTTCTCTTCATCTAAAAACTGGGAGATTAATGAAAGGACAAACAGATGAAAAAGGACATAAGGTGAGAGAGGTATTTTTAAATCAGACGCTAGAATTGCCAGCAAGAAGTGAGGTAATATATTATGCAGATGTGTTAGATGTTTCAGATGACGAGTGCATATTTGAACCAAATGAGAAGCTAATAGAAAAATATGAAATTCCAATGTGTGATGAAGTGGTAAAAGTCAAAGACCAAACAGTGCCAGTGAGAATAGTGAATCAAAACACAAAACCGATCCAAATGAAACCAAAAACCAGACTGGGAAAACTAACGAAGTTTGAAATAGAGAAAATCCCGAAATTACCGAGAAATATTAAAATTTACAAAGAGCCACAAGTCATTAGTAATGATTTAACAGAATCACAAAAATGGGAATTCACAGAGTTATTAAAGAAATATAAAATGGTGTTTGCAAAACACGAGTACGATTTGGGACTCACCCAAGTAATTGAACATGAGATACCATTACTTGATGAAACTCCGATTAAATTGAAACCGTATAGAATTCCATATATACATCAAGAGGAAAGTGATAGGCAGATAAAAGCAATGAAAGAGTTCAAAATAATGCGAGATAGTTCTTCACCATTCTCATCGTCAATAGTAGTTGTTAAAAAGAAAGACGGCGATCTGCGATTTTGTGTTGATTATCGGAAATAAAATCAAGTTACGCGAAAGGATACATATCCTATTCCAGTTCCACAAGAAATGTTTGATCAAATGGGAGAAGTACAATTTTTCACAGTAATCGATCTTAATAAAGGTTACAATCAATTTAAAGTGAAGGAAGAAGATCGAAGAAAAACGGCTTTTTCTGATGGTAAAGGATTGTATGAATTTAATGTGTTACCGTTTGGATTAACTGGAGCGCCTGCTACGTTCCAGCGAAGTATGAATTTTGTTTTACGTGATATCCCACATGCATTAGTCTATATTGATGACGTAATAATATTTTCAAATACTTTTAAAGAACATCTGAAAGATGTGGAAACTGTATTTAGAAGATTATTAAAGGCTAAACTAAAAATAAAACCCTCTAAATGTGAATGGGGAAAATCGGAAGTGGTTTATGTAGGTCATATTATTTCTCGAAATGGATTGCAACCAAACCCAGAAAATGTGAGGAAAATTAAAGAATACCCAATCCCTGAAAATGTAGATCAAGTTCGACAATTTCTGGGCTTAGCTAGTTATTATAGAAAATTCATTAAAAGCTTTTCTCATGTAGCACAACTCTTAAATGTATTATTAAAAAAGCAGATTCAATCTAAATGGGGAAAAGCGCAACAAGAAGCATTCGAATTACTTAAAGAAAGTTTGATTAAAAAACCTATACTGAGATGCCCAAATTTTAGAATACCATTCATTTTAATGACAGATGCAAGTAATTTTGCGTTTGGTGCAGTATTAGGACAACAAGTCGAAGGTGAGAAAGATCACGTAATAGCATATGCCAGCAGAACGTTAAAGCCACATGAAAAGAATTATTCTACAATTGAGAAAGAAACATTGGCATTGGTTTACGGTATAGCAACGTTTAGACAATATTTAGTTGGCAGAAAATTTGTTGTGCTTACTTATCATAATCCGTTACAATGGTTGATGAAACATTGGGATTCAGCCAGCAAACTGATCCGATGGTCAATAGCCCTACAAGAATATGATTTCGAAATTAAATATCGAACAGGCAAATCAAATGGAAATGCAGATACGCTATCGAGAATCCCTGTAAATAATGAGAGAAAGAATAATGAAATGAATTATAATAATACAATATTTATGGCAATCAAAACCGCTAATAATTTGCAGGAACTACAAAAAGATCAGGAAAATGATGATGAATTAAATCAATTGCGGAAACATGCCGTCACGATCAAAAAGGAAAGTGACTGGAAACATGTAGCTGACGAAAAACATAAATATATCATTCATGATGGTTTGTTAAAATGTGTTAAAAATGAAAACTTATTAATTGTGGTTCCAACCAATCATCAAACAACGTTAATGTTAATATACCATGATGGAGCACTAGGTGGATATTTATCCGCTCGGAAGACGTTATCAAGATTGAAACAGAAATATTATTGGGACACTATTGAATGAGACGTCAGACAATGGTGTCATACTTGTGAAGTGTGCTTAACAAGACGAAATACGGGAAAGAGAATAAAAGTACCTTTGAAACCTATGCCAGTGCCCGGAGCGCCGATGGAAATTACTGCAATGGGCATTGTTGTTCTGTGATTATCTAACTAAATGGCCTGAAGCATATTCGATGCAAAATCAAAAAGCGGAAACAGTTGCAAAAATATTTGTAGAAAATATTATTGTTGATATGGAGCACCGAAGAAATTACTTACTGATCAAGGAACGAATTTCCAAAGCGAACTGTTTATTTCAATCACGGAATTATTCGGGATACTGAAACTTAGTACGTCGCCTTATCATCCACAAACGGATGGTCTAGTTGAAAGATTTAACGGAACATTAATCAATATGATATCATCCTACGTAAATAGAAAGCAGAAAGATTGGGATTTGTTTATCAAGCCATGCTTATTTGCGTATCAAAATGCAGTGAATGAGAGTACCGGTGAAACACCTTTCTATTTCATGTATTTACGGCGGAACAACATGCCGGTTGATTTAAAATTTCAAGCACCTATCTCACAGTACATGGATATATCTGATTACAAAGTAATTATGCAAGAAAGACTTCAATCGGTATGGACTTAAGCTGGACTTAAAATAAGACATCGTCAAGAAGCGTATAAAGAGTGCTATGATAAACGAGCACATGCTCACAATATTGAGGTAGGAGATTTAGTGTATGTACATTAACCAGAACCAGCAAAGGGTTTATCACCAAAATTACAGAGACCATTTAAAGGCCCATACATAGTATGTGATACCACTGAAACTAATCTAAAATTACGTCCACAAAATAATAAAAAGCCAGGAACAATTATCGTTCATGCTAATCGATGTAAAAAGGTGCCAGTTGCAGAAGACACTAAGTATCAATTGAGATCTAATGACAAAAATGTGGAAAGGCACACCACGCTCAAACAAAAGACAGCGAAAAATCCCGCACCATTGGGATATATCAACAAAACTTTGTTCGTTACAACACTTATGATAATCAATGTGTTAGGGTCGAATGCCACTCCATCGTTTCCAATTTATGCTATTAAAAGGATCCCGTTAATGGAAAAAGTTGATATTTATGCCACATGTACCCAGATGGTATGGATCTATCGTTGTACACCGACCGAAGAAATAGAAATAAGTAATTAACTGAATTATTTTGAACCACCGGTGAAGTTGAATTTTAATAAAAATACCTATGTAGATCGTCAACTAACAATAAATTATGAATACCCATGGTTAATAAAACAAGTGCAACCCCAAATGAATGGTACTAAAATAATGAACCTGATTAAGATTGAAATATGGACAAAAACTTTAAATAACTATGTTTCCATAGAACCAGTGCTGAATGGAATCAATATATATTGGGAACCCCGAAATTCCCAACAAGTGAAAATAATTTTTCAGAATTATACAATCGATACGTTGAATGTTAGAAGGTCTTTCGTGCATTATGCGAATCTAAAACTGCATCATACCTATGATATCGCAGTTCATTACTACGAAAAAGTATTGCAAGATAATGGTACAGAGAGTAATGACCGGTTGGTCAAGATCTATCTTAGTCTGAAATCAATTTTGTTGCAAAACGAAACAAATCGAGTTCATTTACAGCTAGTTAACCAAAAACTAAATATTTCACGGCATGCAGGTATGAATGAAAAGTTATGATCTATTATTATGGGAAAATTCAAACCACTTTAACAAGTAACTTTACCTTTAAAATGTTAAATTTTCAGCAAATACGATCTGAAACAATTTCAAAGATGGTAATGATAAAAATCAAGTATTACAAACGAATATCAAATTTCAATCCATGGGAAATAATTTTTGTCGAAACGAGATTCATTCGAGTTGTATATAATTCAACGGGACTCATAAAGAACACCAATTATTCTCATATCTCTAATGTAAATATTCGAAAACAAAAAACAATGTTACCTTCGTTCAACGACTATATGGCTAATGTGCAAATTCGTGAGAATAACACTACATTATCTTCATCTGATAACAATGAAACCATAATTGTAATTTTATCGATCTGTACAATCAGTGTGATATCATTCTCCCTCATTTTTCTTCTCGCATTGCTAGCATATCTTCGAAAACTAAAGCAACAACTTGAGCGTCAATCCATGGCCCAAAGACCTTGGATTGTCTATGAGGAGACAATCGTGTAGTGAGATACATTTATTTTGCATGCAATTATGATAATGTAGTAGTACAGTATAAGTATTAACTTTTTATTTTGAATAATGTAAAGATTTGCACCTTTCGATCATTGATGAATTTGATTGGCTGTTGAGAGCAAAGAAGGGGAAGCAAAATTAGCGCAGGTAGAAATTTTAGGGGCAAAGGAAATTTATTAAGGGGTATATAAGAAAAAGTAAATAAAATTAGTATAAAAATTCAAATTAAAATTGGTAATTAATTTTTTTATTAATATTATTATTTATATCGCTACCAGTTGAGGCAGTATCCTTAGGGTACTCCACCTTGACTCTAGCGTCAAATTTTAAAATTGAAATAAATTAACGAACTATATTTTAGCAATGCAACAAATACAATGGGCAAGAATAATTTATGATAGCTACCTCAAGCTAGACAGGAACAATGTTGGACGAAACCCATACATTATCGAGGAAAATTTGCAGATTCCAAATTACCTGAGAGTGGATGATAGAAAAATGAAGATCCAAATATCCAGAGTGAATAGGCAATCTGGAATTAAACTGGCTGATGAGATAAATATAACGAAAAAAGACGAATTCATGCTCCACATTATCAAAGGAAATGTTGAAATGATCGACGACAATCAGAAGATATGGTGGGAAGTGAATCAAGGATCGTCATGGAAAATGCAGAAGGAAGCAATGACCAAAAGGTTGAGAGCAGCAAAAGAAAATGCACTGGTTGTGTTCGAAACCAGAACGAAAAACGAAACTCAAGAAATACCGCAGGTAATATCAACACTACCTGTGGATGAAAAATTGTTGGCAATCACTGAAGAAATGCTAAAAAGAAGAATGTCATTTTTAAGAAAAGAAATGGATCAAGAGGAGATAAGAAGTAGAATCTTGTTTATAGATGCGGAATATGGAACATCAGAAACCAAACAGATGGTACCGCTATCTATTGCGATAATGAATTATTATGGAAAGACAATAAAAGATGTCTACCTTACTCCAAGAGGAAAATTGCGGCATTTTAATTCGCAAATTCATGGAATAACGGAAGTGGCAAGTAGGAATCAAAATGACCAATATGCAATTATGAAGGAAGTTCAAAATTTAGTAGTTGGGAAAATATTAATTGGCCACGATCTTCATGCGGAACTACAATATTTGAAACTTTGGATAAACCAGTTGCATGGCGTTCGAGATTTGGCAACGGCGCAAGCATTGGAAAAGTTTGGAATTTCCAGAAGAGGAGAATTTTTCAAATTAAAAACTGTTGTCCAGGAGATGTTTGGAGACCAAATGCAGGTGGGCATACACTCAGCCCTTGAAGGTGTAAAGAATATAAAAAGAATATATTTGCAAATTGAGAAACTGTGGATTGATGATGTTGAAATACCAAAAAAGCAGCCATCGAAGAAATATTCGTTGGAGGAATATCGGAAGCTTCATCACACCGCTTCAACATCAATGACCAGAATCACAGAAGAAATTGACCTCACATCAGCAGAGGATATGGAAACTGATGGTGAAATTCAAACTATTCAATTAAAATGGGCATTGAAGAGAGGATCGAAACAATTGAGGAGAGTTTGGGTTTGATAATCCATGAAGAAATTTATCAAATCCAACCAATATTCGAGTCTTGGTCAAGTATCTCGCAGAGGAGCAGAAAAAGGAAAACTTCATTGAATTCATTGGAGGTTGATAGTGAAGAAACTATCGTAATAAATCAGCTAACATACAGAAAAAAGAAAACGGTCATTCATTATAAATGTGGATCAAAAACTCTGAAACTTGAAATGAAATAAAAATAAAAATTAATGTTATTTATATTATTATTTATAAAATATTAATTTAATAAATCTCGTCTTTTGATTTATGTCGTCCCATACAAAAAAAATGAATGAATAAATAAATAAATTCTACATTATTATTATTCAAATTATTATTTCAATATTATTATCAGTTCTTGAGAGCCTCAGATCTCGAACTTCGGGATCTGAGACTCACAAGAAGATCCATTCCCCATGCCTGCAGCCTGGCGTAACCAGCAGGAGGAATGGAATGTTTTAATATAGCCTACAAACACTATCAAAAAAAAAATAAAATGCGTGATACAATAGAAATCATAAATAGCTTCAAATGAGTTTAAGCATTATAAGTTTTTATTGTTTTTTTAATTGAAAAAAATGTAAATCTCTTTACAAACTGAATTAATTTCTTTATTAAATAAAAAAAAATTGGAAACTCAAATCGTTATTAATAATAATAGAATTCGCCTCATATTTCGCAATTCCGCTAAAACAATGTCACTTATTTCCGGCATCTTTCTCCTTTAACGATTTTAAGGAGACAAAATAACTTGCCATAAATCCAAACCCCAAATCCCATTTTTGATTCACATTGTTTCGTGGTGTTGGTAATATGTGACACCATGACGCAATAGTATATTGATAACAAGACCATATTACACCAATGAAAAAGAATTGAACCATCAAGCCAGTAACACAAAGCATCAATATGATAAAACATGAAATAGCCGGATTAATGTTATAAAAGTATTTTCCAATCGGTAAGCAGTTCTGAATTAAATATTATTAAATTAAATTCAAGTAATTAAAAAAAAATGTTTATTCTAATTCTAATTTATTAATATCACTGGAAAATATTAAATGACCAAATAACCATATTAAATCCAAAACAAATCAAACAACTGTAAACAGAAAAAGGGTAGCATATTTGATGCATTTTAGTCAGGATTCCTTGTAATAGCATTAGGCTAAACATTAAATAAAATATTGTCATTAAAAGAGCCCAGTAAAGCTGTGTACGCTGTGCATTAAGTTATGAATTTCATCCATCTGTGGTTTAAAATTTAATAATATTGTTACATCATTATTTGTAGTTTCTAAAATTAGTTCAAAAAAAAAACAAAAAACAGACAAAATACCTGATTGGGGGAAGGTTTTAAGTCTCCTACAAATCTCATGTACATCCCCATATTTTCTTTGATGGCTTCCTGCTGTCGAAGCATCATTATATCTGTCAGTTCTTTGGTATTCATTTCGTATGTCTTTTCAGTCATAGTGATTTTGTTATCGTCAAATTTTCAATTTGAAAAATGGAAAACAAAATTCCAATACACATAGATATATAACATCACTTATCATGATGTTATTGGCTCGTGGCTGATTTGATGAGTCGCATTATCCTCGCAGCGACGCCATTCTCCAGCGAGAAATTGTCTGGCGCCAAAATTGACTGGCGCCGGATTTCTCGGCTGTGGATATGTTATTGTTTATATTTCGTACTCTCAGATCAAGCGTTACAGAAACAGTAAAACAAGAGAACCGTGTTAATTAGTAAAGGGCTGTGAATAATTAAACCGCATTCAACATAATTTGTTTTATTAGTTCTATCAAATCATTTAATATTATTTAGCCTCATTATTATTATTATTATTATTATTATTATTATTATTATTATTATTATTGTTATAAATTATTTAGCCTATGGCTAATAATAATTATATTATTATTATTATTATTATTATACTGGTCTTTATACTTCTCCAGAAAGCTTTTGTGAATTTAAGTATAAGAGAAATATGGTGAAAGGATTGATTTATCGTTCATGGGCTTTATCTTCTACTTTTGCTAATTCGGTAAAAAGTGTTGATAAATTGGTTGAGTTGTTGATAGAGAATGGATATTCTAAATCATTTTTATTGTTGATGATAAAAGAAACTGTTGATAAATTGATTAAAAATCCTAAGGATCCATGTTGTGGAAAGTCTGAATGTAATTTGTCGGATGGGTGTGAATTGAGTGTTGATCTGGGTGATTGTAAAAATGGATATAAAAAAATTGAGCCTAAATATGTGTTAGTATTGCCGTACTCTGAAGGCTTTACAAATTATAAGAGGAAGTTGGGTAAACTGATAGGAAATTTAGAGTATAAGATCGTCTCTAATTCGTGTAAGGTACGCAATATGTTTATTAATAAATCAAAAACTCCGGTTGGATTGTGTTCTGATCTCGTTTATCAATTTACATGTAATGGGTGTAATGCCACATACATTGGAGAGACTTCCCGTCATCTCTGTACTCGAGTTCTAGAGCATTGTCGATTGAAGGGTTTGACCAATATTAGTGAACACAATAGAGGCTGTAAAAGTGATATCGGAATGTCTGATTTTAGAATTTTGTTGAGAAGTTTTAATAGTTATTGGGAACGAGTGATATGTGAAGCATTGCTGATAAGGTCATTGGATCCAAAGATTAATGTGCAGAGTGCTGTGACTACGAATGTTTTGAATGTTTTTAAATAGTTTACGTATGTTAAATCATGTTTGTTTTTTTAATATTATTAAAATAATTGAAAATTTTAAATTGCATTAATTTTTAAAAAATTAGAATATAAGTAAAAAATTTAAAATTAATTTAAAATATATTTTTAAAAATATTTATTTACTCGAGTTCTAGAGCATTGTCGATTGAAGGGTTTGACCAATATTAGTGAACACAATAGAGGCTGTAAAAGTGATATCGGAATGTCTGATTTTAGAATTTTGTTGAGAAGTTTTAATAGTTATTGGGAACGAGTGATATGTGAAGCATTGCTGATAAGGTCATTGGATCCAAAGATTAATGTGCAGAGTGCTGTGACTACGAATGTTTTGAATGTTTTTAAATAGTTTACGTATGTCAAATCATGTTTGTTTTTTTAATATTATTAAAATAATTGAAAATTTTAAATTGCATTAATTTTTAAAAAATTAGAATATAAGTAAAAAATTTAAAATTAATTTAAAATATATTTTTAAAAATATTTATTTATTAAAAAATTAAATTAATAAAAAATAATTTGTTTAAATTAAATGTTAATTCATAATATTTTTAGTTGGTTTTGAGTACCTGAAGATGATAGCTGTGCTATCGAAATATATCGTAAGAAAGGTTTTTTATTGGCGTTATCGTTTAATTAAATCGTTGCCAAATTTATTTAATTATTTATTTATAATAAAAAATAATTTGTTTAAATTAAATGTTAATTCATAATATTTTTAGTTGGTTTTGAGTACCTGAAGATGATAGCTGTGCTATCGAAATATATCGTAAGAAAGGTTTTTTATTGGCGTTATCGTTTAATTAAATCGTTGCCAAATTTATTTAATTATTTAATTATTATTATTATTATTATTATTATTATTATTATTATTATCATTATCATTTCGCAATCACCATTAATAATGTTTAGCAACAAATTCTATTTAAAATTCCTTCAAATCTGAATAATTGCGAATGTATAATCTGTTAATAATATTCTCAATGTCTAGAATAATCTATATACTCATAGAATTCTATTTTAATATATTTCTCATTCTAATGCGCGATAAATTGTTGGGAAATTGTTTACGAAATTACGAGAAACAAAATTCTGTTCATATTATAAACATACTAAATCGATTTGTTTTATTAAGAATTTTATGATTTATTTTTAATTAATTATTTATAATAGTTCAAAAAAAAATTATAAAATAAGCTGTTGGGAATAATTATTTCAAAAAAAACATAATTAAATATATTGGTATTGAATAAAAAACCAAATTTTTAAATTTGGATCTTTTCAAATGAATAGATTCGAGGGCGAATCTTTATTAAAGGGGGGAGATATGTTGGGGTATCACGAAAAAGCACAGTAAAATTGATAAAACACAAAAATGATAAAAGTGCAATATTAATTAAAAAATTTATAAAAATTCGAAAGTAATATTGATCGGGGGGAATTGGTATGGTTGAACGCCAAATTGAGAGACGAGTCCAGAAATAATAATAAAAATTTAGTGAAGGGTCCCTAGAAAATGATATAAAATAAAAAAGGAAATTAATTAAGAAAAATTAATTACTAATGGGAAGCCCGAGTCAATGGGAAGCCCGAGGCAATGGGAAACCCGAGAGATGTGGAAAAGCCGAGAGCTTAGGAAAACCCGAGAGTTGAGGAAAACCCGGCGCATAGACGGAATAATATAGTAGGATAAATTAGCCTAAACAACATTAAACGGGCGCCACTGGGTAACGAAGAGGTAATTATTTTGCAATTAGTAAATTGGTAAGGGACCAAACGTTGTTGACAAATGTCGGTCTGGAAAGTAATTATTATTAATAATTTAATAATGTAGAAAATATTGTTGACAATCGTCGGAAAACAGTCTGAGCAGGAGTATAAAAGAAAGAAAAGAGAACCATTATTAACCAGACAAGAAAAGAGAGACATTATCAACCAGGTAAGAAAGGACAATCATTATTAACTAGATACGAAAGAGCAGATATTACTAACTATAGTGAATCGACGTGAACGAGCAGTAACTAGGTTAGTAGAGAAATCCAAATCCAAGTAAAAGTCAAGGTTATCTATCAGACAGGGTGGTTCTCCCTTGGACAACCTACCCTAAGATAATCCAAGCCAAACAGTGGTTAAAAGGTGCAAATCAAGTAGTGAAATTGTTATTACAAATATTGAACCAAACGGATTGATCTGTCATTGTGATAAAGTGCAAATAAAATTATTCTGTGTTGGGTTTGCTTATTTGATCGAAAAAGGGACACGAGGAGTCAGAGGGAACCGACTTTCAATAATAATAACCCAACATCTCGATGAATTGGTCGCTCCGGAATCTTGGATGTTTCTAATTTGTTCGTCATTGATTTTTGGAAAAATATATATAATTTTTTGTTTTATTCCTTATAAGTTGATTATAATAAAGTTTTTGGCGAGGAAGATTTATATTTTTGATTATAGAATAATTAGCGATATGTTAGGCCAGAACACAAACGGCCTTGAAAATTGTTTAAATGAATCGGTAATACACACACAAATACAACATGCAGACTTAAAATCGGATCCATAAAACACCAACTAACCATGCAAAATATGAGAAAATAAATAATTAAAATATAAAATTAAAAACATAAAAATAAATAAAACTATTAACAAAATGCATCAAGATCAGCACGAAACAAACATAAAAATAACATGATAACACGGAAAATTTGACCAAAATTGACAATTTAATCAAAGAAACAAGAGTTCATGAAATTGGAACTAAAATAAAATAATTTGAATTAGAAATAGTTCAATTATTTTTTAAATGAATAAATTGTCAAAATATATTAAAAAATTAAGAAATTAAAGTTAGAAAATACAAAGAAATGCCCAAGGTCAAATTTTGTTTTAATATATCAAAATTAACACGCAAGGTTAGGGTCACAGAATAGGTATATATACCGATTCATTTTCACATAATTTCAATGATTTAATCACTCAGTTTTGAGGAACTTGAAGCAAGCACTTTTATTCTGAAACACTATTTAGAAAAGTAAGCAAGAATGACTTGCGGAGACAATTTTGTGTGATGCTCATTTCATAAAGAATGTAATCGATGTCAATATTTATCAAATATATGCTATAACTATCACAGACGTTTTAAAGTCGAAATTTTCCCGGCATACAGCCACACACCGACAAGTTATTAAAATCAGACATTTCATATTCGAGCAGTGTAAGTGCGATGTAAGTCCGCCAACAGCTCGTGCTCGTGAGAGATCTCGCCGTGGGTAACGACGGACTCGAACAGTCAATTCATATACCATTATAGGGGTAGCAGGGAGATCGGGTGACAATCTTTTGGTTGCCTACCTTTCTACCTAATCCCGAAAAATCGACCTAAAATATTTTACTCATCGGCTAAAATATTAACACCGAGTAGTCCAGTGGGTACTCCTAAAATCTAACTTCGACACACAACTTCCCTATGATCAATTTGAGGGATTAAAGGGAACGGGTTAACGGAAATCAATGCATCAAATTCTTTGATAAATTTCAAAATTGATAATAAAATCAAATACGGAACCCTCAAATAAATTGTTGGTAATAATACAACCCGAAGATAGCTTAAAGACTTTAGCGGGTGGGAAGATTTAACGTTCCAACTGAATAAAAACCTTTTTTTCCAACGATAAATTATAAAATCCGACAAATATGATAAATTATTTCCCAAAAATTACCATTCATTACACGATAAAATCGAGCTAAAAAACTTAGTCACGTCATCTGTATACTATAAATAATCACCCAAAAATCATATATTAAGGTATCGAAAAATAATTTAGATGGGATCACGAACTGGTAGTCAAATATGGCCACAATAGGAGTAACAGTATAAACGCATAGTTGACTGCCAAAAAACCAAATAAAAATCATCTTCATCTTGAATAAAGCCGGTTAATAATTTTGGGACGGCCGATATAACCCAAACAATGTTTTAAAATTATTAATATCGGCAACGACAACCTGACGTTATCCAACTGACATTGTTAGTAACACTCTGAATAATTATTTAATACAAAAATTACCAACAAAAATTCGAGTATGTATTAATTAAAACAAAAGTAAAAGATCTGATAACGAATCTGGGAAAATATGATAGAGGAAAGGAGATTCTTCACGATGTCCAGTGATTCTGGTGGAGGAGTCAACGGTGCGAACCATGAGGGCTCCCGTTTAGCGAGGCATTTCCGAATAACGTAAGACTAAATGATCTAATCAATTAAGTATAAATCATACTCAAATGACAAACCTCCAATAAATGTATTAAAGTAGAAATAAAGGCGAATTCTACCTAACAACAATCGAGAAATATGGCGTAGCTGTCACAACTAGAGATTGAAATATCCAATTTTATGAAAAGAAAATGGATCAGGAATTTCCCTTCACCATTCTCTGTGTCAATCGATGGGAGTTATGGATAATGGGTTGAGAAAATTTATTGCTCCGCAAGCAACTAAAAGTCGATTAGGACGTTGCTAGCCACGCATGACGATCAATAGAAGGGCAGAAACAGAAGTTGGCCAATCACATCTCGCCAAGTATGATAGCACTGCCACGTGGCGACACACCCACACGACAGTATAAATAGAGACGGATTTTACGAGAGATTGATTAATTACGAAACTCATTGAAAAATGGAAAATGAAACCCACGGAAATGGGAACGGGAAGAGGAGTGCAGCCAGTCAGGAGAAACCCCAGATACGTCCAGGCTCGGTTAGATACGACCAGCGAAGATGAATCGTCCGGAGCCCTCAACAAGTACGGCTATTTTCAGCCGTCTAATGTGTTCATAGAAGCAAATAAATATTTCAATTATGATGCAATTCATTATTAGAATTTTAGATGAAATTTGTATGCAATCTAAATGTTCCTAAAAGCAAATAAATATTTCAATTATGATGCAATTCGTTATTAGAATTTTTAGATGAAATTTGTATGCAATTTAAATGTTCCTAAAAGCAAATAAATATTTTGGTTATGACGTAACTCATTATTAGAATTTTAGATGAAACTTGTATGTAATCTAATATGTTCACAGAAGCAAATAAATACCTTGATAATGTTGCAACTCGTTATTAGAGATTATGAATGAAACTCTGATGCATCCTGATATGGTCATAAAAGTATAATAAATATCGGGGTTAGGATTCAACCCGTTCGTTAAGAGTTTTTTTGGATATAAATCCTATACGTGAATTAACTGGAATACGACACGACGCAATCTTTTCCTTAATATAACAAAATTAATCGTCGTGTCCCTATCTTTCTCAGGGAGTGAAATAACCTCGATCAAGCTCCGAGATAACAACTGATGAATTGTACCACTGCAGTAATGTACTGATTAGTCGAACGGAGTAACCGTTTTCCCATGGAGATAATTCTTTTTTCTCGTATCATCGTCATAGGAATATCGAAAGCGTAAATTAGTAATTCTAGATAAATTGGATTTCACGATAATCGATTATCATATATTTAGTCTTGTCTGACCAATTACCAGATACACTCAACACTCCGATCAAAAGATTAAATTGTTTCTTAACCCAAGTACAGTAAATGCGGAAAACGAGTAGTATACTGTTGGGTTCCGAAACAGGGCCATCATCATTTTCATCGGTCGAAATAGATCCAACCTTCGTGAATTCGAAAAATTTTATAAATACACCTCTTTCAGTTAGTTAGTGATCCCTAGCCTAAACTCCGTCGTACCCCAAACTGCCATACAATGCATTTTAACGGTGGATTAGGATGAATTAAGTTAATAACCCAGACGAATTTAACCCAAATTGATAAAATTTTAAAAGAAAGCCAAAGCAATAACAATATATTCTTATTCTTATTTCTATTTTTGACATTCACAGGTACTCCACATACTGGCTGGGAAGATGCAGACCGTACCACTCTGACGGTGCCGACCAGGTTTGCAGCCGGTGTCGACAGGCCCTGTGGGATAGGGGTTATACCATATCAACTTATGGTACCCCCGAGTGGCCGAAGCGCAAGACGGACGAGCTAAGAGACGATATTGAACTTCCCAGTGTCCTGATTAAACGGGAGCTAGGCCAAAATCCCGCGCGCGAAATCCGACAAGAGGCAGAACGTGAACTTCATCGCTTAGAACAGCTGGAATGGCGTTATCGATTCCTGGCACGACGGCAGAAAGAATACCTTGCTCGGGTTAATCGGGATATCCGTAGTGGACATATCCCCAGTTTAGATGGATATTTACCTTCTTACGGGATCGCCTACGACCATAGGGACCCGGCCTTGCTCGAGATAGATGCACCTATACACATTGTGGTCCCAAAAAGCCTCCTCCAGCCCAAAATTCGAGATGTACTGGAGGATCGGGGCGTCGAGAAGCACGCTTATTCACGGAGGTGCTTTCCCGACAAAGGACCTCACTGAAGCCAAAGAACAGTAGCATAGTTCATTTATTTTGTTAATGTCTTCATCTGTATTGTTAATAAACTTATTGTAACGGTAGTTCTTTAGGTTATTAAAATAGCATATTATCCATATAAAAATTAGAGGAATAAAGTGCTGAATATTTTATTGTTGTTTGTTGTTACGGGACATGAGATAATCGTCCGGTGAGGACTAAGGCCGTAATTTATACGTTTGATTTTTTTATTTATTTCATTTTGTTCTTCGACATCTCCTAAACCTATTTTAGATCTAATTTATTATAAAGGCAACACGTCTATGAATATCATACGTGAGCTCAGCAAAGAGCTGAAGGACCTCCGGAAGGAGCATACGGATCTCTACCAGCAATGCCTGCAATTGAGTCGGGAATTACAACGAGTTAAGGCCACCTGGTCTGAACCGACTAGATCGACGCAGCACAGAAGGGCTGGCGGGAAGAGAGAGCCCTGAATCATGCCCAAAAAATCCAGATACGTGGACTGGAAGCGGCTGTGGCAGCGAGGCAGGAAGCACAGTCCGTGACCTACCCGCTGGTATTTGCCCCAGCCCAGATAGCTTGCTCAACTGCCACCAAACCAAAGCAAGTCCAGTTTCAACCTAAATCTCGCGCGAGACCAGGCTGCGCTGAAAGAAAGAGACAAAAGCAAAATAAATCACGAAATGAACAGAATTGAATATGAATCAGTAGTGTAAGAATAAATAAAACTTTGTTATCCTATTCTTCTAATCGACTTTACGACGCCTAACTAGGGTGAAAACGAATATGTAAGAAAGTTAAGCAAGTGAGGGACCTAAAGTACGTAAGACGAGCACAGACCTTCTAACAGTAGCTCGCTGAACCAGCTGTAGACCGGGTCATAGCAATTTTTGAAAAAAAGCTCATCTTTGACGGTCACAGAACCATTGGTTACAGTACCAACGTTGCCTAGCAACGGGTAACCAGTGGCAGGTAGTTAGCATTATTATGATTGGGGTCAAGGCCATATCAATCGCTAGCCAGTAACCCCACAGGTGTAATTATGCCACCACCAACATGAAAAGCTTGAAAAATCGGTAATATCCATTAACATAATTGAAAAATCAAATTCACAAATAAAACAGAGTTAACATAAGTAGAAATATTGAACATCAATTTCAGTGAGAACTCATAATGATCCGCAGTAGTGTGAAATATACATCATGATCGGGATTGAAGGAGCGAAACCTGTGAGTCGATCCACGATTCTCATTGATGGGGATAATTAGCAATGACCGTCTGAAGCATCCTTGCCAAGGATCCAAGTTAACCATAATAACTCTGAATAGGAAAATCAAGAAATTAGTTGAAAATTAATACTCTCACTTAAATTCACTGGTAAATGAAACAATGATTTTCCCAAAATATGTGGCAGCAATAATGTAATTCCAAGTGCAGAGGTAAATATAAATGTAGTCACCGAATCAATAAATGTCGACGTGAGGAGTTGAACAAATCTAATATCTTGGAAAATCGATTGCAAATTGCACTGCTGGTTAATTACTAATCAGAAGTAATTTGTGCACATGCCAACTAGAGAAATGAGAAAAAGATCAATAGTGACACGTGTCATAACAAAATGAATCAAATGTAAGTGAAATCGTTGGAATAATCGCACAGAATGGAATTTATTGGCAGTTAATTCAACAATCTCGATTACGTGGCACTTTATTACCAATGGATATAAAACTAGTGCGTAGTGTAAGTTCGTTCATTTTCAACAATTAATAGTCGATTATGGATCCACGCCACGAATGGCAGCGAACCATAGACCCGTAATTCACGAAGAGAAGATCTCAAAATGGGAAGGGAGCCAGTCTCACCACCTAATGGTAAGTCTCGTATTGCATTCAACATTTGTTTGATTTTTCTCTAAATTCATGCGAGGAACAACTGGGAAAACGAGATCGACCAAATCGTGCACTATTTTCATCATCAGCCACGACCTTTCAATGCTGGGACAACCAATAGAATCTCCTATTGAATCATAATTGTATTATACCTCAAATAACATTTTTCACTATAAAAGTCTTGAATTTGTTGATTGTATATGATTTTTCTGGAAGTGAGCATTGTAACTGTCTATCCGTGATTCTGACGAATGTCAACTTCTAACGCAGCAGAAAACAATAGAGTACCCACGAAACACCTAGATAAAGCCGTCACCAAAATTTGGCAAATACGATGATAACCACATTACAACCCAACTAGAATAACAAAACTCACACGAAATCTCCAAAACCCAGATGATAGAGTTTTTCTTCTAGGATTACGAAAATGAATAGACGCAGCAGAGTCGAGGCACCCAAATGAAATTCGTAGATTTAGACGAGTTAGTACAAACTCCAAGTCGTAATTCCAGTGACCATGAAATATCCAACCAAGTCGAATAAGTGTGGAAGTCGTTGCTAATACCGATACATAAGCATTTTCCTAAAATAAGTCAGATAAGAAACACGTTAATCTCGAGGCGATGCTCACTGTAGTAACCCTACCAATAACCGTCGAAGAACCCAATAATTAGACCAGTTTACTCCTGATAGTCATTCCACCACCAAGAAAATCCATTACCCTTTATATGTTAAAAGTTATTATTATAATAATGATAGTGAACAGCATACCGATGCCGATTTTTAAATAATAACTTAATGATTTAAAATTTGCAGACCACTCTTGGATAGACGCGTCCCGCGTCACAGTGCGATTTCCGGCACAATCAGATACCAGATGTCGACAGGCCTTATGGGACGCGGGTTCTCAGTATCCCCGGTGAGAGAATCCCGCGCGGGAATACAGAGAGATGATGGAGAAATAGATCTACCTTTTGTGGCTATAAAAAGAGAGTCCAGCCGGAATCCAGCAGACTTCTTATTGGCTCGTATGGAGTAGCACCAGCGCCAAACCAATCGACAAGTGGACAGAGCCAGGAGACACTTGGCTGAGATCAATAAAGCCATCGCAACAGGAGCTATCCCTAGTACGGATGGGTACGCCCCTCCGTACAATGTGTCCTACAACCTCAACGATCCGAACTTGGACGAAGAATCAGAGGATATGAACGTGGTGATTCAACGAAGAATGTTGACCAGGGAGATGGGAGACGAGATTAGACGTCCCCACCGTGATCAAGAGCACTCATACGCTCACGAGATTCCAAAGCGTTTCGGAGGACGAAGCCGTGGAAGACATGGTTAATATCGGGATAATTTGCTAAATAAAAATCGGATTTTGTTTTAACTCTTTTGTCTTGTTCCTATAATAATTAATGAATGGAATTATAGTATGATTAAGAACAGATGTTTAAAATTGAGATTAGGAATTGGATAAGTGAAGTTTCACGACGAAAGATTAATTCAATGTTGTATTCCGTGTTGTAGATATGAAACCCCACAAAATTCTTCAAGGAGAGTTGGTCAAAGCCCAAAGATTAAATCGAGAATTGAACCAGCAAATTATTCAACTGACAACTGAAATCCAGCGTATAAAATCCAGCTGAGTAGAACCGAAAAAGGTGAAGGTTCTATATCAAAGGATGACTGCCGCCCAGCGAGGGTGGACCGAGGAAAAGCAGTTGAATCAAAGCCAGAAAACCCAAATTCGCGGGTTAGAAGTGGCTCTATCTGCATGCCAGGAGGGTAATGCAGTGACATACCCGCTTGTTTTTGCTCCAGACCAATTGGCTTACAAGGAAGCCACATCGAACTCCAAACCTGCGAGCAAAACGCCTCGACACCTACCTGGTCGAAACGAGCGCGCAAAACGTCGAACAGTTTTTCTTTTGTTATCTTCAAATAAATTTGTATTAAAAATATTGTTGATCTAAATCATGATTTACAAGTTCAAGACCTAGACGGTGTAAATATAATTAAACAGAAGTGATTATAAGCGACAAGACCAAGCCGAAGTAAGTAGAGGGGACGAAATTTAGCAAAGCGCACACAGACCTTCTATCGGTAGTGCGTTGAACCCGCTTTGAGGTCGGCCAGAGCAGTTCATTCATAGAGCTCACCTTTGGGACCTCAAAAACCGATGGTTACATTTCCAACGTTGCGTAGCAACGGGTTGCCATTCGGGGGAAGAAAAATTTATTATGTGTGGAAACCACACAGATATAGTTTGCACGGTAATGACGTAGCTTGTTTATTTAACGACTTGACTTCGCTAAAACATTTGAGATGATTATTCGGGTTCATGGGTCTAATCAAGGGTTAAGATCTTTGAGTTTTTATATTAGTTTACTTAATCGGATTATTTTAACTTTTAGTAAACTACATTCTTATATAAACTACACATTATATTTTGATAGCAATTATAACGATTAAATAAAACTCGGTTGTAGTTCCTTGACATATTAGAATTCTTGAAAATTTTCAGAAGCCATAATAACGATTTTAATTTCATTTATTTTCCCCGTCCCCTATCCCTTTAGTTGATCCTAGGCGCAGTTGTGTTCATATTACAAATTATGAGTGCCCACTGGACTACTCGGTGTTTTGATTTTAAGCCGATTGTTTTTTAGAAATTTTTTGTCGAGTTTATGGGAAATTGAGTGATGATGAAATAGCCAAAAGACTATTCCCTCCTCAACCAATTTCCCCTATTCGGAATAATGATTTTACGTTCCAGCTACTGCAATCTCATGCCGTAGCCAGCCTTCACGGGCATGAACTATTGGCGATTATACACGCACTTACACAGTTCGATTGGATTTTGTAAATTTAATATCTTGTATGATGTGTCGGCTGTGGGCCGGAAAAATTTCGACGTGAGTAAAACTTTGTTTAACATCTATTTTAAAATATAATTGGCATAACATCGTAATCGGTACAAACGTCATAACTGGCATAAACGCCATAATTGGCATAACATTCAAACCTTCCCCCACGCCGACACCTCCAGCAGAGCTCACATGAGGTTGTCCGGGTGCGACGTGGAAGAGGTTTCTAAACACTTCTTCACTCACATTGAAGATATTCATACTGAGATTCTTAAAACTGACCTTTTTCAGATTAAACTGATTCAAGTTTTTCAAAAAACTGATTAAAATTATGTGAAAATGAATCGGTATATATACCTATTGTACGACCCTAACCTTGCGTTTTAAATTTGATTTAGTAAAACAAAATTTGACCTTGTGATTTTCTAGTATATTCTAATCTTAATTTTATTATTCTTATAATTTGATTCGACAATTTTATTTTAAATTTTTTAATTGAATTGTTTCCAATTCAAATTATTTAATTTTTGTTCCATTTTCATGGATTTTCGCATTTTTTGATAAATTGTCGAATTTCGGTCAAATTTTATGTTCTCATGTTATTTTTATGTCTATTCGTGCGGATCTTGTTGCACTTCGTTATTATTTTAATTTATTTTTGTGTTTTATGATTTTATATTTTATTGTTTTCTCTTTCTTATTTTACCATGGTTAGTTGGTGTTTTATAGGTCCGATTTTAAGTCTGCATGTTGTATTTGCGTGTGTATTACGGATTCATTTAAACAATTCTCAAGGCCGTTTGTGTTCTGGCCCAACATATTTATTGAAAATGATTCAACTCTTAAAATTATTAACTCAAAGATGCTAAAGGTTTGAATAAAAAAAAATATCTACCACATTACTAGAAATTAAATGATTATCGACCAACCACTAAATAAGTTGAATTTTTAACAAATCTTAAAAAACTACACGGAACAGGTACTGATAGATACCGATAAAATCTACTAAAAATCCAAATATGTATGTTTAATTGTTGTAAAATATTTGTTTTTGTAAAAATAGGACTTATCCTTAAATTATGATTATCATGTGATTAGAATTTGATTAAAGTTGTGAGAAATATTTTAAGTTGTTAAATTTGAAATAAAACTGCTTAATTTGTAAATGTTAGTACTTTGAAGAAATTTTAAAATAAGACCTTCATCAAATTGGTAAGAAAATAGTAGTTATTGAGTAATACTTATTAAAATTACTAAAGTTTTATAATATTTGACAAGTTTTGATAGATCTTTAAAAAAATTTGTTAGTACTTTGAATAAAAATTTTTAAAAAAAAGCTTCAACATAGTAGCAAATTGTAAAGAAAATAGTATTTATCAATTAAAAAAAAAATTAATTAAATTAACTAAGTTGTAAAATAATTGAAAAAATTTGTTCAATTTTTTGAATTAAAATTGTTTGAAATATTTTTTTTCATCCACAAAATTTTTTCAGTCGCACTATAGTCATGGGGTATTTTTGACCCTCGATAAAAGCCTAAGATAAAAATTTGCTTGAATCGTCTGAGATGGACAAAGGGTATTTTTCATCTACAAAATATTTTCAATCACACTATAGTCAGGGGATATTTTTTGACTCTTGATAAAAAGCCTAAGATAAAAATTTATTTGAATCGTCTATCAATAAAAAAGCATAGCATTATTTTCTCGATAAAAAGCCAAAAAAATATTTCTTTGATTAAAAAGCATAAAAATATTTTCTCACTTTAATGATTACTTTCCTCTTCGATGTATATTTTCTCCCTTCAAAGTATATTACCCTTGTAAGTTTTTAATATATCAATTGATATTTCATGTATTAAGTAGATACCTTTAGCTATCCCACTTTTTTCAGGAATTTCAACGATTTTAGTCACTTAATGTACTCTCCCACCAATATTATTTCTTCACTGAAAATTTTCTTTATATAATACAATCTCTACTAATTAAAATTCCATTTGTTGACTTATTATTGACTTGTCATTTTCAGTGAAAATTTAATTAACTTTTAATAAATTTAATTTCACCCTTCAATAGATTAAGTTGTACTCGACAAAAATAAAATAATTTTAGTCTATGTAAATCAATTAGGGCTTTTAGGGGAATTTTTTGATAATTTTAATAATATCTAGTTTTACGAGGTATTTATTTTAGTAAATTTTAATCATCGTTGTGGATTTTATGTTTTCTGTAGAATTTTAATGGATTTAGGGTTTGATTATGTTTTTAATAAAATTATTGAAGAAATGAGGGTAAATCTATAACTTTAGAAACAGTTAATTTCTCGATAATTTATTAGATTTAACTTGATTTTAGGATTATTTTAAATAAAAGTTTATTTTAGGAACAAAATGTTTATGAAACATATTTAATTATTTATGATAATTATTTAACAATTAGTTTCCAATTTGATTGATAGATTTGGAATAGTAAATGATATTTTAATTATAATTTTATGATCTATTTAAAAAGTTGATTAAATCATTTGATTTTTAAAAATATTTCAGTGAAACCTAAAATTTTAATTGATTTTACAGTAAAAAAAAGGATGGTCAATTAATTATTTTCATTGTCCATTTTATTGATTTCATGGATATCAATCATAAAAGTAGTATAATTTAGAGATTTTTAAGAGGATGTTCAGTATGGTTATCAGTATACACACGAAAATCGTTGTATTATATCTATGGGTTGACTGGTAATTATTTTGAATATATATAATTTTTATTAATTATTTATACTTGATTTACTGATTAATTTTAATTATTTGAGCAACATGATATATTTTATGATTTTACAATACTTTATTTGATTTTAGACATGTTTGATGAATTTTTTATTTGATAGAATTTGTTGCCAGATCAAATTGTGGTGATTTTCGACGGAAACTGTTGGGTATAGATAACAATTTTGTAATACTTTAAAGAAAATTTATTTTTATTGGTAAAATTCAGATTTTTATGATAATTTTAAGGGAATTTGATTGGTTGAATACATAGTAAATATGATCCGAAGGATGGATTTTTAAGGATCTTATTCGGTTAAATATAGATTTCTAAAGAAATTTTACCGTGTAGGTTTTTACAAAAAATATGTATATTGTTGGTGCAGTGGGGAAAATGTCATTTCATGGGAAATGATTGGTTAAGAGGAAATTTTATGATATTTTAAGGGGAAATAATCGATTAAGAACAAGTTTGTTGTCATATTTAAGGGGGTTGAGTTGGTTGAATATCTGTGTTCAAAGGGTAAATATTTCTAAATGGAGAATATAGAGGAGGGATTTATAATATTTTTAGGGGGCTTTGTTCAGATAGATATCAATGTGTGTAAATTTTTTGAGAGATTGGAAATATTTTCAACAATATTCTAGTCGACCGCCACGCCAATTCGCTCGAGTATTGATAAACCTAAATTCTATAGTCAATGACAAGGAGTTACAATTGGATATAAACGTATCTACGACACATTGGAATTTTCTTCTTTTCATAGGACCACCCGGAAGGTTCGTAAGTCAATTATTCGTTAGTAACGTTAACTAAGGAAAATTAAATTTCTCTTGTGATTTGTTGGGTTTGCATTAAGAAATTCATCCGTGGCGACTAAATGCACATTAAATAAGCGCGATTGTTCGACAACTTACCCTCATTTATCAGACAAATTAAATCGGACTGATTTTTATGGGACCCCTAACAAGAAATTAGGCCGTCAATCCGAATATTTAAATGGAGTAAGTAACATATGCGGGAGACCAAATGCAGACGATCATTTTTCTATTATTTTCTTTTCCAACGTCCCTTGCATATTACTCTTATCGTTAGCTGGATTATCTAATTCAATTATTTTAATTGGTTTATTATTATTATTATTGTTATTATTATTATTATTATTATTATTATTATTATTATTATTATTATTATTATTATTATTATTATTATTATTATTATTATTATTATTATTATTATTATTATTATTATTATTATTATTATTATTATTATTATTATTATTATTTATTCTCATTCAATAATATCATAAATCAACCATGTACTTCCTTGGGAGCACACAGATTCAGATAAGGAATACGCGAATGACTAAGTGAACTTTTGCTGCAGACTAGTGGCCGAAACCTCTTTCAACTATTAGCCAGTAAAATAAAAAGAAATGCAGAAAAAACTCGCCCAATGTAAAACATTCACCATCATACCCAAGTGTAGCGTTGGCCTATGGATAATTCTGGCGATCCTACAATTCAACAGCCCTTTTATTAGAGATAAATCTCAAAGGTAAGGGTTTCATCTGTACGTATGGGACTCCAAGAATTGAGCAATTTGTGTTAATCCTAGGCCGACTAGTTGAGCCTCACGAACTATCTATGGCGCGATAATAACTAGAAGTCAGTATATCATCTCCGGAACAGTAATAGAGGCATTTTTAACGAGTTAGGGTCTACTATTCTAGCATAACTTACAAAACGCCCAAGGGTGGCTTTACTAATTAAGATTCGCAGGGCAGATACTACTACTCTTCGAGAATCACACCCTAATGAAATTTTTCAAGCGAATGCGCTTTTATTATAATTCTTCCTTTTTCCTTTTAGTTATCTATCTATAAAACAGTTCCCAATACCTCTAAATCATCGTGAGTTTTCTGTGTCCTCAACTACCGATCTAACGATCGAAAAAGGGGATCCCAACAATACCCGTCAACAATCTACAACAAACTCAAGTAATCTTTATCTATTCTCGTGATGTCATACCTATCCAGCTTGCCCCGCATACCTCGGATCTCGCCATCCGTCATGGCCATGATGCAGAAGTTGGATAAACTGGAGACCAAATTCGCTACCCTGCAGACCAAATATTGGAAAATTAATGGCACGTGGAGCTCGCCCGAAACTACCCATGGCCTTTATCAGAAAATCTCTCGCCTCTCTCGGGTCCGAGATGATTTGATGGTCGAGAACCGGAGCCAGCGGATTACCATATCCGAGCAAAGTGCTGCGCTCCGGCAGATTTTTACAGAACACGAACTTATGACTTGCCTACCGAGTCGAAGATTGGCGCAGGAATTGGATATCATTCCTGCGCATCATCTCCCTCTCCATCCAACGACCCAGTCGTACAACGGGCCTCCCCCGAGCGGAAGCGCTGAGGGCAGAACAGGAAGTCAGAGGCGTCGGCCCAACCGGAACTGTCGTCGCAGAGAGAGACGACGTGCAGAAAACGCCCTTCTACAAACCAACCTGAGAACACATGGAAACGGTCGACTTACCTCCCGCTTATGAGGAAGTGGACCTACACTCATTGGATCCGGATGTGATCTATGCTCCGGTATCGCCGTTCCTCCATCGCCAGTCCTCTGCCCAAATAAACATCAATATGGTAGAAAGTGAGCAACCTAGCCAAATCCGCATCTGTACGATGCTAAACCTCACGCCCATCGAGATAGGCATTCTGGGTTAACGGACCTCTCCAAATATCCAACCCATGATCGGGCCCACCACTTCGTCTCAAGCAGAACCAAGCAAAGTGGCTCCAACTCCCTCCATCCGATATCCCAAACGTCGACGGTTACATTTTGACGTCAATGGAGAGAATTAGTGCACACGCCCCAAGTGCATGGAATTTTGGTCCTGACTCTATTCTGTGTCCTATTTCTGATGGATATGACCCTATACGTTACCTACCATTACATTCTCTGTATTTTTATGTTAATCGTATTTTTCTTTTGTATTGCCCTATTATATTATTTCTGTGCTACTAAATAAAATGTGATTGAAAATTACACGGTTTGGTTATGACGCTTGTTTCCTATCCTTTGGTTGCAATTAATATTAAATGGAATAGTTAATCGGATATTATTTAATTATATGAATCAATTGACACTTATCGTTTAATTCAATATAATAGATAATAAAGTTTTACGAATTATAGTGGTAATAAGGGAGAAATTAATAGGTAACCTATACAATACGATAATAATAATCGGAGTTGCCATAACTTAATGATTGAAGTTCTGCTGTAAATTCGCAAGCCCCATAGTTAATATTCGACATTTAAAAATGTGTTGTGAGTAATCGATATTCTCTCAATTCATATCAAATTCCCAAACGCAACGAACCAGGTTCTCCTTAAGGGTTACGGGATCGGAATGAAATGCGTAAGACCTTCTAGCGGTCGCGTTGAACCGGAGACGAAGGTTGTTCGAGGAGTAGTATTGGCAACAATGCTCACCTGCCCGAATGGCATTCGGCTGTCCTACACAGTACCAACACGGTTTCAACCGTGGGTGTACGACAGTAAGCGATAAATTGTGTGGTGTGCGTGGATAGCGAACCCTAGAACAGGAAAGGCAGGTTTTTAACGAGAGTCATATATTTCATCAGTAAAGTTTTTTTCCCGTACACCAACATTGGTAATACGATTGACGAAAATATCATTGCACCCACGAGATAGTCCAGTAAAAAGACATAATTGCTATTGTAAAGTTTATAAAATGACATGATGGCTCACGAGCTACAATATAGCGGGTGAAGAAGTATCAGTCTCAGTTCTTTCAACCATTTTTGGAAAAAGTGTCAATAGTTAATCTAAAAATAAAATTTCGTCAGGAACAATATAAAAATGGATATGACAAAACAACAAAACCCCATACTTTCAAAAGTCAGTGTTCAATCATGATGTTGGATTGTAATTTGTCGCGTCTGTGTGCGATAGTCGTGAGTTTGTTTTGTTTGTGAGCACACAGACGCGAACTTTTCTTTTAAATTGAGATTTTGGCTTGTAAAAAGGATTAATCGATTTTGGAGTTTTTAAGAATTTATTATTTTTGGAATTTTTAGGATGGATTTGTTTTAATTCCGGAATTGTGCGAACATTTTGAATTTTCGTCTATTGGAATTACTTTGGTATTGTATTGTTATTTGAAATTGTGGATTAAATTGGATTGTTTTTAAACTTTATTGAAATTTGTTTTAACGCATGATTTGATGACATGATTTGAATTTTTTGGGAAGTTACTTAATTTATGTTCGATTTTGGAATTAAATAATTTTCTTTTTGAATAGAGTTTATTTCTTTTATAAGAGAAAATTATATTCAATTATGACTGCCTCACAAGATATTGCAAACGTTAAATGGATTAACTTGAAGAATGAATATGAATTTATTAATGATGACAATGAGCGCTGCGAAAAAGAAATCTTTGTTCATTTTAAATCTATTGCTGTAGCTCTCAATTTCGATGCGTCTCCAAAAAAAATAAGAATGATGACCCAATTATTGTTCATGTAAATAGATACAAACTAGCAGAAAATGATCTACCAATGACAAGATACAATTTAAGATCCAGACCACAAAATATATTAATGACATCAATAACTATATTTACGATAATTAATGTAGTTAACGCGAATACATCCATTGATAAGAATCTAATAATAAAATCAACAAGCAATGAAATGAGAATCTTTAACTCAAATAAATATCCAATAATTCGGTCTCACTTAAAACTAAATTCATACATGCTGAATCCAATAGAATATTCATTTAGTAAAATCAAGAATATAGATTGAAATACGTTTGGTGAAATGTTTACAGATTTAGAAGGAATTGTGCTTTGGCAACGCAAAACGATCAATTTAAATAGTGATATTTTTACCAAAAATGGTTAATAAATATTCAATTAAGTTTTTAATTATTGACGAATCCATTTTGAAAAATGTCAAGTTCATTATGAAAATGCTGTGCTAACCAAATTAGAAAATTCATTGAATTATGGCAGAAACTTAGAAAGTATTGTTACTTAACACTAAAAATCGTAAATTAGTGTATATAAATAAATTAGGAAGTAAATTAAAAAAAAATCAATCTTTATCGTTTCGGAGAAACTAACAATTAAAAATTTTAAATTAAAATTAATTAATTTTAATATAAGTGTAAATGGCCAACTATTGTTAAGATATAACATGTTATTATTTATTAATTTTTGGGAAGATATTGTCCACGGATATGCACGCAAATGTAAGCCAATACACGGAGGAATAGTTAGTATGTATGGTTATAGGAAAACCAAGAGGTATGTTAGGGAATAAAATGACGTAAGACCTCTTATCGACCGTCTAGAATTCGAATACGAAGGGTGGGTAAGGAGAAGTGTTTAGGAAGGCACACACATGCTTACTTATCCTTCGGCTGCTAAGTAAAGTAACAGCATGAGTTTACTCATGGTTACATAGTAGCTAGCGTAAAATTATTGGGCCTGTAGGTGAGCTAGTGGAGACCCTAGAGAAAGAAGATTACTCAACAAAGAAAGGCTAGTATTAGACAGGATGAATTAATTTTAATTAATAAATTTCCACCCTTATACAGGCAATATAAGTGAATTATCCATTATTGAATTAAAAACTGTATTTAAATTAGAGTCATACAATGAATGTTTGTTTTATTAAATTAATATTATTATACTTGATTAAGTCACTCTCACGTAACGGAGTTGAAAAACAGGTCTTATATTGTCGAAAACAAGGGAATTTTCTTAATAGGAAGACAGGTCTAGTGCAAAGGTGGCCAAACTTTCTACTGATTGGAGCCAAAATTCTAAATTAAAAAATTTCAAGAGCCACAATTACACAATAAAAAATATTTTCCGGTTTTTTAAGGTAAAATTTATTTCATTTATTCTTTTTTATATATAATTATTTGCTGGTAGATGCAGTATGTGTCTGCATTCTGACCACGAATTTTTGAAAATCAGGTTCAAAGCTTGTTAATGCCATTTGAATTAGCTCTGTTAAGTGCTCATTTGTTACCTGCGAACGGTACTTCGATTTAATAAATTTCATTGTTGAATACAGCGATTCGCAGCAATAAGTAGTACCAAATATTGAAATTAATTTACAAGCTGCATTTTTCAAACGTGGATATTTTGATTCTGCAAGAAATTTCCAGAATTCTATTGGTGATTGTGATGTTTTATGATGCATCTTTAGACCTAGGTCTTCCTGAATTTCTATTAATTCTATTTGCCCGGCAGATGTTTCAGGTATCAGTTACTTAGGAATAGTGAAGCCATCATTGATTACGTCAACTTCAAATGAATTTACGAGAAAATTGATGCAAGTTTTAAAACTTTTTAAATCTCCAAACCTTAATTGGAAATCGTTTATCAATTCCTGTAATTTTTCTTGATATTCTTCATGTTTTGGATATTTGATTTGTGAAGATTTACTTTTCATCCGCGGAAAATGATTAAGGTTTCTTGTAGTTAAATCATTTTTAAATAGCATCAATTTTTAGAAAATTAGTGTCATGCAAATTCAAGAGTTAAAAATTCAGTTAGAGAAACAAATATTTCATGTCAAAATGTTATTACTGAAAAACATAATAGAATTGAAACACCTGCCGAAGGATTGACTGAGAAATCCTGATACAAATCCATTATTTATATACATATTTTATTTTTGTTGTACTATTCTAAATTCGTATTATTAGATTTTAAAAAATAGTAAAATAAATAGAAACAGAAACATCATTACATAGAGTACGACTTCAACAACATGGACAGTTCGGTTTAAATTTGACTTAGTTTAAAGAGTAAATTTCTAAAAAAAACAAGAGAATTAAAAACTAAATTAGGTCTTATGAGATCCAAAAAAGGAATTGAGCACAGCATTCTCAAACAAAATGAAAAATTGAGAAATGTTCCTATAGAAGCAAATTTACAAAATGAATAAGTATCGATATTATCTCGCAAACAAACAGAAAAATCACTGTACCCATCGCTATAGCTCTTAAAAGCACGTTACAACCGACTGATCCAAAAAACTGCAACAGAAGTTGAATAAAATAGTTCACCAACCGGTTCGACTGAATCCCACCACTGAAATAGTTTTCTCATTTAATACTAAATCACAGAAGATTACTTAGTTACCGAATGCAGCTTTGCCACATGTATTTTTTATTGATTCATAATTCTCGATAAACACAACTTATAGTAACGTATCCTAATAAATTATAATTACAAATTTAGCAACATGTTAATAACATCAACTTTATTAGAAAGTTATAAACTATACACTATTAATAATCTTATATATATAGTTATAAATCAGGGTTTCTTAACCGGTGAGGTATACCTCCCTTGGGGAGGTATACTAATGTGTTGGGGGAGGTATGAGATTTTGTTTATTTTTGTTATGTTTTTTTTAAATTAAAAATTAAAATTATTTACATTATCAGTATGAATTAAATATGATTTTTTTTATAAATATATATTAAAATGGTAAAAATAAAATAATATATGTAATGTTGGTATACTACTAATTATGTTTCTTATCTTTTCTTAAAATAAATTAATTATGCTGGAGGTGAGAACATAAAATTAAATATTAGGTGAGGTATGAAGTAAAAAAGGTTAAGAACCCCTGTTATAAATGCTATTTTTGAATTAAATACAGTTTGACAATTATTTGTGAATTTTACTAATATTAAAATTAATATACATTCCATAATTTACAGACATAAAAATTTTAAATTATTGGAGTAGTAAAATATAATCCGCCAATTCAATTGCAACAAAATTCAATTTTTACAATATTCTAAAGTAAAATATTCAAATTTCGAATTTTTCTCTTTAATTTGAACTGGTGTCAATCTTATTGCTTCTAAGTAAATGTATATTGATATACTCTAATTTGTTAATGAGAAATTCGAATTTTATTTCATGAATAAGCAAGCTTTTTAAGGTCTGATGGGCGTATATCTAAGAGTATCAATAATGAGTACATCAGAACTACAAAATACAATAAATACCGGTATAATATATTTATAATTTGGCGTTGTTATCTAATAATTAAGAACTGATTAAAAACTTATAATTTAGGAAACGTAACTACTGTGTTCATTTTCTAAAATTGTAAGATAATTCATTATTTCCCCACTCTATTTCCGATTAAAATCCTGACTCAATCTCTACAATTATTACTTTAAAAATTGATAAAAATATTTATTTTTAAATTGATAGCTAAATTGTGACTTATTCCTGTCAATTTATGCTTAATAGAGATATGCTTAAATAAAGATGGATTTTTTATCATCAAAATAACATCAAACATTTCACGCTAAAGAAATTATATTTTAAATAAGATTATTATATTGCTTAAGCAACGCCGGGTATCCCATCTAGTGTAAAATAAAATACGGGTATAACTTGTTTAATTCGATCCGAGTTTAATTCGATGTTCCTCTTTAATTCGATTTTTATATCGGTCACTTGATATTTTCATTAAAAATTACATTGATAATTCGATTACCTTAATAAATCGATCCCTCTTTAATAATATTATTAAACTTAGTAGTCACAAATATAAGAATATTTCTCTGTTTAATTCGATTAATTTTTAAGGCTCTTGGAGAATCGAATTAAAAAAGTTATACCCGTATAATATTTACAAATAATAAAAATATTATTTAAAAATACTATTTTTAAAAGCAATTGTTGCTAAATATCTCGTTAACGAATTCTTTTGAATTTGAAATGTATTCTTTTGTAAAATTAAAAAATGCTTAATTTAAATGTGATTTTGACGAATATATTTTTATTAAATTTATAAAATTTGATAAATGTAACAAATGAATCAAAGATTTACTGTTACATAAAAAATTATATTAGACAAATAAAGTAAATAAATTTTTGTATTTATTTCGTAACTGGGAATAAATAGTTATGAAATTTTAATTAAATGTCAATAAAATTCGAAATATATCCAAACCTTTGAATTGTAAGTAAATGATTTACCAATTATAAAACCTTCAGTATAGGTTTTAAATTTCTATATCAATTGATTGAAAGTGATTTGAAAACCACAAAATCTAATAATGAAATTAAACTTTCAAATGTATTAAACTGTAAGTAAATGATTTACCAATTATAAAACCTTCAGTATAGGTTTTAAATTTCTATATCAATTGATTGAAAGTGATTTGAAAACCACAAAATCTAATAATGAAATTAAACTTTCAAATGTATTAAACTTTATTAAATGACATTTTTAAAATACCGTATTTTAGAGAATATAGAACGCTCTCGATATTAAGACACAGATTTTCGGGATTAGTTATTTTTATATATAATTTAGCCATGAACAACATAACGTTGGTAATTTGAATATATAATGCTATTGTTGAGTTAACGATTTTTATGTTCTAACTCAACTTGATGTCTTATAATAATAAGACAAAATACAGGTTCACAAAAGGTTTATTGAATATAACAAATTATATATACACAAATGAATATTTACCTTTACCAAATAAATAAATTGATTTTATAGAATTTAAATATTTTGTATCTTTTGCGATAAATCACTATATATATTTCCCTGAGTTAAGCTATGTAATCTTTATGCTCCAGATTTTGCTTTCAAGTTAGTTTCCAACTTGAAGCTCTTCTTAGATTGAAATTTTAAGGTGTGAATTGATTTAAAAATCCTACAGTATTTATAATTTTTCCCTATTGCTGTTTTAAATGTTATTTTATTTTTCAATAATAATGTTATAAATAAGTTTTTCTTATTATCTATTTTGAATATGGGGGTGGTTGGGTATATTATTACTATTTCCATTATGTATTATCGTGTATCATCTCCATTATTATTGTTAGATGCTGTAAAAACTTCATTTAATTCAAAATTTGTATTCATTCAAAGTTCAAATATTTATTCAAATCAAAATTATATCTTTCATATTTCCGAAAATTTAAACAAATCAACAACGCAATTTAAATTTCATTTAATTTAATTATTTATTTACTTAAATTTTATATTATTTAAATTTTATTTTATGTTATATTTTAATAATTAATATAACAACTTATAATCAGATATTTAAAATATTTATTCTAATTTATCAAAAGTTAATTAAAATCTTATTTTTTAATTTTAATCATTTTAAAACTTAATTTATGTCCGTTGATAATTATACTTAAATATCCTCACATCCCTCTTCTTTAAGAAATCCTTTCATCTTCTCTACGTTTCTTTGAATCAATCTTCCATTGGCGTCTCGTAACGAATATCGTCTATAATGTATCTTCTAGATAACTTCGTATGGTCATTGACCTTGCTTCTACTTTTACTAGTACCGAACCTCCTTTGAACTCTCTAGTTATAATTTTCTCAAGTGGTTTTTTCATGGCTTGACCTACCGGTTTATTACTGTACCATCGTTCTCTGCATCTTTTCCTTCCGAATACCACCTCAGCTAGATTTTTCCCAATATTTTTTTGAAACGTTGCGTTCAGTGTGAATTCAATTTCCGGCAATACATCTGACCAACCAGTCCGAGCCCCTCTTTTTAGTGATGCGTTTACATAATCTCTTATTGTCCTGAATTGCCTCTCAACACTTCCATGTGTATTATGGTGATAAGGACTCGAAAAACATATTGTGATTCCCATTGATTCTGTGAAATTCTTTATAACTTTTGACTTAAATGCTTTTCCACAATCTACATGAATCTCTTTTGGTGCTATGAACTTTAAATTCCATTTGTTATTCATCGTTTCTTTTAACTTGTTCTCATCCTGTTTATCACTGCTGACAATGAAATGTGCCTGCTATATTGATCAATTACTGCAATAATATATTTTTCTTTCTAAACGTCTCTGGGAATGGTCCGCATGTCTATGTATAATTTCTCCCATGGTTCATCTGCAGTACGTTTAATTGTCTCTTCTTTCGTTTTTGTCGTAACTACCTTTGTATCTTTGACATGGTTCACAAGCCTTAATTATTTCTTTCACTAATTCTTTTATATTCTTCATATCATAATGTTCAGCTATATATTTTGGCACTATCTCAGCTCTTGCATGTGATTATAATACGTGCATCTCTTTTATCATTTCTTATTCTTCGGCACTCATAGTGTCCCTTCTTTTGTCGTAACCACCACTTCTTTCAAAATATATTTCCAAAACAAACTTTGTGTTATATTCTCTTTAATTTTTCTAATTTCCTCATCATCTTGTTGCCATTTACAACTTACTATTTTCTTACTATTTAATTGCTTTGTGATCCGTTCTCAACGTAAATCTTTTGTCGTACAGGTAATGATTAAAATGTTGGCAAAAATAGTAAATAGCGAGCAGCTCCTTTCGCGTACTGCAAAAACCTTTCTCATGACTACTCATTGCATGTGATCATTATGCTATTACCTTTTCGTAACCATTATTATCTCTTTGTGATAGTACAGCCCCAATTGTATCAAAACTAGCGTCTGTATCTAGTATGAAATCTCTTGTAAAATCTGGATATCCCAAAACAGGTGATTCCGTCAATGCTTTCTTCATATTTTCAAAAGCCCTTTCACAGTTTTCTGTCCATATTAATTTCACATTATTCTTTCCATATAGTTCCTCCAAAATTCTGGCTTTCTTAGCATAGTTTTTGATAAACCTTCTATAATAATTACATATACCCAGAAAGCTTCTTAGATTCCTTATACACTTTGGCTTCTGGAATGACTTAATTGCTTCTAGTTTTGATGCTTCTAGTTTCATGCCATCCTTGTTAATAATATGTCCTAAAAACTTTAGTTCTCGCGTAAGTATGTGACATTTTTCTGGATTTATTCTCAAACCTGCTCTTCCAATTCTTTCTAATACCTCATATCCGATTCGTAATTTCTATAGCTTTTTTATCTCTACTTCTGGTACTCTTTCTCTTACCGTATAAACCTCTTCACTCATCTGCCTAATCTCGTGCAACTTCTTGATCTTCTTTATTTCTTCTGTTCCCTAGATTTCATCAGCCAATAACTTAATTTTCAGTTTCCTTCCAGCGGAACAGTGTACCAATAACACTTCTAACTTATCTGCCATCCATTCGTCGCTCCTCAGCTTGTCCACCAGACTTAATTTTTTTTAAATATACCTTTGGTTCTTCATTTGTCTGCCTGTATTCGAATGCAACTTTAATATCTTGACTTATTGTGGTATTCTTAATAAACGCTTTCCGCTGTTTTTCTCGATAGTCTTTAATCGACGGATCCACGTATAAATATTTCTTTTTAATCTCATTATTAATCCATAGTTCAACCAGTATCTCTTGACGAAAACACGTTAATTTATCGACCCGGAAATATTTCTCACATTGCTGGATAAATATTTACACACCTCCATCGATTGTTAATTCGTCTGGTGTAAACTTTCTTAATAAAAGTTCCAGTGACGTGGTCGACATGTTAGATGCTGTGAAAACATTTTCATTTAATTCAAAATTTGTATTCAATCAAAAATATATATTTATATTTAATATTATATTTATAAATATTTATTCAAATCAAAAATATATCTTTCATATTTCCGAAAATTTAAACAAATTAAATTTAAATTTTATTTAATAATTATTATTATTTAAATTTTATTTTATTTAATAATTTATTAATTTAAATTGCATTTTATGTTATATTTTAATAATTAATACTTAATAATTAATATAATAACTTATAATAAGATATTTAAAATATTTAATCTAACTTATCAAAGTTAAGTTAAATCTTATTTTTTAATTTTAATCATTTTAAAACTTAATTTATGTCCGTTGATAATTATGCTTAAATATATTCACAATTATTATTACTATTTTAATATTATTTTTATTATTATTATTATTGTTATTATTATTATTATTATTATTATCATTAACACTATTATCATTATCTTATTATTAAAATAATTTTATTTATATGGCACTTAGTGCCTTTTTTATTATTTTCCAACTTAGTGGAATTATTTTCGTTTTTCTCACACCTGCAAGTGTCTTGATTATTTTATTATTTTTCTCAACCAGGCAAGCATTTATTTTATCAAGATGTAGGAAATATTTTGAGTAAATTAATTCATTTTATACATTTATTTTTTAATTTATAAATATTTTTAATTTTTTTAATGGTATTTTAATATTTTTTGATATTTTAATTTATTTTTTAATTTACATTTATTTTATATATTTTACATTTATTTCATTTTGTATATTAGTTTTACCCACACCCACAAGTTATTAATAAATTATTTAGTCAAATATATATTATTATTAAAATCAAATATTATTCCAAGATCATATCGACTCCATATTCTTCTTTTATAATTATAGTTCTGTGTTAAATTGTCATTGTATTCGAAGACTGTGTAAAATTCTATATGAACAATTTTAAACAAAATTTGTTTCTCTTTATTTTATAATATTTGTTAATTTCCAATGTCTATTTTTCTTCCGTTATCTAACACTATATTGTTAACTGTATTAGCAGTATTCCTATCTTACGTGTGTTGATGCTGTTGATGCAAAGCCACGAAAACGTATTCATAATGGATGAAGAAAAAAAGACGGCATACTATCTTACGTTTCAAATCATTAAAATGATTATTGTTTTTTGTTTCCGATACAGTTCAATCAAAGTAAAAATCAAAATGGAAATACCTTTAATTCGAATTGAAAAATATTGTATTTAATAAAAAAAATATGGAAATTTACATATATCCTACCATTAGCCGTCGTTTGGGTGGCGGTTATGTTTTCCAACCGACCGCTAAATTGCAAAACTTTATTCCCAACTTCTTTTTTCTCCTTGCGTTCACGGTCAATGCGAAGAGGTGTAAAAAATATTAAATAGTCAAAAACAATATCCATCTTTTGATTCTTTTTTATTTGGCCCCTAAACTTCTGTTTGACAGTTAATCCAACCCTCAGAATGAAATTTTTGGAGACTGCTGTTGTAGTGTATGATTATAATCGTGAAGATAAGCAAGGTATAGTGATATCTGTCATTACATCACAAGCAATAATAAGCATAAATGTATTTTGACTTGCAAGCATATTACGTTGCGGTATTTTTAATATTTATAATAAATTAGCGTAGGAAAAATAAATCAAACAGTAATCTGTTTTCTTACACTTAGATAATAAAATTACAATTATAGATCAATATTTTTATTAAATAAGAAAAATAAGGCTATGCTGAAAATTCTTATTAAATAAATATAAATATTGATCTATAGTCTGAAATGGAAATAAAAAAATTGATAATGATCTTGTAAATGAAAGGCGAAAACATACATATTTTTTAAACGTTTAGTTGTATCGATTATAATTTTTAATATTAATTAATTGGTGTCTATTAAGTATTTTTATAAAAAATAATTATACTGCTTGTTACATTTTGTCAAAACGTCTTACACCCAGAAAAAGCATCTGATACAGTGGATGTTTTTCGGTCTGAGAAAGCCGGCACTTGAGTCAAACTAGGTTTCACTCCAACAGAAAAACACCTTTTAGAAGCATCGTACAAACCTGCATATCGCTTTGTCCAGAAAAATGCCACTATTGCAGAAACTCTAGTAAAGCCCTAGTAAAACTCTAGTTTGGTCACACTATAACATCACCTACTTGCAAAGAAAATCAAAATATAGCAAATGACGAAACGAATGCAATAAAATAAAATCAAGAGTCAAAATATACAAAATAATGAATAATTTAGTAGATATATATGTATATATGGAGACCCCAGCCATTTGGAAAACCGAAATGGTGAATGAAGAGATAAAATTAACTCTTCTTCAAAAAGTGATTAAATTTTCAATAGCAATTAGCATACTAAGAAATGCAAGAAATCTTCTGACTAATTATTTTGTTTTTGATAGGACATGATCTATAATTTGGAAATTTAATTATTATTTTTTCCAAAATCGCTATAAAAAGTAGAAACAATAACGAGCAGCACCACAATACAGCGATCGTAGAAAATTACATTCAACAGATTTGGAAATAAAATTAAATAAAGATTGGTCAATTATATAAGTGTGAAAAGGCGATCGCCCTTTGCGTAATCTGCCTTACCGTTTTGAGAAAAAACTGCAAATATATTGAACTATTGATGTAACTATTTAGTGTATTCGGATCAAATATATTTATTGTGTTAAGTTTTTCTTCATTGATTTATAATGTGAGCACGAGAAAAGCCAGGTCATCAACTTAAATATTTAACATCTTCGATCGATGTATAATAGATATTACCAAAAAATAAGATTATTCTACTGAAGAATGAACAGCTTAAAAGAATAAAATTGAACAGAAAAGTATATAAATTATAATCTTCCTAAGATAATTTTAAATGAATTGCATATATTTTTATATCTTAAAACTTTCAGATAATTTGGAAAATATCAATAAATTAAATACTTTTAAATTCACTAATAAATCATACTCACATTTATTCTTTCATTAATTTAACCTAATAAACAGTGATGGTATCTAGTCAGTTGTTAAAATGATTCCTAAATGACTCAGTTTTTGTTTGACATTACAGCTAAGTAATCATAGACAGGACATTTCTAAACGACATCTTTGCATGAATGTTTACTTGATTTATTATTATTATTAATGCAATTCCAGTTTCTAGTCAAGTTTTTAAGTGGTTTTGTAATAAAACCAATGTAGGTCTTTGATTTAGTTTTAAATTTTTAATGATTGATTTATTTTCTGTTTTACAAAATCGAAATCGAAAATGTTATTTTTCCAGTGGTCTTTGGTAGAATTGTTAAAAGCAAAACTATAAGTCATACGAATCACACAAAAGTATTAGTACAATCCCTCCTCGGTGAATGATTCAACAAATAACATGTAAAAAGTACAATTAAGGATTATCTTAAATCATAATTTTATTTGTGTGATTTATTGTTATGATACTCTATTATATTTTTAACTGTATTAAATTATGACATTAAGAACCAGTTGGTTAATTTTGATGAATCTCATCAGTGGTTATAAAAATCTTAATTTAAATACTCTTACCTTTCATTTTATTTAAAATTTTGTAAAAATAATTATACCTTATCTTTAAACTTTCAAAAAGAAAATTGGTTAGAAAAAATGCTTTAATGTTAGAGTAGTTTTGGATTTTATAATTTTTCGGTATTAATGTTATGTGGTCAATTTTAAAATATTCACTGGTATCAAAATATTCTTAATTTCTTGGAACCTTTTTTTTCTAACCACCGAAACCAAAATTTATAAAAAATATAGTTAATGCACTTAAAAATTTACGAAGATAATTATTTAAATTTTTTTATCAGTTTTTTTATTAGTTTTGTTTAATATCGAATTTTAATTTGGCAGTGAATAATTAATTTTTAATTTATTGAAATTAAATTTGATTAGTTTAAATATTTAAAATTACATGATATTCTATGATAACTATTTGAATTTAAAAAAGTATTTTAAATATAAATTTTTTGCTTTTATTACATTGAAAATTAAATAGAAATTATGTTTAATCAATACTGTAATCCCTTAAATGTGAACTCCATTAGGCCATTATTCTACTCCAACCCGATTAAATTTAGCTTCCAAGATATTGACATAGTGTCCTTAAAATTCCCAAAAGAGAAAATTCAGCCGTTATTCTTACAAAAAGAAATAAAAAATTTAAATTTAATAGGAAAGGTGAAGTCTTGACTACCTTTAATAAATATGATTACCCGTTGAAAAATTTTAATTGCCTTTAAATAAATATCACATATTTTTATCAATTAATTTGATATAGTTGCCATGTCTCACTAAACCAGATTTCATGAATCAAGGCATTCCTACAGATGCTTTCAATGAGTTCATATTGAAGAACTCGAATGAATTTCCAGAAAAAGAATTAAATGAAAATTTAGAGTCTTTGGAATCTAACTGTCATTTAACATTCTTTAAAAGAAATAAAGAAAAAAATTACGCACGTCAAGTGAATTTAATCTTTTAAAAAGAAAACAAGTTAATTCTATTTAGGTAATTTTAAACGAACCTTGTAAATTATTTAAGGAGCTTATTCCAAATCCTGCATGGGAATGGCCATTCGAATTTGACATGTTTCAAAAAAAGGCAATTCTAGCTTTGGAAGATTCTAAATCAGTATTCGTAGCTGCTCATACGTCAGCGGGCAAAACTGTTGTGGCAGAATATGCAATTGCCATGTGTCATAATAGGGGAGCTCGTGTTATCTATACCAGTCCGATTAAAGCACTTTCAAATCAAAAATATCGTGAATTCAAGTACATAATAAAATTATCGCTAATCACTAATTTGAGTAATTAAGAGTTACTTTCGGCAATGAAAATGTTGGCTTGCTAACTGGCGACATAAAAACTGGCTCTAATCGTTATATCCTTGTTATGACAACGGAAATTCTTCACAATATGCTGAAGAATAATTGTCCCACCATCCAAGACTTAGAAGTAGTCATAATGGATGAAGTAAACATTTCATCTGTAATTTCTTCTTGAATTTAATAGTTACAGGTCCATTATTTGAACGATGATTCCCGGGGTCATATTTGGGAACAAATCATGATTCTTTTACCGAATAGAATTCAACTGGTAATGTTAAGCTCAACAGTTCCGAACACTATGGAATTTGCAGAATGGCTTGGTAGAATACGCGATACACAAATTCAAATTATCAGCACCATCAAAAGACCGGTACCATTAGAAATGCATTTGTTTACCGGAACTGGTCGATACAACCGCGATCAATTGTTTCGAGTGATGGATAGCAACAAAAATTTCCTTATTAAAGGTAATATTATAGAGATGGTTACTTGTACAAATAATTGTAGGTTATGAACAAGCGGACGAAGCAATTAAAATTAATAATGAAAAATCTATGAAGGAATTCCAATCCAAACCAGCAAATTCAAACCAGCAACAAAATCAAATGGTAAAATCTTCATCAAAACAATCTAAGTATATAAATCCCGGTAAGCTATTAAGAAAAGTGATTTTTCGTATAATTATTTAATTAATTTAGAATTGAAATTGAAACAAACTGGATGTTGTAATTCCGCAAATAAAGATCATAATCAGTGGCTAGCCTTGTTTGAACTGTTAAAAGAAGCGGACAACTTACCCGTAATTTGTTTCTTATTTTCACGGAAAAGAATTCAAAGTACAGCAAATGATTTGAAATCTTTAAATCTCTTAAATGAAAGTAAAATTATTATTATAGTTTATGAGGAAAAATAATATATTAGTTGAAAAAAATAATGTGAAAAGGTATTTCAAAGAAATAATCAATAGAAAAATGCAAAATCCGTCAGATAAAAAATTGCCTCAAGTTATCGAGATGCAAGAAATGCTCATGAGAGGTCTTGGCATGCATCATGCAGGATTGCTGCCAATATTAAAAGAGGTATAAATTAATTTATTTTATGATTTTAATAAATCAATTTATTAAAGATAGTAGAGATACTTTTCTGGCAAGGATATGTCAAAATTTTATTCGCAACCGAAACTTTTGCAGTAGGAGTAAACATGCCTGCTAAATCGGTCGTCTTTTATAGCATACAAAAACACGATGGTTTAAAGAAAAGGCTTTTGCTAGCAGGAAAATTTATCCAAATGGCGGGTAGAGCAGGCAGGCGTCGTCTTGACAAAATTGGAAATGTTATAATTGTTATCAAACCTGGAACAATTATATATTCACAAGAGGATTTGAAAAAAACTCTACTACGATCTGTTGGGCAATTGGAATCTAAATTCAAAATCTAATATAACATGATTTTAAGTCTATATAGAAACAAACAATTTAATATTCAGGTTTTCGACTAACTGCTTACAGTAAATATTTTAACGGTTATTATTAAACACATGATTAGACACAGTTTTATTGAAGCTGATAGGTTGAAAAAATATGACGACAACTGTCATGAATATCAAAAATTGTCAGATCAATTGAGATTGTTCAATAGTGATGGATTAAAATGCACCACAAACAATTGTCGAATTGAGGATGTGATTTTATATCATCAGGTATCCAAATGCCCATTTCGAACATTAACACTGACTTGATTACCCATTTAGAAAAGTATAGAGTATCGATTAATACGTAAAAATATTAAACAAATTATTGAAAACAAAAAAGAAATTCTAAACTTCTTGATTCCTGGTAGAATAGTTATTCTAGATTCATCCGGTGTGTCAGGAATCGATAATCAAAGAAGATATCTGATACCTTCAATTATATTAGGTACTATACCCCAGACAACGGGCAATAATAAATTCAAAATCAAAATCCTTACACATGATCTATTGATTAATGAGAACCAAAAAGATGGAAATGAATCAGTAAAAGATGATCTTTTGGTGCCAATACATCCTGTTGATAAAGAAGAACGTAGAAAGGTTACAATTCTTTTATTGAACTCTAAATTAATAGTCAAACCTCATTTAGATCAATGATATATATCCGAAAATTCTTACAGTCTCACTTAATGAAATAAAAAAATATGTAATACGAAAATAAAAATAGATGTGCAAAATTTAGAGAAATACTGGATGACAAGATTTTTTCGTAGGACAAGTTGGTCACAGTGGATAAATGATAATTTTGAAATGAGAAATGCTATGCTCTCGATATGTGACAATGTGTGTAAATTCATTGAAATGGCTAACTATGAAAAAGAACTGAATATAAAGGTAACTTGAATGATAATTATTATAATTTATTGGTTTTCTTTAGGATACTCAATTGAAATCTCTTATTCAAACATACATCTCTTATGAAAGTTCGCAGAGTTCATTATTACTGCACCCGAGTGTCAAGTGTCAATCATTAAATAATCATATCAAACAAGTTGGTATTATTGAAAAAACAACAGTAACAATCGATAAATTACAACAAAACTTATCAGATGAAAACCTAGCATTTTTACCTGAATATAGAAATAACGTAGCCTTTTTAAAGGAATTTAATTTTATTCATCCAAAAGCGGACACAATTAAATTAAAAGGTAGAATTGCTTGTGAAATTGAAACGTACGAAATTGTTGTGACGGAAATAATTCTGTCTGGGATATTACAAAAAGCGTTACCATGCGACATTGTAGCATCATTATCATGCATAATATTTGAAGGGAAATTCAATAATAATCAAGCGTCTGAATTCAATTTTAAAAAGAACCCTCCATCTTTACAAAAAATTATGATTGAAATTTTTAGAATTGTTGCTGAAGTAAAATATTATGTTTTGATTTAAAAAATTGTATTCGTTTTAAAGATAAACAGATCTCAAGAACACTGTAATATAATTGGTCACGAAATTCAGATCGATTGCGGTTTAGCAGAATCAATACGAATGTGGGCATCGGGTGCAAAGTTTTCGGACATTGTAAAAGTGACAGATACACAATGTGGAGACATTGTTCGATGTTTACAAAGACTTCACGAACTACTTCGAAATTGTGAATCTGCGGCCAAAGTCATGCTAGATTTTGAGACTGCAGCTTTATTCCAACAAACTCAAGAATGCATTTTAAGAGGAATTATTTCTAGTTCTAGTCTTTACACTGATAACTAAAAATAAAAATTTTGTTTTAAGGTTACTTTCTTTATTTCTTATGACTTGTCAATTTTATTCAGTTTTATTTAATCAACAAATAGGAGAAAAGTAGTAAAATTTGGAGAAAGCGTGCAGGCAGTTTGTTTTACTGCATAAAAAAGTACGTGGAAATCAGTGATATTTAAGTCGATGCCAAATCAACAAAAAGAAATTCATAAAAATCCACATCAATGAAGTAAGGAAAAGTTCTTTTATTTATTTATTATGTTATTATTTAATATTGAGGACCCATAAACTTTTTATCAAATCTAATTTTTATGTGAAGTATTAATTCTCATTGGTTTGTTTTATTCTACAAATTTTTATTCCTACAGGATTGTTATCATTAAATACTATTGCTTGATTTCATTTTCACTAGTGATGGGTTACAGGGTTTTGATGCTTGTTTTAAACGTCCTTGTGTTTACCCTGGTAACGCCATATAAATATTTTCTAACTACCACTCGGCACCCGTTGCTAGGCAACGTTGGAAATGTGTTCGAGTGGGTGGATCGTCCGCAAAAAGTGAGCGCTATTACTAATGCTGTAATTGCTCGGACAATCCCTGGGTCCAACGAGCTGTCGTTAGGAGACTTGTGCTCGCTTTAATCTATTGGGTCCCTATGTAAGCCCCTGAACTTTTTATGGGTACAACCTCGTTTCACTTATTAAGAAAATTACCAATGGAAGTAAAAAATGTGAACATGTATATTTCAATCACATCGCAAACTCAATTCATATATTGGTCAGATTTTTGTTCGCTAGTCAAGCGGCTCGGCGCTTCGCTCGCTCTTTTCGTCCGGGTCTGTAACTGTTGGTTGTGGTTGTGGTAGGAGTTGCGATTGTTGCTGGGGTCCCGCCGGTTCACGATATGCCAATTGAGCCGGGGCAAACACGAGAGGGTAGGTTACCGCTGCCCCTTCTTGACAGGCAGACAGGGCAACCTTCAACCCTTTTATCTGGATTTTTAGACTCTGAACTAGTTGTTTCTCTTCGGCCCACCCTTTTTGGGCTGTCGTGAGCCGTTGGTATAGGGATTTGACCTTCCTGGGGTCTATCCAGGTAGATTTAACTTGCTGGGCTTCTCGAGTTAGCTGTAGGATCTGTTCGAGAATGTTTTTGTTGGCTTGTTTCACTCGCTTTAGCTCGATTTCACATATTTGTGAAGGCTCCATTTTTATAATGGGAAGTATTAAAGTTCTCATTTATTTGTTAGAAATTTTTAGTCATGGGGTTAATTCAAACACATAGTATAAAAGTAGGTTACAAAATCATAATAGTAAAAGCATATTTTCAGAGATTTCATTTTTTATTTAAGAATTACAGAACCGAATTTCGGAAGTCACTGGGATTCGGAATCCCGGAAAAACTTTTCTATCCCTTCTTCGGGAGAATAGCCCGGAACGATAAGCACGTATCGCTTCGTGTTGCGGGTCGGTCTTGGGTTGGATGGATAGACGTCCGCGAGTCATCCGCAGGCGAGATCGTCTTCCACGTTTGCCAGGTAACTGCTGGCTCGATCAACTAAGGCGTTGATGCTTCTTGAGATGGGTCAGGAGTGCTTGGGCCCCCTTAAGAATGTCTTGGGCCGGACTGGGATCATTTGTCTGTCCATCCTTCCGGAATTGCTGCATTGTGCTCTCTATTAGGAGCATGTCCTCCCATCTATTTGCTCCTGGTTGGGGCACGTTGGGGTACCTCTTTTTACTGACGCGCTCCCATGCCTGACGCCATTGGTCGGCTTCCGATACGGAGATCCGAATAAAAGGTCCTGATTTTCCTGAACATAATCATAATCAAACAGGTTTTGTCATCAAAATTCAATAACTGTCACCGAAAATTAGAATTCTTATTATAGTTCCCAAAATGTTTATTATTAGTAAAAAAATGATATCGGGGTTCCTCGTCCTCCTTCCTAAATTTAATTGATACCGGCCTTGAATTCCTGATAAAGTCCGATTCCCCATCTCCAACATCTCAAAAGAAACACCTCCACAACCTTGCGGTATGGGTTATGAATATGTCGGTGGGTGACAACCTTACATTATTCCATTTATCTTACCGCCCGACGACCGTTTAATAATTGCCCTTCCATTGATATCAATAATTAAATAAGGTAAAAATAAACAAACACGTTGTCGTAACTTTAACGTCCACTTTGGACATTTTAGATGTCCCCTTTATATTAATTCAAAGGAAAATCATTCTTGTCATGCTATACTAGCTCTTTTACCTATTTAGTCGCTTGGGAGCGTCCTTAATTATGGAATGAGGAGAAAACTAGATGGGGTGAAAACTGTATATCGTAAGCAGACTCTTGCTTTAAACTCATATGATAGGGCTATGAAAATCAACTATGATTATCTCTAAGCGGTTGAAAAGGTGGCTTGATATTTCACCATGTCCCTTGATTTCCCTAGCATTCTTATATTCCGTAGCGTTTATATGTAAATTCTCTGATCCACAATGAAGCTGATCGATTTTGTGGATGTCGTCTTAATGGTCGCCGATAAGCAAAGTTAACAAAATTAGCCGTCTAAATTCATCACTTTTAACAAATCACAAATATTAAAATTACTTATTAATAGTTTAGTTCCTTTTTTAATTATCAAAGATATATTACGATTAAATTGTTATCAGTGGTGGGTTTCTGGGTTTTGATATTTGAGACTATACGGTTGTTACCCAGACAACCCCATACAAATATTTCCTTTGCTTACCACTCGGCACCCGTTGCTAAGCAACGTTGGAACTGTGTTCGAGTGGGTAGATCGTCCGCAAAAAGTGAGCGCTATTGCTAATGCTATAATTGACCGAACGATCCATGGGTCCAACGAGCCGTCGTAGAAGACTTGTGCTCGCTTTAAGTTGTTTGGTCCCTTTATGTCGAAGTCCCTATCGTTTATTTAGCTATTTTGACAACATTAGGTTGGAAACAAAATGGGTGGTACTTCTTATTTAAACCCTTTTACAATGTCGTTTCAAACCACTTAGGATGATATAAATATAACAAGGTATATATAGAAGCTACAATTTCCATCCCGCTTTATTCGTCGATTAAATACATGGTCTATGATAGTCCAGGCTTATTTGAAAATCGAGCGGCTCGGCGCTTAGCCCGCTCTTTACGTCCAGGTCGACGACTGTTTGTTGCTGTTGTGATTGGAGTAGTGGTCGTGGTAGGAGTTGACGTTAAGATTGTCGATGGGGCAGTACTCGCCTCGCGGTAGGCCAATTGAGCAGGGGCGAAGACTAGGGGGTAGGTCACCGCTGCCCCTTCTTGACAGGCGGACAACGCTACCTTCAGCCCCTTTATTTGAGTCTAGGCCTTGGGCCAATTGCTTCTCTTCTGCCCATCCTTTTTGTGCCGCGGCAAGTTTTTGATATAGCGATTTGACCCTCTTCGACTCTATCCACGTTGCCTTGGTTTGTTGTGTTTCCCCAAAAATGATTATCGGGCTGTTTCTCTATGTGGTTAAAACCGGAATCTTCACTCAATAGATTAACAACTAGAATACCTATAACACCAAAGATCAGTGAGATTAACGATGGTGAATATATTTATTAACACAAAAAAAAATTGATTATTATACTTAACGTTGAAGTGAAAGGGTTTTATCATATTGGAATTTGTTTTGTGCGGGAGACCACGATTTACTAGTATGTACAGAATCATTCAGGTCATCGATTTTAATCCAGAGGGTTTACCTACTGACTCTCTTGGGCTCTCATTTGGCGGGGGAAAGCTATACAGTTTTGATTCTGAATTTTTTCTAATGCTCGGGTATAATTAGAATCTCGTTAATAAAAATAATCAAAAATTTACTCGTCGGAGGGGCTTCTGAGGCATCCAGAGAATTGGGTTTTAGATTTTCTCCTGGGTCGTTTGGTGAATTCATAACTTTCAACTAGGTTAGAATGATGTACTTCTTCTGACGTCAGATAATATATTGGTGAGTGTGCGTGGTGTGTGCCGGATGATCGGGTAGGTAGACATGAATGAAATGTCAATTACAGCATGACAACAGCGAGGTGGATGTTTATATTGGTTGATCGGCGGAAATGTCAGCGAGTTTTATTAAGTTAAAATTGTTTATTTCATGGATTGTAAATTTATGAAATTCAGTTTAGGCTAATTGTACTTTAGAGTTTCGAGTTTTGTGAGTTATTTGGTAAGTTTTATTAGCTAGCCTCCATCCTAATGAGTTTCTCATTTGAAGGAATTTAGCGTGCAATGCGTGTGAATTCGGGGGATCAGATCACCCTGCCATTTCGCGGGAGTTCCATATTTCCTTAGTGTTGGCTGTAACTGCGTTTTGGATTGTCCCTATCTCTCGCAGCTGATCGCCCAGTTGGTTTATCAGAAAAGTTTGTTGATTTCTTAACTCTCTGGTCGTCTGGTAATTTATAGTATAAATTCAATTAATTAATCTCGGCATGAATTTTAGGGACTTATCTTCGTTAAAAGTTTTCATAGCGGCACATGCAGTCAGAAGTTATTTGTCGGATCTATCTTTCTCCTTTTGGATATCACAGGCTGTTGTCGTGATTTACTCAGTGAAGTCTCTATTCAGATTTTATTTTGCAATTTGGTATTATTATTCGTTATCAATCACGACAATGAAAATTGGTTCTGGGTATGACGGAACTCTAGTCTAGCCGAACCTTCAACAAAATCGAGTTGCTACGCTCGTCAACTGGGCTTTGTCTTATAGTCCTAACTCTATCATATCGGTGTGAATTTAATGGAATCTTGACGATATCTTATGCCTATTCATGGTGAAGCTGATTTTGGTAAGTGGGTGTTTTTCATTTTTAATAAAATAAAGTTTAAACGTCTTTAATTTTATCTTGAAAATTTTTAATAGTAAGGTAAACTTTTCATAATGTTTATAACAGTTACAGTGAAAAATTTTTATCGACTCTTAAAAGTTTACGATGATTACTTCAGGGATTTTTCTATATAAGACCAATTATTAGGGTGGTATGCTCGCAATGATCGCTTAATAGTTAGAATTATTCCTATAAACCGTATCTGGAGATTATGGTAATAGTATGAGACTATAGTCGATTTAATTTAAATGATTTCATTCATTACACGGGCATTCGAAAAAGGCGCGTCTATGCTCTGACTTAGAACCTGATTAAATTCTCTGCTTTACTAGAGGTTTGAGGTGATTTGTTTAATAACAATTAAAAATCTTTAGTTTAAAGTCAAGTTAATTCGTTAATTATTTCATTTTCATAGCAGCGATTTCATATTGATTTATTCCCCGTAACCTTTCCCTTTAATAAGCCTTAAACGCATTTCATGTTCATATTATATTTAATGAGTGCCCATTGGACTACTCGGTGTGGTGATTTTGAGCCGTGTGTAGAATAATTTAGGTCGAATTTACAGAAAACGAGAAACGAGGAAGTAGCCAAAAGACCCCTTCCTTATTTCTCCTTTCTTCTATACGGAATAGTATTGACGTTCCAATCCCTGCGTTCCGCACGCCGGGTCTTCACGGGCACAGATCATTGGCGATATTCCACGCACTTACACGAATCTGGATAGTATGTTGATTTTTCTGACTTGCGTCTTGGCTGTGGGCCGGAAAAATTTCGACCATAAAACAATTAATTATGAAAAGTAAGTTAATTTTAAGCATCATAAATATTTATTAATATCTTAAAACAATGTACAAATTACTTGACCAAAATTCTCCAAAAATTAATATAAAAATACATCTCCCCCCACGCCGACATCCTAGCAGAGCGCTACCGAGGTTGCGAGGACGGGACGTGGAGAGAGAGTTTCCAAATAAAACTTCTGCTCACCTAAAAATGAACTTGAATAGATTTTCAAAAAAATTAAATTCAAAATTTGGTTTTTGATTCAAAAATGGTTAAATTTTATGTGAAAATGCATCGGTATTTATACCTATTTTCTGTCCCTAACCTTGCGTGTTATTTTTGATTTGGTAAAACAAAATTCGACCTTGTTATTTTCTAGTGTATTCTAATCTTTATTTTTATTATTTTTTCAATTTATTTTGATAATTTTTATTTGAAATTTTTATTGAATTATTTCTAATTCAAATTCTTTGATTTAAATTTCATTTTCATGAAATTTTATTGATTTATCAAATTTCGGTCGAATTTGTTGTTATGTTTGTGTTTGTATCGTGCGGATCTTGTTGCATTTTGTTATTATTTTAATTTATTTTTATGTTTATTATTTTATATTTAATTATCTTTTTTCTCATATTTGGTAGGGTTTAATTGATGTTTTAATAGGTTTGAGTTTAAATTTGCATGTTATATTTGCATGTGTTACCGATTCATTTAAACATTTTTCAAGGCCGTATGTGTTCTGGCCCAACATCAGTTTTATTTTCTTGTACCATTATTAAAGATCTATTAAAATTAAATTGTTATCAATTTTCTCATATAATTATTAAAGATACATTAAAATTAAATTGTTATCGGTTTTAATTTATTATACAATTATTAAAGATACATTAAAATTAAATTGTTTTAATTTATTATACGATTATTACAGGTTCAAAGTCGGGAATTTTAGAATTTAAAGTCGTAACGAAACTCTACCTTCAATCTGTGGGTTTGAACTCTGCATCACTTCCCCACTGGATATCCCGGTCGGGACGTCCCCGTCGGTGCAATCGTGAGATGGATTCATTCTTGGAATATTGTCAAACACAAAATTTTTAATTGAACGGAAGCATTGACCTCATCTTATATAATCGAACTATTGGTGGGTGTAGCCTGTGTGTGTATGTTATATTTACGCATACTTATTTTTCTCACCCGATGTAGTAACTTGTTGATCTTTCTACAAACCATTGTCTCCACTAGGCTTGGTGATGTGATAGAATGACATACTAGCTGCCCTTATGTGCCAGTGCATGCATGTATCCTCCGCTGGGGCGTCTAGACAGCGAGAAAATTGTATGTCTACTACATTCCGGTGATTGATTATTTATTTATATAAATTCGATACTCATTGATAAACACTCACAATTTTACCGGGTCATGGTAAGATAAATTTCGTAATTATTCTATTGCAAATGTCTCTTTTATTTAGATGATAAGTGATTTTTAGCGAGGCTTCCCCTGCTTGGAAAGATTTATTCAAGGCTGGAGTTTCCGGGTTGGTTAACTCTATATAAGATTGGCAATCCCTAATAGATAAACATTGGTAGAATGGAAGATTTGATTCCCGGTAACGATGATTTTGGCAAGATTGTCTTTGACCTACAGATTTCTCAAGGAAGGGTTTGTGATTAAATCATGTTCATGATGAATTAATAGGAGTGTGTTATTTTAGCCGAGGACGATGCGAGAAGATGTTGTTTGAGACGATGATATCGATTCACTCCAATGATCCTTTGTGACGAGCTCAGATCTAACTTATCTTCGTTTGATGAAGATGGATTCTATCTCAACATTTGGCTGTGCTATCATGATTTTTCTATCCTGATCATTATTTTTGTTCGTTATCAATCAGAAGTTTATTGGACTTGGCTTATTAAAGAAGATTTTATTAAATTCTTGTCTTACCGCCGGAATTTATAATCGTTCGCACTACCTCCGTATTCATCGTGAATATTTATGGAATCGTTTTTTGTTTGTCACTCTTTTAAGTGGTTACAAGGTCTAAGTTAAATAATTATCTTATTCAAGGTTTAATTTGGCTTTTAATTTATCTAATTTTAATTTACTTTGGAGATATTACATTGACGCTACTATATCATGATTATCTTTTCTCATGAATTTACATTCCTATAGATTTGGACATTGCCTAGACTAGTGATGATATTAATTAATTGACTTTACTGCAGCTACGGCAGGATATGGAATTTCCAAGCTATTGTATTGATGTTACTAAATTTTTAGGTCAGATTGGTTGATTTTATAGTCGTAGACTTGAAGATCGTGGCGAATAAGGGTTTTCTTACTCTTCCCTCTTTAATAGTTTTATTGATGCTAACTACTACCGGATTTATTTTTGGAAATTTTATCGGCGTTAAACGTACAGGGTCTGGGATTTAGATTCGTTGAATTATTTTATTATTTGTTTTAGAGAGTTAATTATTCAGGTTGTTTTAGAGTTACCGTTAGTCTTTCTTCAATTTAATTTCGATTTGTTATATTATATCGGGGTGGGCATTCTGCTATTTGATCAATTTTAATACGAAATAATGTCTCAAAATCTATAGTTTAAGGTTCACTCATCTTCTATTAGCGCGGAGATACCCAAAAATTCGTAATAGCGTCTGAATTTTTCGAAGCTTTTTAGGTCTATATTGACGGTTGGGGGGGGGTCATAGTTCTAGCTTATTTCTTTTAATTATTTGTAAACGTCTAACAATTTTGATTTACAGTTATTTTAGATTCACAACAACGATTTCCTATTACCCCGTTACCTTCCCCTCGGTTGACCTTAGGCGCATTGTGTTCATATTATAGTTAATGATTGCCCACTGGACTACTCGGTGTGGTGATTTTGAGCCGTGTGTAGAATAATTTAGGTCGATTTAAAAGAAAAACGAGGAAGCAGCTAAAACCACTTCCTTATTTCTCCTTTCTTCTATACGGGATAATATTGACGTTCCGATCCCTGCGTTCCGCACGCCGGGTCTTCACGGGCACAGATCATCGGCGACATTCCACGCACTTACACGAATCTGAATAATATGTTGATTTTAATTACTTGTAAGGTGTCTTGGTTGTGGGCCGGAAAAATTTCGACATTATAGAACAATAAGTTGAATATTATCAATAATTTATTAATAATAAAACAATATAACAAGTACTTGATCCATCGAACAATTCATCATACTAAATACTACTCTCCCCACGCCGTCATCCAAGCAGAGCTCCATCGAGAGTGCGAGGACGCGACGTGGAGAGTTCCAAAATAAAACTTACCCTAAAATAGATTTTTAAGTCAAGATTTTCAAAACGATTTTTGATATCAAAAACGATTAAAATTATGTGAAAATGCATCGGTATATATACCTATTTTTTTGTCCCTAACCTTGCGTGTTCTTTTTGATTTAGTAAAACAAATTTTGACCTTAGATTTTCTAGTGTATTCTAATCTTAATTTTTATTATTTTGAAATTTTATTTGACAATTTTTTCTTTAGATTTTTAATTGAATTATTTCTAATTCAAATTATTTCATTTTTATTTCATTTTCATGAAACTTGGTATTTTTTTTAATAATTGTCAAATTTTGGTCAAAATCATTGGGTTTTCGTGTTATGTTTATATTTAATTCGTGCGGATTTGGTGCATTTGGTTATTATAATTTTATTTTTATGTTTATTATTTTATATTTTATTATCTTTTTTCTCATATTTGATAGGGTTTAGTTGATGTTTTAATAGGTTTGAATTTAAATTTGCATGTGTGTTACCGATTCATTTAAACATTTACAAGGCCGATTGTGTTCTGGCCCAACACTAGTATGTCTAATTATAGGAGGAAAAAAAGGAAAAATTTGTGATATATTTTATTCTCTAGGTCAATTGAATTTTATTAACGAAAACGTCCATGGCATTCATTTAACTTAATTCTATACACTCGAATATTTTCATTTTCGGAATACATCATCCTTATTCAATTTATTAAAAATTTACTACAATTACTTTTTATGATATTTTACAGATTTACATTTTTTACTATATTTATGATACCAACATTCATACAAGAAAATGAAATTGAATTTCATCGTCTAGTCTTATACCAGTGATTCGGAGAAGGGGTATTCAAGTAAATGGTAGTTCGCTGACCCAGCACTCTCCCCGAGTAAACCTCGACACCAGGTTATCTGTAGATTGTGCCTGGCTATGAGGAAAGCTTAAATAAAATACAAAAAGAAGAATATACTACTTTAAAAATGCCAGAAAGAAAATAATATTATTCAACTAACTTTCGTAGAATCACATTTAATATCAAAAGAAAATTTAATAGTCAAAGTTTGAATGGAACGAAAGGAAAATCATCATTGAAAGCGAAGATATTAATCCCAGTAATATTATTTTTCTTGGAATTTTAATAATATTATTATTATTTTATTTTATTAACTTTTAATTATTACCTATTGATAAATTTGAATAATATTTTGGTTCTTGATCATTTTATATTATTGATTTTAGGTTCAGATATGGTTACTAAAGCTTATTAATTTAAGAACATGTATTCTCCTAATATGACCCACTATATGTATTAGGGTGCATCACCAAAAAAACATTTCGTTTATTGAGCTGTCTGCTATTTAGCTTTGTTCCACTGACCAAAATAAGCAATAGTATGCAAAAGAAACAATGTTGCATAATATTTAGAGGTCCCCCTGGCCCATGGGATTTTCTGTTATTGTGTTTACCTTATATTATTATTAACCTTAACAATTTATATAATCAGTTTTGCATATTAGCTGCAGAAAAACATGGCGGAACAAATGTCATATGAGCTAACAGAACCATGTACAACATCATCAGAAGGCAAGTCTATTGCTGAAAACAAACGATTTACTCCATAAACATGTACATCAGTTCAGTTCAGCTGTTTACATATTATGATTTGCGTCCTTTTGGTGACTTTTTCGTATGTATAATTGTGTTATGCGAGATAAAAAAATAAGTTTTTTGTCCTAACTAATTGTTTTGACCAGAAAAAAACTTGCCCTTCAAATATCAACACGTAAACACTTAATTTTGAATAAGTCTCCAACATTAAGCTTTTTAAGGCTGCACCCCGATTAGTAACGGGTACTGGCATCATAGTTTGTCTACGGGGGACCTCTAAATCAAATCGGATGTTAAAAATATTTCACCAAAGTTATCTATAATCATACTGGAACACATCAGAAACACAGACAGATCAAAAGTAGACAAAAAAAATTTTGACATGCAGTTGTGATGCACCCTAATATGTATATTCATTCACCATATAGTTGTCTTGATATATTGTTTATTTATTTATTATTTAAAAAAAAAAGTTTTGAAATTGCAAAACTTTCATGAATTTCATTATCTATTAAAATTGATTAATTTTTATATTTTTCGTTTTTAACGGATAATCTACTGGAATTCGATTTAGGAAAAAAATAAGATGATTTGGCAAGTCGAATTATTTGTGCAAGGACTTCCCCAGGATGAAAAGAAAAAATTCTATTTCATGCCTATATCGAGATTTTGATTATTAGGATTTGTTAAGAAAAATCCCGTTGAAAATTTTGTTGAAATACAACGATTTTAATTAATATTTTATTTAATGACAATTTGATTTATTTCTTTAGAGTTATAAAGAAATTAAATAAAGATAATGAAATTTTTTTAATAAATAAAGTGCAAAGGAATAGTTTATCAAAATTACATAAAATATTAATTTACCAAGTTCCATCATGTGCGAGAATTCATGAAAATTGCAAGAAAAAAAACATGGAGAAATGGAAAAAATTTTAATTTACCTCACTGAGTTGGTATGTTGAAATTCCTTTCTAAAAATAGATTGGAATTTCTTGTTTCAATTTACTCGTTTTTGATCCGAGTTTTACAGGGTTTTTATATCGATGTGGATCAAATAAGTTTTAGATGAGTTTTTAGCTCAGAATGGTACATGGTACCCTATATATATATATATATATATATATATATTTGCGTAAAAAACAAAAAAAATTATTTGAAGAAAATTTGAAAATGTTTTTGATTTCGTCGCCGGTTTTGAATCGAAATCAAATTATTATCCATTGATGTAACGAATTGTTTTTATGTATCAGCCCTTTATTATTATGCCTTTACTAGGTTTAAAAGTTTTTGTCATTGCAGTTTTGATTCCCAAACCAATTTCTTAGCCTTAAATGATAATATACTAATTAAATCTTTGGTAAAAATTTTAGTGAATAATAATAAAACCAACAATGAAAAATACCCTTCAGTCGCAACGAACTGAATCGATGATCCGACGAATGGAGGAAACGTGTCGAAGGCCTGACCAAGCCAAGAAGTTAACACTAACAATGAGTTGCTAAAGTTCCAATATATGAAAGTGATGGAGAAATTCCAGCAGTTGCAAAGAGAAAAATGAACAGCTGAAGTTGAGGGCAACGATCCGAGATTTGATATTACAACATGTTAGTACTGCGGAGATAAACTGTGCCAGTCACCCATGTGTTGCACGTCAGCAAACAAATTATTCCCACGTCAACGGAATTGAACATCAACGCAATATCTTCCACTCTACCACATAAAACAAATCCTAATAAGACTCGCCCAAGAAAAGCCGAGCGAGAAAGAAAACAAAGATTAAAGAAGCCAGACTATTGGGGCAAATTAGGAAATTAACATCAAACATTTTAAAAAATTAAGACAATTTTTAGTTGAGTATCTATCTTTATTGTCGTTATGAATTTGTCAACGATTTATTTTCTTTTGAGTTCGATATTGTTTTTACTAATATTAGATACAGTGACATTCAAAACGAGCAAGAAACCTCATATTCTAGCTCTTGAACCCAAAGATTTACCCAGGTATCAGCAGTCATGGAAATATGGCTCACCTTTGGCTGGAAACCGTCCATTGGAATTCAGTTCCAATGTCACTTTTGGCGGGTATTCAATGGTAAAATTTTTTAAGTGCGTATCTGATGGAAAACACTTGGAAGTGGTCGAAACATCTTATTCTTTTTACTATCAGGTACCCAGCAATTTGAAGAGGCTGATATTGTATCAATAGAATTTTAACAAGTTCGTCACTACAGAAAGAATGCATTATTCTTATTAATTTTTATTTAAACTATTTAAACAAGCAGATGTCTCTTTGGCCATAGCCGTAAATGAAGTGTGTTAAAAAGTTAACAGCGATGCCTTGGCCTGCACAAAATAAAATTTTAAGTTTTGGTGAGCGGTCCATAGGGATCCCAATGGCAAAAAATTTGTGATGAGAAAATTGATGGAAACGTTTACAAAATTCAAAAAGAAATTAACATTAAAAACCAGCAAGAAATTTATTTGGAAATAATAATTATCAAAAAATGTCTCAAATGAATTTATTTTGAAAGATGGTAATATTTCGCGAAAATTTAAATTTTTTATATTTACATTGATCATGTAGAAAATAAATGTTGATTTTTTTTCGTCAAATATAAGCAAATTGCTTTCCAAAATAAACTTCATGACAGTAAAATTTATTATTATTGTACAAATGCATGTATCAAATGAATTTATTTTGAAAGATGGTAATATTTCGCGAAAATTTAAATTTTTTATATTTACATTGATCATGTAGAAAATAAATGTTGATTTTTTTTCGTCAAATATAAGCAAATTGCTTTCCAAAATAAACTTCATGACAGTAAAATTTATTATTATTGTACAAATGCATGTATATTTTGATTAAAATAATAATTATTACTAAAAATACAATTTTTAATATATGGTAAAACCAAAATTTACGTAATTACTAATAATATTTACCTAAATTAAAATTCTACAATTAGTATATATAAAAAATTCAGTTTTAATACTAAATTAATCAATAGGAAGTAGATAAAAACAATCAAACGAGCATGAATTTATAATTAATAAAAAACATTAATTCCGAAAGGACAATAGTTAATGTGATTTTCTTTTAAGATTATATTTTTAGTTAATAAATCTCTCAGGTTTTATCGAGTTCAAAAGTCCCAGGCGGATATATGCTTCAAAATCATTATGAAGTTGAATTTTTTATTCGGTTTAATTACAGTCATTATATAATTGTGCTGACGAGAAGTAATTTTATAGTCGCAAGAATTTTTCACTCAATAAAAAATATTTAGAGCTAATGCTAATCCAAAATCATGCAAGGTCCTTATCCCTAATTTTGTCATTCATTATAAATGTTATTTCGTGAGCATCACAATATATATTGAATTAAAATTAACTTTAAACAGACAATTTAAATAAATTATTATGTCTTCTATTCAATATTATTTGAAACACTTTACAATATAGTAATGCTCATACCTGAGATTATTAAGGTTTTCTGATCTCGAATAGACACAATTCCAATAGATCATGATTGACTTATTTTTAAATATAAACCATTTAATATTAATAACAAAGTCAAAATTAAAACAAACCTTTAAACTCAATTTTTGATAAAATAAAATCTTGTTTAGATATATTTCATCGAATATTTATATATTCAAAATATATATTTTTAAATAATATTGGTGTGAACTATATATGTTCATCCGGCCACAAAAATCCCATCAGATACCCAAACAAATCTGGATCTAGTTTTCTTTTAAATTTGTATATGATCATTGTGGGTCTCTGAGTTCTGAATTTTCGTACCTAAATAGCGTTGGGTAAGCTAAGGTAACCCTGAGATTTTGTTTAATCAGATCAATATAGCATTAAAACAAGCACCAAGATCAGTCAAAATACAACATTCAACATCAATTAAATACCTTAAAATCGAAGTGTTGGGCCAGAACGTAAACGGCCTTGAGGAATGTTTTAATGGATCACAAACACACACGCAAATATAACATGCAAATTTAAATAAACCTATTAAACATCAATTAAACCCCATCAAATATGAGAAAAAAGGGAATTAAAAATAAAATAATAAACATAAAAATAAATTAAAATAATAACAAAACGCACCAAGATTCGCACGATACCAACACAAATATAACAAGAAAACACAACAAATTCGACAAAATTGAAAAATTAATAAAAAGTTCATGAAAATGAAACTTAAATCAAAAAATTTGAATTAGTAATAATTCAATAAAAATTCTAAATGAAAAATTATAAAAATAAATCAAAAAATAATAAAATTAAAGATGTTGGGCCAGCACACAAATAGCCTTGAGAATTGTTTAAATGCATCAGTAATACAGCACGAAAACCCAGCACCAAGATAACTTAAAATACAATATACAACACCAACTAAACACTTTGAAATCTGAGAGAATATAAATAAATATAAAATCAAAAACATAAAAGTAAAATAAAATAAATACAAAATGCATCAAGAACCGCACGAAATTTACATAAAAAATAACATAATAACAAGAAAATTCGACCGTAAAATGACCATTTATATAAAATTAAAAATTAATGAATTAAATGAATAAAAATAAAATATTTTTGGATGAATAAATTTAATTAAAAATGTTAAAAATAAATTAGCAATTTAAATTAAGAAATAAATAAAAATTTAATTTAGATAACATAAATAATTTCAAAGTCGAATTTTGTTTAATCGCAATAAAACTAACACGCAAGGTTAAGGCCAAATTATAGGTATAAATACCGATGTGTTTTCACAAATTTTCAGTCTTATTTTTCAGAGGAAAAATTTCATTATAGAACTGTATAACTGGTTGAGAGCCGTGCATTCAGGTAATTAACACGGGAAAGTGTTTTGCCTGAACACGATCACTCTCAACTGGTGCAATATTATTAATTGATTTTTTCGAAGGGAATTGATGGGTAATTTTTCAATTGAATTTATGTATGACTTTTCAGATCGAATTGATGGATGATTTTTGTTTTTTCAAATTGAAGTTATGGATAATTTTGTTTTTCCAATTGAATTTATGGATGATTTTTTGAATCAAATTTGTGGGTAATTTTTCAATTGAATTTATGGATGATTTTTTCAGATTAAATTTATGGATAATTTTGTTTTTCCAATTGAATTTATAGATGATTTATCGAATTAAATTTATGGGATTTTTGAAGTAAATTTTATGGAATGGATACAATGAATTTCAAATGTATGTAGCCGATGTAATATGCTGAATAAATATTTTATATCTACAGCCTTAGTGCATCGAAACTTTTATTCCAAATGCTATGGTAAAATATTATTTGTTATTCTTTTTCCGGCCCACAGCCAATACATAACGCAAGAAAGCAAAATCTACATAGTACAGATTTGTGTAAGAGCGTGGAAAATCGCCAATGATATGTACCCGTGAAGACTCAGCGTGCGGAACGCAGGGGTCGTAACGTCAATATTTATCCCTATAGCTGAAAAGAGAAATAAGGAAGAAGTCTTTTGGCTACTCCCTCGTTTCTCATTTCTGTAAAATTGACATAAATCTTTAACAACAATCGGCTCAAAATCTCTAACACCGAGTAGTCCAGTGGGCACTCATTAACTATAATATGAACATAAATAGATCTTAAGAACAAAAAGAGGGAATGGGTAGCGGGGAAAATTTGCGAAATCGTTGCAACAGTTAAAATGAATAGCCATCGGAAAAAGATTAATCCGAACGACCAAAATCATGAAAAATAATGTTTTTAAATAAGAATTAAATAAATTAATTTGAGTTGAGGCGGAAAATATGGGCGGGACGCTGCTCAAATTTTCCGAACTAATTCAAATACTTAACAAAAACAGTAACGTAAAAATGGAATGCGTAAAATAAGGGCGGAACGCTGCTCAAATTTTCCGAGTAAATGAAAATACTTTGTCGAAAACGGTAGAATAGGGATGAACCGTAAAATAAGGGCGGAACCCTGCTAAAATTTTCTAATTTACGAAAATACTTTATCGAAAACCGAAAAATATAGATGGACTACGGCTAATGTTGTATACCCATAAAAAATTTTAACGCTGAAGAATAAGGACGGATCCCTACAAAATCTTAATAATAATAACGATAATGATAAGAGTAATTTTAATTATAATAATAATAATAATTATGATAATAATAATGATAATAGTGATAATCATGGTATTTGTAGTAATGATGATAATAATTATGATAATAATAATAGTAGTAATAATCATAGTAGTAATAACAATAAATATAATGGTAGTTATAGTAATAAAAGTAATAATAAAGGTAATAGTAGTAACAATTAATAAAGGTAATATATATAGTAGTAACAATGATAATGCTAGTAATGATAATAGGAAACATTGTAGTTATAATAGGGATAAGGGTGAAAGATATAATGTGGGTGTATTTAACACAACAAAGGGTGTACAGGCCAAAGAAAAATCTTCGACATGGACAACAAGGAGAAGGACTATGCGAATAGACATAACAATGAATGATATGAGAGTATAGGTTAACATTTGAAGGAGATAGGAGAATAATGGGACCTAAGAATCAAAAGCGAGCACAGGTCTTCTATCGACAGCTCGTGAACCCGAGGGTTGTCCGAGCAATTACAGTACTAGCGATAATACTCAATTTTTGCGGACAATCCACCACTTGAACACATTACCAACGTTGCCTAGCAACGGGTGCCAAGTGGCGATTAGTATCATTTTGTATGGCGTTACCAGGGCAACTAGCAAGATAAGCGAGATTCGAAACCCTGTAACCCACCAAAGAATAGAATTTACTAGAAAATAACAAGGTCGAATTTTGTTTTACTGCATCAAATTTAACATGCGAGAAAAATAGGTATAAATACTGATCCATTTTCACATTAAATTTAACCATTTTTGAAAACCTTAAAAACCATTTTCAAAAACTATTTTGAAACCGTTTTACAAATTTGTTTAAAACTATTTTCAAATCGTTCCAACTTATTTTTAGGTGAGAACTGTTCATTTTGGAACCCTCTCTCCACGTCACATCCTTGCAACCTCGGTAGAGCTCTGCTTGGATGTCGGCGTGGGGGGAGAGGTATTTTGTTTTATTTTATTATATGCAATTTTATGCGATTTTTATGGATTGGCAATGAATGGTAACTATATTCATTTTTGTTTATAATTAATAAATATTATTAATATTAATGCATTGTTTATATGTTTAAATAAACTAAACTTAAATTTTTCTGTCGAAATTTTTCCGGCCCACAGCCAACACATAACGCAAGAAAGCAAAATCTACATAGTACAGATTTGTGTAAGAGCGTGGAAAATCGCCAATGATATGTACCCGTGAAGACTCAGCGTGCGGAACGCAGGGGTCGTAACGTCAATATTATCCCTATAGCTGAAAAGAGAAATAAGGAAGAAGTCTCTGGCTGCTTCCTCGTTTCTCATTTTTGTAAAATCGATTTAAATTTATATTACATATGGCTCAAAATCATCACACCGAGTAGTCCAGTGGGCACTCAGTAAATATAATATAAACACAATATGCGTCTAAGGTCTATTAAAGGGAAAGGGTACGGGAATAAAATAAAAATCGAAATCGTTGATATAGTTAATTCCATGTTAATACTTGAGATAAATTAGTTCAAACTTATTGCTAACAATAAAATTGAATTCATAGCTAATTGTAGTAGTTGATCTTAATTTAAAAGTGAATTGAATTCATAAAACTTATGTCTAAAAGTAAATTAAAGTAATAAAATTAGGTAAACCTTATTACTAGAAATAAATTGGATTCCTAGTTTAAATATACTAGATAAAGCTTACTTCTACAAGTAAATTAATTTCAATGTCTTGAGTAAACTTAGATAAAACCTATTTTTAAAGGTAAATGACATTAATAGTTCGAGATAAAAATTTGATTAGATAAAATTACTACTACTATTAAAGTAATTCCCACCCTGTGAAGTAAAAGAATAGGAATCATGTGATTCATCAACTTAATTCAATTAAAGTTAGAAATTAAAGTTAAAATAACCACCGATTGTAAATATTTTACGGCTAAGAATCAAAGTAAATATTGGATAATATTAACCCAGGATTTAAACTCGTTGAATGAGGAAGCTGATTAAGGATTTGCGACCAAAGATAAGTAAATTCGTTAACGCATTGATTAAATTCATTAATTAGAATGAAAGAACTCATAAGTCGATTTTTAAAAGATCATATTTTAATGACGAGTAACTATTAGTGAGATTAGGTAGATCAAATTAACTCGGCAATCAAAATCACAGCAATCTTTAATTAAGTTATTCAGCCCCGAAGATTTTGGTAATAACAAGTTATGACAATCGGAAGTCAATTAATGCACATATAGAATCAAGAAACAAAAACTTTATAATACAACAAGTTAATCATGAAAAGTTTTACGGCCGATTGACGTGGATGCAAAATAACATGATCTCCAATAAATCCGTAAATAAAATATCCAAGTAATAAACTCAAGCGAATAAGCACTGAGAAGCAATCCGTCCAAAAAATATCCACAACAGAGGTACGTATACAGCGCTAAAGATTTAGTAGGTAAATATGTTAAAATCAATTAAACTAATAAATTAACCAAATCGAATCGTTGCACGGCGATGAAATCCAATTATGGCGATAGTGTGAATTGAAACAATCTGAAGACGACATAAACCGGATGAGACATAAGAATTTTAAGTTCATATACATCGATCGTGTCAGATAACTCGACCGGAAGATGCGAATTCGCGATCTCTCCGTCGACATTACATACGAAATTCACTAACAAATAAACATCCACAAAGACGGATGTCCTCTCACCTGTTAACCGTATTCACAAACAGCAACCATCCTGGTCAAATTCTGGCCAAAAGTACACCACCGTAAATATCGACGTCAATTTAACTAAAAGGAAGCATTAACAAATTCAAGGTCTCTCGCATTTAACCGATATTAAACTCAGATAGACCGTAATCTCAGCTCAATGATCCAACCATTTAGTAGGCCTGACGAAATCCAACTAACAGCAGGGGAATAACCACACTTAGTACTTATTGAACTTGTGAGATTGCAACTTTAAAACGATTACCGACACTAAATGATAACTTACAAATGATAAGGGCCGATAATAGGCAGATGATAACTTCCGAATAGGTCCTAACAACACATCGACACTAGCACTAACTTGATGAACGTCGACACTGGAGAGATTGTGGCATACAGCTCGGTTGTAAATTAACACTTAACCTCTCATAATTAGGACAATCATTAAAATAGATGAAATAGAAGTGTTATCCCTCAACTAGATAACTTCCCCAATCATTAAACATTCGATAGGTTTTAATCGTGACAAGCCAACAGCAACGACCCGTCACTAGTGAGTTTAGCGCCCGGAAAAGGCGGACGAACTATTTAAATAAACTGTTTTTCTTCCCTATAAGACAGTAACTGATGTTGATGCATTTTTAGAAAAGAATATGCCGCTCAAATGGAATGACGCCCCAACGACCAATGAGCAATCTCGACAAGAACCACCCCCAAAGGCGGAAATTTTCCAGAAAATCCAGCAGCAGTGGCCGTACCCTACTACTTGGAGGTTACTGGGCCTAAACAGCGACCCGTGCGGACTAGCCGGACAACAATACCCAGCGGCAGAGATATATACTAATGCGCAAAATCTCCTCACCCAGTGGGAACGGGTGCAGGAGCAGGTGGATCTGCAGGTGGTCAGGGCGAGGATGAACCTTGCCAATGTAGAGGAAGACATCCTCGCCGGGCGAATTGCAGAAGCCTACCCACCTCGCCCAATCCGCGATATCCGACGTCCATACCCCGTGGCTTCCCCAAGAAAGAATCGAAATAGGCCGTACGAAAAATAGAAAGATCAACGACTCTAACGATACATATAAGCTGACTTCGATTTTTGGTTTAAATAAAAATGTTCAATAACCGTTTTTGCGTTTAATCGGATGCCTGAGAATAACTGTCTTAATCGCTATGTTTGAGATAACCACAACTATAAACTATATAAATTCTTAGAGAAAAATTTAATGAACTTATTCGTTATAGCTATGACCGCTACCCAAATCCTGCAAGCAGAATTAGACCGTGTAAGAAATACAAATGCGGACCTCCTCCACCAAGTCCTCCAGATGACCAAAGAGGTCCAACAGATTAAAGCGACCTGGACGGATCCGGGAAAGGTAAAAGCGTTGTACCATAGACTAACCGCAGCACAGAAAGGCTGGGCAGAGGAGCGGCAGCTCAATCAGAGCCTGCGCACTCAAATCCGGGGACTCGAAGTCGCCCTAGCAGTCTGCCGGGAGGGGGAAGCGGTAACATATCCGCTCGTCTTCGCCCCATCCCAGATGCCGCAGAAAAGTACCCAACCAGCGGAGCAATCCTTCATTCCAGCAAGTAATCGTCGGCCGGGCCGTAAAGAACGTGCTCGTCGTCGAGCAACCCAGCTTAAAACTCACTAACTCATAAATGCCACGTGTGTTGTTGATTCAAATAAAGTAGTCATGTTCTTAAATTATTTACTCCTTGGATACATTTGCATGTCAGCGTCATCATAAATATTCGCATTACATCACCGGACCTTCGTCTCATCTTCCCATAGACAAATAAGGACTAAATCCTGAATTGCTACAAGGGACGGAGCAAAGCGAGCACAGGTCTTCTATCGACAGCTCGTGAACCCGAGGGTTGTCCGAGCAATTACAGTACTAGCGATAATACTCAATTTTTGCGGACAATCCACCACTTGAACACATTACCAACGTTGCCTAGCAACGGGTGCCAAGTGACAGCTAAGAATCATTTTGTATGGCGTTACTAGGGCAACCCGAAGGATAAGCAAAATTCGAAACCCTGTAACCCACCAGAAGGAAAAACATGTATAAATAGAAAATAAAGAAAACACAAAAATAAATTTTAAAATTACAAGTGCACAAAGAACCACGCGAAAATTAAAAATAGACAAGATACGATAGCATAGAAATTTCACCAAAAATTCAGCTAATTTATAAAATTCTATTTAGCAAAAGTTATTAGAAAAATAAAATAAAAAGATAATGAAAAAATTCTAATTTTAATTATAAAGATAAATTAGTAATGGTGGGCTACTGGGTTTCATTGTTTGTTTGAATTAGCCTGTGGCTGCCCCAGTAACGCCACACAAAATGTTACTTCAACTACCACTCGGAACCCGTTGCTAGGCAACGTTGGAAATGTGTTCGAGTGGGTGGATTGTCCGCAAAAATTGAGCACTATTACTAATACTGTAATTGCCCGGACAACCCGCGGGTTCAACGAGCTGTCGTTAGAAGACCTATGCTCGCTTTATTCTGTCCCTTGTGTGGAAAGTCGAAATTCATGCTGACCAGTAGGAGAAGGACACTATTTTTCCGACGACATAATGAGAGTACTCACGACCTTCCGATGATCATTCCATTTTTAATTATATCGGGAATATACTAATTTTGATTTAATCACAATTATAATTTTTAAAGAAAAATGTAGTTCATCTGTCAAGTCAATTATTCAAGATGGTTTTTGTCCAATAGCTGTTCGGCTTTGCGGCGAGCACGTTCTTTACGTCCCGGTCGACGACTGCTGGATGGGACGGTTGGAAAATCTTTGACCGGTGTAAGATCGTGGGTCTGAGTCTGGTAGGGTAACTGGGATGGGGCGAAAATGAGCGGGTAAGTTACCGCTTGCACCTCCCGACTTGCTGCCAGGGCGACTTCCAGCCCTCGGATTTGAGTCCGGAGACTCTGGTTTAACTGACGCTCTTCTGCCCAGCCCCTTTGAGCCGCTGTTAGGCGTTGATAGATGGATTTTAGTCTGGCTGGGTCCACCCAGGTAGATTTTACTTGCTGCTCTTCCTTGGTGAGCTGTATGATTTGTCCGTAGAGTGATTGATTATTCTGCTGTGCTCGGGATAGTTCCTGTTGCAATAATCGAGTAGGGTCCATAGCTAATACAAACAAAATTAAGTATAGAAATTCAGGTTAAGGATATAATCACACCATATTAGTGTTAATTTAAACAAAATTCATGTAACAAGAAGAAGAATTTTATCGGGTAGAAACAACTAACAACCAGTTTACAAATTTTATTTTTAATGTTGATATAAGAGTAGCAGGAAATCACAAGTTACTAATTTAATATTGATTAATTTAAAACAAATGGGATCGTCACAACTGTTAGGGGAATTGGCTCGCCACCCACTCTTCAGGTGTGAAGCCGGAAATTGCCATCGTCGGCCTCTTAGTATTGCGGGTCTGGGCCGCGTTGTTTGGTGGGGTCTGTTGGGGTGCCAGTAAGAGTTGGCGATCCGACCCGCCAGCAAATCTTCTTCTACATTTGCCAAATGCTGGCGAGCTCGGGCCACCTGCGAGTTCAGGTCTCGCTGCTGCGACACCAGGTCTTCCAACTGCCGCCGGGCCTGCTGATATATTTCTTCCGACGGGCTCCATTGAGTAGACGTGCCCACTCCCAGATTATCCCGGTCGAGGAATTTCGACGGCGGGAAATCCGGACATCGTTCTTGGCGGTATTGGGCCCAAGCCCATTTCCAGCGATCTGCGAGGGAAATTGTGGAATTGATAGCTGAAATTAAACATTGCCAATAGGGTATCTACTTACGGAAAAGCCTCAGCAACGTATTTGTAATTTAACTCGTAGTTTTGGTTAACAGTATTTGACACGAATTATGATTGTAGATTGATGTTGGAAATAATTCCCTTGAAATATATTTCAGGTATTTAGCGTCATAGTGTTTCTTCCTTCATTATTATGGTTTTGAAAACGTATTTCGTGATTAAATACATTAGATTAAGAAGATGTCATATTATATCGTCTTATCGTAGATATCATTAAGACTCTTATTAATTAGATCTTTTCTGTAAATATTGCATCATCAATCCTCTAGGAGTTCGGAATCTAGGTTGTGGAAATATTTAATATGCAACTCCTCCAATATTAATAATTTTTGTTTTAATTCAATAGGTTTATCAGTAAGTAATAAATACATAAACTAGAGATAACATTTTAGAGGACAAATTCTAATACTGATTCACCATATACATCTGATAATGCATTTGCGAATTAGATCTTGAAATCAATATTTTAATCTACAATTTATGAATCAGATTTGTAAATATTAAGAGACAAATATCAACTATCGCTTTCCTCCATGAGACTCAGAACCTTTAACTACAGGAACTATTCCTTCTAACCGTAATTCAATGACATATTATTAACATTGATATGAAACCGTCCAGGTTGATAACACTATATGCTAGAATCCAAACTATCTTATGAATGGTATCTTATGATTTAAACAGTTTAATAAAATTAACATTGGTTGTAAAAAGGAAAATTAAAATCATTTATTAAGATTAACAAGATACATCGCAATTATAATCATTTAACTATCATTAAAGACGATAAATATTGTAAAATTCAAAATAAGTTACCACTATTTACGGCGACCAATTTTCTCGGCCCTTCTCCCTCCAAGAACATTCCTGGTTTTATGGTTGTCTCCTCTGAATGTGATGTAAATTCCATTATGCAAATTTTCCTGATCAGATTTATTGATTCGTTTCAGTCAATTCTCCGGATGCTGAAATTATTAGATTATTAATGGTAAACCAATTCTGATTCTTTATATTGTTGACCCTATTCACAGTTAGAATATACATCCTGTCGGATTTGTCGGTTTCCGATCATTGTGGAATGAAATGATCAATGGTCGAATTATTAATTTTCGGCGATTGTCGACAATTCGACATCCCGTGATTTGGTACGTTTTCTGCATTATGTATCAATTTTTAATGTTATTAATTCTCTTTAGATATTGTTAAGTATCTCTGTTTGGTTTGCCGAGGGTGATTCTACAACGGGTTCTGCAAATGGTTGGTATTCTAATTTATGATTTTTAATTTCGCACAAACTTAATGTCGTCGTAGGGATTCGGGATTTACTCCTTATCGGCTATTGGAATAATCATTTTAATGGAATTTTATTACTTCTCGATGACGTTCTTTACTCTTTAGCGGACGATGGAACAATCATTTTTATTGGAATAAATTTTATTACTTTTCGATGACGTTCAATTGTTTTATTCAATTCTCATTTTCTTATGAAATGGTTCAGGAAAATGTATCCTCTCGTACTTTGATCTGGATTTAGACCATGGTGTTGAAATTATGGGGTGCAATCATTGGATTTTTCCTTCAATTACTTAAGTAAACTTATGGGTTCTCTTTTCTTGAATTCATATTATTTATTAATTAGAATTTAATCATTGAATTACCTGGCGGCCACGCGTCGTCTTGATTTAATATTTTACGTTATTAGGGGTTTTAATGCTGATCGCAAGTCTCCAACCTTAGGGTTCCATCAATTTAATTCATTTACAAATTTAATTTATCAACGATTCTATTTTTTTACTCTATAACAACGATTTCGGGTTAATTCAGTTTTAATCGATGAATTTGTATTAATTTAAATTTTAAGCAACAAATTTATTCTATTTTAGCTTTAAGCAACGAATTAATTTATCTTTAATCAATGAATTTACATTATTTTATCTTTAATCAGCAAATTAATTTATTTTTAATCAACGAATTTATATTATTTTATCTTTAATCAACAAATTTATATTATTTATCTCTAATCAACAAATTAATTTAATTTTAATCAACGAATTTATATTATTTTATCTTTAATCAACAAATTTATATTATTTTATATTGTTTTATCTTTAATCAACAAATTAATTTATTCCCCGTACCCTTGCCCTTTAATAAGCCTTAGGCGCATATTGTGTTTATATTATATTTAATGAGTGCCCACTGGACTACTAGGTGTGATGAGTTTGATCCGTGTGTAAGATAATTTAGGTCGATTTTACGGAGATGAGAAACGAGGGAGCAGCCAAAAGACCTCTTCCTTATTTCCCATTTCTTCTATATGGAATAATATTGACGTTACGACCCCTGCGTTCCGCACGCTGGGTCTTCACGGGTACAGATCATTGGCGATTTTCCACGCGCTTACACGAATCTGCACTATATATATTTTACTAACTTGCAAGATGTGTTGGCTGTGGGCCGGAAAAATTTCGACAAAATGATTTTATTAAATGTATAAAACAATTTTAAATATTATAAATATTTATTAACATATTAAAGAACCAAAATACAAAATTACTTGACCAACAATAATTCACAAAGTCATAAAAATGCATCTCTCCCCACGCCGACATCCAAGCAGAGCTCTACCGAGGTTGCGAGGATGTGACGTGGAGAGAGAGCTCCAAAATAAAACTATTTCTCATCTAAAAATAAGGCTTCGCGATAGATTTTTAAACAATAATTCAAAATCAATTTTTGATTCAAAAATGGTTAAAATGGTTAAATTTAATGTGAAAATGAATCGGTATTTATACCTATTTTCTGTCCCTAACCTCGCGTGTTAAATTTGATGTAGTAAAACAAAATTCGACCTTGTTATTTTCTAGTGTATTCTAATCTTTAATTTTATTATTTTTCAATTTATTTTGATAATTTTTTATTTAGAATTTTTATTGAATTATTTCTAATTCAAATTTTTTGATTTTAGTTTCATTTTCATGAACTTTTATTAATTTTCGGTCGAATTTGTTAGGTTTTCGTGTTATATTTGTATTTGTGTCGTGCGGATCTTGTTGCATTTTGTTATTATTTTAATTTATTTTTATGTTTATTATTTTATATTTAATTCTCTTTTTTTCTCATATTTGGTAGGGTTTACTTGGTGTTTTAATAGGTTTTATTTTAAATTTGCTTGTTATGTTTGCATGTGTGTTACCGATCCATTTAAACATTCTCCAAGGCCGTTTGTGTTCTGGCCCAACAGTAAATTAAAATAAAATTATGTTAAATAATTTTAGAAGGTCAAATTTTGTTGAATAACATCAATCTAGACACACATTGACACATCAGCTAGTGAGACTATATATATATACTGATCTGATTTTACAACTTTTAATCATTTTTTGACTGGTAACCATTAGTGACAAAACGCTCGAAATTTGTTCAGTAAAGAAACGTACTTCCAAGTAACTACTGCTGAGTAAGTATATTATTTGGATACAATGTTCATAAGAATAATGAAAAAAAATCTCATGCATTGGTTGTCATAATTATATGAGTTGATTTTCGTCAGCTATATGAAGATTTTTTCTAACTTCAAACATCAAGACAATGTCAGATAAGATGCGACTAAAAATAAGATTTTTTAAGAAATCAACAGTTCAAAGCGATTAGTATGAAGAACAACAAGGAGAAAAACTTTAACCTATATTTTTAAAAATCGATTGACTGCGATAATCAGTATATACTAGTGTTGGCGAATAGGGTTGGTTTTTTATTTATTTTTTCTAGGGTTTTTTGTGCATCTAACCCCTAAACGCCAGCAAGATTATTATTCTGTCCCATCTATGTACCCATGGTGATTGCCATGTTGGTACTGTACATAGAGATTGAAAATTCATGAGCAGGTGAGCTCCATTTCTAGAACTACTCCTCACGATATTTTCACTTTCGGGTTCTGGACTGCCGATGGAAGGTCTTACGTCTTTCTCTTTCTATATCCTGGTCCTTACTCGTCTATTCCCACAATTTCCATGCTTATTTATCATCTTTACGCGTTATTTATAAATGTATTCTCCAAAAATTTTGGCAGCGTTCCTCCCTTATTTTTCGGCAAATTTCCTATTTCATTTATTCAATCACGGAATCGACTACATTTTTCCTAATTTACCTTTATCTTTCTCTATATTAAAATTTGAGTAATAATTCTTTAACTCCCGGTACATTTCCCATGATTTTAAGTAGTTACAACCCTCTGCGGTCACTTTAAGAAAACATTTCCCTCTTCTGTCAGAATAGATCATTCGACTTTTGGAAAAATACTTTCAAATTTACATTCCTAGCCTATCCTATCCTTTCCTATTTGATTTTCTGATTTATTTTCTGACAAAGTTTTAAATTTTCCCTACAAAATTTTATTCCCGCTTAACTAAAGTCGCACTTCCCGAATTTTATTCAGACTCGTTCCGGCCACTTTTCAGTAGCCGCCCCGAGTATACAACGGCGCCCTGCGTAGCGGTCCTGTGCATAATCGCCAGACCCGACTGCGGACTGCCGAAGGGTCCACGAGGCATGACCCGCGAGCTCAACTAAGGGTTTTCACCCACTAGCCGGCCCGAGATCCGTCCCATGGACCATCTATTACTATACTTATTATAAATAAGATTTTAGGGGGATTTATCAGTGGCACCAAAAGATTCCACGACCATCCAGAATAAAATCAAAGTAACAAGACTTCGAAATATATATTTACACAAAAAATAACAGTAATTACAATCCACAGTCATGCAACCAGATTTGAAAAATTGGCATAAATTGGCATACGAAATTTGGTCTAAGAATGATTCACTGCTAGTCTAAAAATGTCTAAAAATTTTTCTAGTAGTCACCTGACTGAAAAATGTCTGAAAATTATGAAAATGACTGCCGTATATATAGTATTTTTGTGCCTGTGTGCGACCAATGGGCGATTTTTCGCCATTTTTAGGGTTTTTTAAGTATTTTATTAATTTCAAAATATTTTTGTAACTTTTTATATATTTTTCTTTATTTTTTGATATATTAATATTTTATTGTTGGATTTTATTTTTATTATTGTTTTCTTAATATATTATTTTTAAACCCCAATATTTTGTTTTCTGGTCGCCTCTTCTGCCTGTGTTTTTTCTAAACCTTATTTTGCAAGGTTTTGGCAGTTTATTTTATTTTTCATATGTTTCTTTTTGCATCTGTAGGCATTTTTCCGAATTTTAATTAATTATTTGTTTTATTTAATTTTTGTTATATTTTTAATTTGTTTTAATTAATGTTTTATTTTATTTTTGGTTTCTTCTTGCGGTGAGTGCTTATGTTCCAGCAGCCATATTGACAATTTCCAAACGATATTAATTATTTTGTTTTAACTTATACAATTTTCACATTTTTGTTTAAATTGGTTTTTGTAATTTTGTTTTAATTTTGGCTCTGAGCCCAACACTAGCAGGTTTTGCAAAACCCGTTGGAATACACTCATAATTGCAGTTTTTCAATTTTTAAAACTAATTAACTGTATTAACTCATCGTTAAATGAATTGGATTCGTAAAAATTTGCTGACAATTGCAATCACATTTTAAAGGAAATTTCTTTAGTATTCGAAGCTTTATTGAGTACAATTGAATAACTTAGTAAAGAAAATGCCAATCTTATAACTGTTGAAGGAAACCTTATATGTGTATTTAAAAACTAAAAGAAATGAATATAATTGAACATTTACAAAATGAAGTTGAGGAATGACAATAAAATACTTAATAACGTCATTATTATTCTTACATCACAGTAAGCATCCAAAAATACCGATTTGTTAAGTAACTCATCTAAAATAACAATAAAACTACTTGCTAAACAATTATTAAATCCAAAACGAAATATCGAATAGATACTTGAAGTTTACCAATAAACACGATGACGATCATATACTGCAAAATCCAAATCCTAAAACAAACCTCACTATCTGTATCACACAAAGCTAATTCAATCATTAAATTTTTCGTTCATTGAATTTCTACATCTCTTCCTCAATTCCAAAAACCTTCTCTTGAATACTTGAACAAACGAAGTAACACTTTCAAATTGATAAAAAGGTCACACATTTACATAGAATAATTAAAAGAAAGAGCCAATTAAACATACATATATATTTCGACACACTAAATTTGCGAAATACAATTGTCTTAGTGTTTGGTCTTTGTAAATTGGAATATTCATGAGGAATGAGTGGTGAAGGTTGGTTAGAAATCGTAAATATTTCGTCTTCTCATTTTTAATGGATGTTAACTTGAATGACTCATCTACCAGATTGAACCAAGTTGTTATACGGTAAAAGAATTATAGAACAATTCTGACACAAATGTTGGCTCCTTCAATATCGTCGATAACAAATATTTATTAGATTTTAATATAAATGAATAAATTAGAAAACCCGTTTATGAATTTCTATTTCTTCCATTTATTTGATTATTTAAACAAATTACATTTTGTAATTATTATAAATACGAATGATATTTTTAATAATGTAATTAATCAGTTTTGCTATTTATCTATTTTGGCCAACCAATAGTGTAGATCCATCGGTTAATTATTTGTACATAAATTTCACTTTTATTTTAACCACACACACACAGAGACATAAATAAATTTATTTTAAAACAATCAATAAATATGTGAAGCTTGAGTAAACTCAAAATGTATCTGAACATCTCAAAAATTTCCCAACCTTTGATTACAATCCCAATATATTTCCAAACCAGCAATTACTTACAAAATGAAAAGAAAGCGCATCTCCACAGCAACGAGAGAGCATAATATTGAGAAAAAATGATATATAATAATGGAATGTATAAATAAACACCGCCACTCTTATCATGAACTGTAATTCATATCAATCAGGTCGTAAAACATTTGGTTAATATCTGAATCAAAAATCCTACAATCACAATAAAGCTTCATTTCATTAATTAATTCTTCTTCGCAAATCGCAGATTCATAGAGGAAAAAGTTCTTCTTTTTCTTTCCTCTTTCTTTTAATATTTCCTTTAAATTTTCCATTTTTTTGAATCGATAATCGATAGCTAGCACTTCACAGTGCAAAATTTGCTTTTTAACTTTCGATTCAGTTAATTCATTAACAAATTTCACAGTCAATCTGACAAAGTCTCTATCATTTACGTTGTCAGTAACATATAATACATCGAAATCCAGTTCCAAATCATAAATCGGTTCTTCTTTTGAATTAATTTCACAATGCTGTTCATTTTCATAATCTTTTAAACAAAGAGAACCATTAAAATTTCCCCTGGTATCATTATTGTTATTAATATCCTCTCCCAAGGTGTTTTCGAAAGAAGAATTATGGAGTATATCGTAAGATGGACTAGACATTCTCTTGCAAAATTTCAATCTTTTTCGATGCCTGTTAAAAATCTTTTTATTTATTATGTTAATGAAAAAGTTTTAAGACAAAAAAATATTTGTGAAACACAAAGTATATAATTAAATAATATTAATAATAATATAAGTATAAAACGGTGATTCCTCGGTAGCAGCATAAATTAAAATGTAAAATAAGTATATAATAAAATAAGCTCTGGCTGCAAAATAATTATATTGATGAAAAAATTTTCGATTATCAAATAATCCTCTTCAGTTGAAAAGGATTATTTGATAATCAAATTTGTTTTCATCAATATTATAATTACTTTGCAGCAAGGGCTTATTTTATTATATACTTGTTTAATAATAATAATAATTGTTAAATCTTGAATTTGTGGCTTTTACACGCCTGTGTGACTATTGTTCTGGTTCCGCGTCTGTTTGCACTTTATAATTTTTTTTCATCGCGCCTGTGTGTGCGTTATGCTGGTTTAGATTTATATTGAATTTTAATTTCGAGAGAAATATATGGAATTTGAATTAAAATATACGTATTTTTCTTACTGAGATAATTGAATATGTCTACTGGAGTTATGTCAACAAATGGTGTTGAAGCATATGCGGAAATAAAAATGGGGAGAAAGTACAGATACGTGTCTAAAGAAGCTCTTTTAGAAGTTACATGTAAGACTTGTTGATAGAACAAATGTTTATATGCTATTTATGAATGTGAATTATCTGAATAGAATAGCCAATTCCGTTTTGTTGTCTGGGTTCTAAGTGTTATAACAGTTAGAGTTAAGATGTTATATGCAGGCTCCAAAGAAGGTTTAAGAGAACAACTAGTTTTGCTGAATGAAGCGCCAATGATTGTCAAGGCAAAATAGGAAGGCATGATCGAAATGATGTCAGAGACAATGAATTCACCAGCTACGTATGTGTCAATTCAAGCAGTTCTATCGTTGAATGTATCTGGCCATGCAACTGGTATCGTTTTAAGGTCTGATACTGCCAATTTATAAAGGTTATGCGCTACCTCTCACAATTTCTCGAAAGGATTTAGCTGGCAGAGATTTGATGAGAATCCTAACAAAACGATGTTACAGTTTCACAACTACACCTCACAATGAAGCAGAACCAAAGAGAAATAACAGTAATAATAATGACAGTTCAAAAAATGACAAAATAAAGCATTTGCTGCAAATAATGTATTAAATTTACTGAGAAAATTTTCGATTATAAAATAATTTTCTTCAATATCTCGGAGTTAAACACTTTGAATTTTCAAATACTTTTTGGTTTTCCATTTTATATTTATTTCCGCTTTTTCATTGGTTTAACACTTTAATGACAGTTATTGTATGTTTACAACAAAAATTTACAAGTTTCTTATGCACATAATATATTAACTAGTAACAGTAGCCCAGAAGCTGCTATGTCACAGGCAACTGTCAATTCACAAAGGATCTACGAAGGCTATAGTTTGATAGCACAAAAGGTTTCAGCATGAAACTTGGTCCTAACAACTTATAGCAATACGTTATGTAATATTAGAAAAACTGCATAGGAAATAAGTATAGAGTTACATCACGCTTTTAAAGAAAATATGGATACTTCTGGTATCAAAACAATACAACTTTGTCAAACAAGCAAAGAAAGAACAAAATTTCGGTCAAGATTATAGCTAATGAACAAGGGTTGCTCTCTAGTTTTCCGAACTAAAAATTCTGGATTTCCGCGTTAACAAATTATTATTAATAACTAATATTTTTTATATTTTATTGTTATTAATTCTAATTAATATTTTTATATTTTATTATTATCAATTATTTTGATTATATTTTATTATTATTTTCCGGGCTTCGCGGAAACCCAGGGTTCCTGCTAATAACAATGATTTAAAAATATTTTTATAAAGTGCAAAGAACTGTAAATAATTGTAAAGGAGGAAGCAATTAAATTATCCGAGCTGATTTCCGGTTGACAACCGTGAAACGATATGTTTTATCAGAATAGCGGAGTATAAAAATTTAAAAACATGGACTAATTTTCAAAATACAAATGAAACTAAATATATTTTACAAAATTAGCAAAATAATTTTAATTAAAACCTTTGAAGTCTTCATCAGATTCAGTGTTGAAATCATCTATTAAATTAGATAAATCCAAGTTTTCAGGCACTTTTTAATCAAATTCAACGAATTATTCTAGCTTTTTTGATTGGTTTTATTGCTAAAAGTATCGATTTATTTCTAATCCAATTGCGAACATTTTTCTTAGCGGTTTTGAAGACCTTTGCCGCAGGTCTTTCCCATATTTTACTGCATATTCTATGATATCGATTTTTTATCCCGAGTGTACGACTTTTTTGTTTTCGACATTTAGATGAATAAATAAAATATTTGAAAAATATCATTTAATTTAAATTCAATTGAAACACAATTTAATTATTTCACATGTTTTGAAAAAACTTTGAATTTAAATATATAAGTAAACAACCCTTTAATAGATTTAAACAAAAATTACGAGTTTTATTTGTGTGGACTATCTATGAAAAATTATAAAACAAATTTTTTCAAAAACTAAAAAATTATTTTAAAATTTAAAAAATATATAGAAAATTTTAAATTCGATATTAAATCAGAATCCAATCAGAAAACTGATATTTCAAAAATGTGATGGAAAATTTTTAAAATCCACATTCAAAAATATTTTCTTAAACAGATTAAAGAGAACTGTTTCCTAGTCAAAAATTTTCATTTTTTGTTTTTAATAAACTTGAAACTATTTATTATTACTTATACCGGGTCTGGATAACCAAAATAATCTTGTGAGTTATTTTGAAAACGGTAAACCATATTTATATAATATTTAATTTTGTGAAATATTAAAACAATAAATAATTAATATGGTTTACAATTATTATTCATAAATTAACAATAGAGTAGCTAAACTATGCAAATATATTATTTTATTAATTATAATTATAGCAATCAATGAAACAATCGAACCAGTGAGATATTTTTTTCTCTTTTCTTTCACTTTGATTTTTTCAAGTCGATCTCAATACTTGCATTAGCACATCATAGCTGATGTAACAGGTTATATTATTTTTTTTTCAACAATTTAAAAAGTACTTTGTAACAAGGGCTTATTCTATAATTTAGTTTTCTGATATCGTAATTCATGCTGCTACCAAGGAATCATCGTTTTAAATAAATAATAAATAATAATAAAATATAATAAAAAATATTAATTAATAAATAAAAATATTAATTAATAATAATATAAAACATAATAAATAATAATAATAAATATAATAAAATATAATAAATAATAAAAATAATAATAAAAAAATATAATAAATAATAATAAAAATATATAATAAATAATAATAAAATATAATAAAAAATATATAAAAAATAATAATAAAATGTAAAAAAAAATTAAATAAAAAATATAAATTAATAAATAAAAATATTAATTAACAATAAAAAATATAATAAATAATAATAAAATATAATAATTAATAATAAAATAAAACATAATAAATTATAATAATAAATATAATAAATAATAATAAAATATAATAAAAAATATTAATTAATAAATAAAAATATAATAAATAAAAATAAAAAATATTAATTAATAATAATATAAAACATAATAAATAATAATAAATAATAAAAAATATAATAAATAAAAAATAACATAGTATTAAATAAAATCGTCCATCTTACCTACATATCAATACCAAAATAACCACGATTATTATGACAACCACAAAGCTAATGACGATCGATTTGACTTTTGATTTCTGCTCCACATGTGACAATATCCGGCTCAGTATTACATCGGAACAATTAACCATTACTAAGAACAAATTTTTCCCGGCCTTCTCATTCGGAATATTGCATAAAATTTGGTCGCGATTCAATATCAATTTTCGAAAATGGAGCAGCCATTGGATCTGGTGACACGAGCAGTTCCATTGATTATTTTCCAATGAGATATTCTTCAGTTTGGCAAAATCGATCGGCAGATAATTTGTGCTATTGAAATCGATCGAAATCGTCGAGAGCTTATTCATATTGAGTCGGATATCGATGGCAGATGAAATCAACGGCAGGAATGTTTTTGCCGGCCAACCAATCAAACTGTTCATTGACAAATCGATTAATTGAATATTTACACTACCGGAAAATAGATTCTCATTCAATTTCGTAATTTGATTGTCTCTCAGAGACAAATTCACCAATTTCGGCAAATTATCGAAAATCGGGCCGGCAGTCGCATCGAATTTGATTCGATTTCCCTGCAATTCGATCGATTCGAGATTCGAGAGCACGAACGAATTCGGCGCGATTGTCAGCAGAACTGGATTTTGCTGTTCCAAATTCAATGAAATCAATTTCGGCATTCGGTGGAAAATTCCCGATTCGATTCGTGTCAATCGATTGAAGCCGAGATCTAAACTCGTCAAACTCGCCAAATCGTCAAACGAATTCGTTTCGATAGAGAGAATTGAGTTCTTTTTCAGGTGGAGCTCTTTGAGGTTTGTTAGACTTTTGAAGTCGTCCTGGCGGATCTGTCGAATATTGTTCGACTGGAGATGGAGAAATTTCAAGCTGGCCGGCAATCGATGCGGGCAATTAATCAGGTTGTTGTCATTCATGAATAAATGTGTTAATTTTGCCATGGCGCTGAATCGGATATCGGGATCGGAGATTTTGCATTTGGCCAAGTTGAGTATTTGCAGATTGTCGAGACCACGAAATGCATCATTGTCGATGGATTTCAACATGGAATTTTCGCTTAAATCCAAATGGTGCAATTTTGAGTCGAAAAAAGGCTTCAGAAAATCCCCGGAAATCGATGTTAGCCCACAGCTTTTTAAATCCAGAAATTGAAATCCCGTTGCTCCATTAAATCCAGTCAAAGCTTGTTCTACTATTGTGGAATTCAACAATTTATTTCCCTCTAACTCGAGATTGATTAGTGAATTTTTCACCGGCACAAATGCTTCGGCAGCTATATTTTCTAAACTATTCATTTTTAATGTCAATGTCGTTAATTTTGTATTTTTCAAATTGACAAAATCAGTTTGGTTTATTTCTTTAATTTCATTTTTCGTTAAAATCAAAGTTTGTAAACCGGTATTTAATAGAAAAGATTTATCGACAACTGCACTTCGGATTTTATTACTGTCCAGGTTTAATTTTGTCATGTGTGTGGCTTTCAAAACCGGAATTTTTTCGAATTCATTGTTACCCAAATAAACATGAAGCAATTTAATTAATCCTTTATTGAATGTTTCTGGATGCAAAACCGATAGATCATTATTTTCAAGATGCAAATTTCGTAAATTAGATAATCCAACAAAAGCATTTTCATTAATTTCTTTCATTTCATTGTGAGATAATTTTAAACGCTTCAAATTTATTAAAGTTTGAAAGGAATTATTCGATAACGACTTGATCAAATTGAATGATAGATCTAATATAGTAACATCAATTGAAATACCTTTTGGCACATCTTTTAAAGCTTGATGTCGACAATCAACAGAATGATGAGTGCATTTACATGGTATTGGACATGGAAACACATATAAGCAAACAAGATTATAAATTACAAGAAGTAAACAAAAAGTAAATCTAGTTTTCATAAAATTCTTCAATTAATAGTAATTTACAAATCGTTTAATACAACTATAAAATTTTAAAAAAAAATATTATTCTAAAAATATAATAATTCTAAGAAATTAATTATTAAAACATAACATTCTGAGAAAAATAATTTCATATTGCCACAACAAAAATTTAATAAAATAAATAGAAAAAAACAAGAAATATTAATGGTTTCTTAATTTGACATATTAGTAATAAAGCTAATATTAATCTTAAAAAAGCCTAAAGTTTGAATTTTTTATGAAATATGAAATATTTTACAACCGTAATTCTGTAGCGATTAATATATATGCATATTTTTTAGGAACATGATGGTGTCCATCAATAGAGGAGCAGTAAAAAGCGAATAATTTTTACCGAATCGTGAATTAAGTATTTTTAACTAGATGTCAAAAACGTTATATAATGATTATGAAAGAATATATAAACTATCTAGTAGTATATTCTTTTATGAAATAGCGCCATTTTGCCGCACTATTTTACATAAACCAAGTCTGAAGTTTTTATGTAACATTAAATCCTACAGCGACTAATATATATTTATGTTTTTTATGAGCATGACAACTAACAAAAATGAATTTATGGCTAATATGAATCAAGTAAGCCTGTCCTTTAGTGGATTTCACTATGTGACATTAGTTGTTTCTTTTAAAAATTTTTGGGATATAATTAAAATATCAATAAGATTTAGATCTCGATCTGGCTCCTAGTGTTTAGTCAAAGTCAATAAAATCCTAACAAAATAACCTGTTTACTAATTCACATTTGAATACTTTTCGTTCAATCAATTTCACAAAGAACATCACGGATAGATAGCCAATGAATATTACTTCTTAAAATAAAATGTCCGTTTGTTAATTATCTTTTTGTAACCACGCTGTTTTTACAATTTCATTTAGTATTCCTGTTCATATTTTGGTCGTTCAATAAAATGCCAAATATATATTGCCTTGTGTTGGTCAAAAATTAAAATTTCTACATTTGCATTATTTCGAAACGGAAACTAATTAATGAAAATAAGCAATAAAATCAAATTATTTAAAATTGATAATTCCTTGAGAACAAAGAAAATCATATAAAATAAAGTTTAGATTATAAATATTAAAAAAAAATTAAACAGGTCAAAACACAGCACAAAACGACATCTTAAAACAGGAATAACAAATTTAATTAGCAAAATGTGATGAAATCACCAAAAATAGAAAAAAAACAAAAAGTAAAAAAATAAATAGATCAATTACTTTTAAAACTGAATTTATTAAATAAAATAATATTATCAAAAGAAACAAAACACTAATAAAAAAATATAATTTTAAGAACATAAATAACATTTTTATTTTACCGAAGAAAAATGACACACCAAAATCGCACTATAAAAGTGCGTGCCAAACTGAGAGGAATCACTCTTTAACATCAAAATTTTCAGTGAGTTTTGTCCTCTAAATATGATGATTCTAAATAAGATTTATTTGAATATTTCTACCGTTTCTAACCAATCATCAATTTGCTAGCATTTTTGAATTATTTTTAATTTTAATCTTAGTTGCATATACTATAACCATTATTTGTTTAGTTTTTTAGGGTCAATAAAAAGGGTAATATTTACAACGAATAAATAAATAAAAAAATTAATTCAAAAATGATTTAAAAAATTTAAAGTTAAGATATTGCGAAGGAAACAGGTATGTACGGATAGTAAATGATGAAACGAATACTAACATACTAATATAAAGTCAATGTGTATCACAAGAAAATTATTTACAATAAATAAATTTAATTAAAATTTAATGAATAATTTATTAGGTTTTAGAAAGTCCGAACCATATGGAAAACCGAGGAATATCGAGAACCATGTGGAAACCTTGTGAAAACCATGTAGATTAATTTTCATCTTAAAATCAATAAACCGAAATTAGGTTTTGGGTTAATAAAGAAGCGAGAAAAAAAAGTTAAAAATAAAATAATTATTTGGTTAAGACTTAATATGATTAGTTTATTAACTAAAACAGGTATAAAGGGGAAAAATTGTTGAAGTTGATCAGAGAGTCGAAGTGTACGAAACAGTTGAAGGAATCCAAAGTGTATCTATTGTTGGAGTTGTTATAAAATTATGGAAATAAAATGAGTGAACAAAAATATCAAAAATAAATTTAAAATTTTTAAAATTTTAAAATTAATATTGATCTCTCGGAAAATGGAAATGGCTGAACTCTAAATAGAAAGACGAGCTCAAACATAATAGTAAAAATTTAGTGATGGGTAACTTTAATTATAGGAAAAAACTAACTAATTAAAATCATTTAATCCCTTAATAGAAAACCCTGATTTTGCAAATGTTTAATCAAGATAGAAAAAATATGTTTTTCAAAAACTTGATGGTGAATATTAATTTATTTGATTGGATTTATTCGGATTTGATTAATTTTTAAATTTTTCATTATTTTCCACCAAATTTCATGATATTTCATTATGACGAATACCCAAGGAACCTGATGGAATCTAATTTTTTACAATTACAAAATGATAAATCTAAGTTCAAATTTAATTAATCAAACGCAAATAATGATTATTGGTTTGATGAATAAAATATCAATGTTGGAATTCATCATCAAGGTTTTAAAATTTTTGTCCTTTTTCTAATAATTTTTTTAAATTTTCTTATTTTTCTTTCTTTTTCAGAATCAGAAATATTAATTTTAATATAATATTTTTTATTTTTTAACAATTCAGTATCAACAATTCCAAGATATTTCCTATAACAATCATTTTGAATTGTTAAAACTTCATTTTCTTAAATCCGTCGTTTATTAACGGTCAATTTTTAAAATTTTATCCAACTCGCCATCATCAATTTCATCTTGATCAGTGGTTCTTAAAATTTTTAGCTACATGTACCCAAAAAGTGTTCAAACATAATTCTCACACCCCTTACCGAAAATAAGGAATTATATAAATTGAAAAAAAACAATGCACAATATATTTTTTTTAATATTATGTGCATAACAATTTTTTAAAAATCATCACAACGATTTATTAAAATAAAGAAAATATAAAAATAACTATAAAAACGCATTTGAATTTTTTGAATCTTGGAAAGAGTATATGTTCTTTAATTTCTATGGGTACTGTATTATTTTTGTTTTTTACTTAAATTAAATACAAAAAAATTTAAACATGTTTAAATTTCAAAAATTTGTTCGCCAAAATGAATTTTTAAGTTTAATCTTTTTTATTTTTACAAGCGGACTCATTTACTTTAGTACCCCGAGTTCGAATTCCGGGGATGAATTTTTTATTGAAATTTTGAATTTTTTTTCTTAATGGGTTTGAATCCTGCATATTTATTTTTTTGAAACCCTAATACTAAGATAAAAGTGCTAAAAAATTGGAAAATAAAACAGGGTTAGATCAGTTCTGGAGCAAAAAATATCCAGTTAGGGTTAGAATTTTGCAATTTTTTGGACTCGACCCTCGAGGTACTAAAGTCATAAGTACATACGAGTTTGCTTTAATTAAAAGTATTTATAAGCACAGTTTTGCAGTTTAATATAAGGATATCGAACTTGAATTTCTATACGTGCATTTAAATTATACACGATATGTCTCAAAGAAAGAAAATACACCTTCAAAATCTTTTCTGAATCAACAACCTGGAAAGGCGCTGAAGCATTAAAGTTGATAGAATTTAATACATAAACTGTACAAAAGTTTTAATCAATATACACAAATTGTATTGTTTATCAATATTATTTGCATCAAAGATACATAATTCTTTAAGATGACCGTTTTTAATACAAACATCAATAAACTAACAAGTCATTTTCAAATATAAATTTATTCAAACAATATGTTTATAATTTCTTTATCTTCTTCACCAAGCTAGACAGTGTTGCCCACATGTTTTTGTCATTAGGTTTCGATAACAAATTCAGTTATATTCTATTGACATCAACATTGATTCTAGTTTTGATATTAACAAAAAAATATAATAGAATCCCATTGGATCAAATACGTATATTTTTCTGGATTCACGTCGATTGCAAGCTAATGTTCTCTGTTAGATTAAGAGTTTGTTGATATATATTTACAGAATTTTGTCTAAGGGTAAAACTCTTATAAAATGTTTTGCAATAATTTTTTTATAAATGCTTTGTATTTGAATAGAACTAACATAAATAAAATTAATTAATTAATTAAATAACTGAAAATTTTGTTTATGGTTAGAATTTTGGAAGCTTTCCTCTTTTTGTATTTTTCTTTACATTTACTAGTGTTTAATCTACTTTTAAAATGAGTGGAATTCCCTTTACATATGCAACGTTCTTAACATAAAATGTAAGCAAGTTAATAGATATTCCTATCTTCTAGTCAGTGCGTCATATCGAAATATGGAAAGGCAGTTTAGCTAGAGTAATGACTTATTCGTCTGATAAATCATATTGTCGTTTTAGTTTTTTCGTTTAAGTTTTGTTTTATCTGATAGTATTATAGAAAACGCATAAATAAGTATGAATTGATGACTGATATTAATTTTAAATAAAAAATCTGTAGAATGAAGATGATGCATAATTAATCTATTATCAGAATGATCCTTCAGTTCCGAATTTCCTCCCCAGGAATAATGGTTATTCTAAAATTACAAAGTTTTAAAATCTTTTTTTGATGATATTCGAAATAATTTTAAAAAAAAGAATTCTTTTACATTTAATCTTACAATGTGAAATAATGAGATTTCCGTAAAACTAAAATGTTATTTTCGAGTAAAACTAAAAATATTTCTAATAAATAAAAAGGCCTACGGGTTAGTTACTTATATGGCGAAAGAGACCGAAAAATGTAAATGTCAGTAGCTTTACATCGTTTTTTCTCATCTTCAATATCAACATTAATATTGTCGGAAAAAATATCAAGACCCCTTCCTAATGAGACCACGAAACCGTTGCTGAGTAAAATCTTACGATCATGCAAATCGTTGTTGAAACTGTAAACAAAATCAACTTCCGGTTGAATTTTCGACAAATAATATTTGATGTTTTCTAATCCGTCGATTTGTTGGTCAATGTTTTTTTGTTTTTGAATTTGACCGGTAAACAAATTTATTGAGGTTAAATGTTTTTCATAGTCAATCAATACTTTTACTAATCGAAACAAATTGTTTATCTGATATTGTGATCTGATGTACGGATCATATATTTGCGCCCATTTGACGGATCCGTCTAAAGTGTCTTTTATAATATTATAATAATTGTACCCCGTGTCACCGGATTTAATGCTAATAATCTTCGGGAAAACGTCTTGTGAGCAATGGGGCTTTAAATTTTCTATGTACTCGTCAGTTAGTTTCAATAGTTCTTCGATTTTGGTTTCTTCACTCGGAAGCAAGTTATTTTCGGTGAAAAGATTTTTGATAATCAACTTGTTAGCTTCATGGAAATGAAAGGCTTTCAAATAGAAACCTTTGTCAGCTAAGTCGTTCGCAGATTTTGCTAGATAATCGCAAATATTAATGCAAACTCGCATCAATGGCTGGCGGGGTGTCATTGATGGCGAAACTTCATTTCATAATTTTTTATTATATATTATTATAATTGATTTTCTAATATAAATTTATAATTTAATTTCTATTAGACAATCTTATGGAAGTCCTTTAAATCTGCACCCAATTTTATTCGAGCGATTGCTTTCGATGACAACGGAACATTTTTAAAGGGTTTATACAGCTTCATTCTACAACTTGGTTTCAGCTGCAGTTTTCAAATTTGATATAACTGAACTTGATCGGACACAGTTGTTAACTTTTAAAGACTTTATCTGGGTGTTTAGCTTGCTCGGATCCATTGATTCGTAACTGACGGTATTTGAGCACAGTAGACAAAAATGAATCGTTTGTCATTCTCTGGAGCAGTGAGGCTAAATTCGATGTATTCATTCATATTCTTTCCTGTTTTTCGAAATGAAGGCTGTGACGGAATTTTGGGTTGTCATTTTGCTCATTCAAATTGTCGCTTTTATTCTGTTAATTTAAAACTTTTTCCATCTTTGTCCGAAAAAATCTTCAATTTCAAATCATTCTTAAAATAATGCTCTTTTTGTCTCATAATAATAGTAGCAGTTAATTAATTTAATTTTTCAGGTAATAATAGTAGCAAAAAATCACTAAAAATAGAATGCAACATTTATTTTCAAAAAAAACTTGATTAAATTAAACAAAAATTTAAAAATATTCCTAATTTTTATTTTGAGTGTTCAGATAGTTTTTGGATTTTTCATTGATTTTGATACTGCAATTTAAATTTGTATGTAGGATCCCTTGGCTGCGAAGTTTTTTGCTTGACGTTCTCTGTATGCGTAACAGCATCTCGGATGAAATTTTTAATGGATATTTTGAAAACACATCTTGCTTCTTCATCAATAATCCCTGAAATTCTTTTGACATTTCTTCTCCGTCTTAATTTCAGATTCAATGATTCATTGGATGCTGTTTATTTGACCTTTTGGGTGACGTTTTGCTTCTTTGGCTTCTTTTCTTGGCAAAAATATTTAAAATTAACATTTTGTAATATTTCTTGACCTTTGGTGCGGTGAAGCTAGAACATGTCAGCAAGACTCCTCACTTGGGCTATTATCATCTTTAGTGATACGTGGTCCTCTGATGGAACCCATGCTCTGATACTATGCTTAATTCTCATCCGTTCTGCTTCATTTCTTTGAAGTGTATTTGTAAAACTGTAACCTCATTTTTGAGGATTTTTACCAAATTATCTGACAGATATTTTCCTTCCAAATTCATTCTGCGAATTACACTTGATGACGCATAACCTTTATAAATTGGCGAAGAATTTAATACTCCATTTTCAAACTCCAAAACGATACTTGTCACATGCCCAGGTAGATACAACGATAGAACTGTTTGAATTGTCACGTAGATAGTTGGCTTATCAATTATCATAATTTGAATCACTTCTTTATGTTTTGCATTGGGGTTGATTGTTCTTCTGGTGCTGCTCGGAGCTCATTATAAATTCAGTTAAATTAATTTGATTTAATGGATATATAAAAAACAAAGCACCATATGGTTGACAGAGAGAGAAAGGGTAAATGTTAGATTAAATAAAGAGTAAAGCAAATTTTTCGTTAGCCAAAAGCAATTGTGTGTTGGGCCAGGACTGGATTTTGTTTAAATGGATTGGAAATAGCATGCAAACATAGCAATGTAGATTTAAAACCAGACCCATAAACATCAAGTAAACAACCTTAAGAATATGAAGAATATGTAATTAAATATAAAATCAAAAAACATAAAAATAAATCAAAATAATAACAGATGCGCACCAAGATCAGCATGAAATTAACATAAAAATAACAAGATAGCATAATTTTGACCGAAAAAATGAAAAGTTAGCAAATAACGAATAAAAAGGAATATTTTCAATAAGAAATATCCTATTTAAAAATTAAATAAAATAAATTGTCCCTTTTATATAGAAAATTGTTGGGCCAGACACAAACGGCCTTGTAAAATGTTTAAATGAATCGGTAACACACATGCAAACATAACATGCAGATTTAAACTCAAACCTATTAAAACACCAATTAACCCTACCAAAATGCGAGAAAGAGAACAATTAAATATAAAATTATAAAACACAAAAATAAATTAAAGTAATAACAAAGTGCAACAAGATCCGCACGAAATAAACATAAACATAACATGAAAACCTAGCAATTTGACCGAAATTTGACAATTTAACAAAAAATGCGAAATTTCATGAAAATGAAATAAAAATCAAATAATTTGAATAAGAAATAATTCAATTAAAAATTCAAAAGAAAAATTGTCAAATAAAAGTTCAAAATAATAAAAATTAAGAATAAAATATTCTAGAAAATCACAAGGTCAAATTTTGTTTTACTAAATCAAAAAAAACACGCAAGGTTAGGGTCGTACAATAGGTATATATACCGATTCATTTTCACATAATAAAAATCAGTTTTTACAAAACTTGAAAACAGTTTTACGCTGAATCAATTTTCGTCTAACCAGTAGAGAGCGCAAAAATTTGATGTGAGTGAGAGATTATTCGATACTCTCTCCACGTCGTATCCTCGCAACCTCGAATGAGCTCTGCTTGGATTTCGGCGTGGGGAGAGGAAGTTATGATATGCTATGTGTGAATACTATGAACAACCATGATGTAAATGATATGACAAAATATATATATTAAAACAAAATAGATTTTTTATTCTGTCGAAATTTTTCCGGCCCACAGCCGATACATATCGCAAGCTATTAAAATCAAATATACTATCGAAATCGTGTAAGTGCGTGTATTATCGCCAATGATTTCGTGCCCGTGAAGGCTCCGGCGTGATGAACGCAGGAGTTGAACCGTCAATATAATTCCGTATAGGGGGAAAGGGTGAAGGGGAAATAGTTTTTTGGCTGTTTCGTCGGCACTCATTTCCCATAAACTCGACCTAAACTTATTTTCACATACGGCTAAAAATCCAAACATCGAGTAGTCCAGTGGGCACTCATTAATTATAACATAAACACAGATGCGCTTAGGATCAAAATGAAGGATGGTGACGCGATTTTAAACAATAAAATCGTTGCTATGATAAAAATATGTGAATCTCGCTAATAATCATAACAATCTTATAAATCAACTGAGTTAATAACAAGACTTTTACGAAACAGTACTAACTAAAATACTAAACTCCGGCGTAACGAATTGCTAAAGGTTATAAAACCAAATATTGTTTCGCTGAAATTGGCAAATAAAACCAAACATTTGGCTAAAATATAAAGATTTACTTTGCAATAGAGTCGTCAATAAAATTAACCCTCGAAGTGTCGTATCTGTAAACGTCAAGATTTAGATAAGATCTCTAAAGTCATGAAGATAACATCTATCAAATTGAAATCTAGACGCCTCATAACTAACACCCCAAATGAATGCGATTGTTGGAATAAAGATATATGGAATAAAAACAATCCAAAGTAATTAGAAAAATTTATTAAGTGAAATCTACCCCAAAAATTAACAACCGCATAAAGAAAAATATAAAAGTTATAAAAACCAAAAAATCCAAATGCGTACTCATAGCCAAGTTTTCCCCAGAACGCGACAAGATCATAATTATCGCCCATAAATAATAAAAGAAATACGTGGATAAAACTCTAGGACCCAATCCCACAAAATTATCAAACTATTAGGAAGTCACCCAGGTTTCTATTCTGAAAAAATTCTACGTGAATCGACGAACACCCGAGCCAAATAATAGTGGTAATAAATGAATAAAATAGAATAAAATTAATAATAATAAATAAAGGCAATAAATTCAAAAGAGAATAATAAAATACTAAACTAAACTACATGATAAATCACTTTGCTCATAGGCATGGACAATGTTTATAACAATAATTTCAGTTGGAAGTTAGCAATAGCGTTGCCAAGAGGATAGGAAGACCAAGTCATACACGGTTGGCAGTGTTCCGATAGAATCGACCTGCGCGATAGATCCAGAATTATCATAATAATTGACATGTCATCTCGGAATAGTCATTTTGATTTATCATTCCACTGCGCGTTGATTTCCGACGATAATCTTCCAAGAAAAGACCAATCCAACGACAGATCTTCATTGTTGAGTAAGATAATAATCAAACCCCGGAGTCACAGATGAAAATGATTGAATATAAGGTATAAATAACTCCACTAGAAGAGCACGCCGACTGAATTCTTCCTAAATGTCATTAATGAAGTGGACTTGCGTTGTGCACACGGGTTAAATAAGATAAATGAGGAATAATTCCACGAGGACAGTCCATCAATTAATTCTCTCCAAATGCCATCAGATAAGGCGATTTTTTCATCACGCACACTAAAACGTGTAGATAGATAAGGGCAAATCGACATTGTTGTCGACCGTAAAGGGCATATGCACACGCCACTGGAAGGTAGTAATTCAATTAGCCAACTCCAATCGGATGCGCTCGCTAGCGTGCAATCAATAAGGTGTGCATTAGATAATCTCCTAACCCCGGAGACACACCATCCATATAAATAGTATTTCGTCGGCGAGCTGTTCATTTTTAACTAAAATTCAAAATGTCTCGAAAATATGAACAGATTACTCCGAAACACCAGGATTACGAGGAGTCCGACGTCGCTGGCACCAGCCGAAAAACACGATTGGGTAACTATTTAAATTTGGATAATGGTTTTTGTTAACACCTTTTCGAGTCTTAGCGTACGTATGCCCCAAGCAAGAAATCATCCTAGACGCCAACACTGATGACTTCGTTAAAGATCTGCGACAAATTGTATTCAACATAATAAATATACTAATTAAACCCTTCAACTTTATTTTATGTTTACTCATTGTATGCCTATATGAACCACAAATATGAGGAATGAAATGCATCGCTGACCGCAAATCGACCATTCTGTGAACACCAACTATGACCAAAGACCAACTTGAATGAGCTCGCTAAAGAACACCACACCTCGTCGGTGGAGGTCGAGAATTTTTGTTTCTTTTCAAATAGACTCTAGGTAAAACTAAAATGCAATTATCTGGACTTGAGATTCCAATGGGTTTTCTTTTGAGGCTCAACTAAAATGGGAAAAGATGATTAAAGTAATTTAATATTACATCTTAATGCCTTTACGAAGCCGGCCGCAGAAATAATAAATGTTTAACTATTAGTAATTACGATTTCATTTGGCTTTAATAAATAAATGAATATTAGTATAATGAATTATATAAATATACGAATGTCATTTTAATTTCACTGATCTAATTGTTAACCAGTAGCCATTAAAAATATGTTGGTTCAAGCGATAGATGAATCAGAATATTAATATCTGTATAGATACAAAGGTAGCCTTCCAAGCTCGAGAGTTTAATAGATACAACCGATCCCAAATCAACGTGGATAAATCCTAACTTAGAATAAAGGTATCTACTCAGAAATATGAACAGCAGTTTGACCCTAAGTCTACGAGGTTATTAATAGTCATGAGTAAAGTACACTTCGATGGGCAGACGATTTTTCCTTCAAACTATCGGTATAAGATATAGTCATCTCAAATCCAAAGGTTTAATGAATGAATGGTAAGAGTCATTAAATTAATTTGGATAAATTTACCAAGGTTACTAATTTAAAGTAAACTTCGACGGATAAATAACCTTAATTATATTTCAGATAATATTTGGTTTGTGTTTTCTCAAAGAGAATTATAAAAACCAATAAATAAATTGCAAATATATTTTTAGAATTTTTAGATAACTTTTAATTTTATTTCAGATTGTGTTTTCTCAAAGAGAATTATAAAAACAAATAAATAAATTGCGAATATAATTTTTAGAATTTTTAGATAACCTTTATTTATATTTCAAATAATATTTTGCTTGTGTATCTCAAAGGGAATTATAAAAACAAATAAATAAATTGCAAATACGCTTTTTAGAATTTTTGAATAATAATTTCAAGTTTTCCCAAGAGAGGTTAGCCAAACAAGTAAATGGGCCGAAAATATAATTTTGTTGGATGACCATTCTTTTCGAGTGAATAAAATTATTTATTTGTTTTACAGAAAAATCTCGACTTTAGTGACGGAAAGTTTTGTTCATCATTTTAGATATATATTTGTTGGGCCAGAATACAAATAGCCTTGAGAATTGTTTAAATGCATCAGTAATACAGCACGAAAACCCAGCACCAAGATAACTTAAAATACAATATACAACACCAACTAAACACTTTAAAATCTGAGAGAATATAAATAAATATAAAATCAAAAACATAAAAGTAAAATAAAATAAATACAAAATGCATCAAGAACTGCACGAAATATACATAAAAAATAACATAATAACAAGAAAATTTGACCGTAAAATGACCATTTATATAAAAGTAAAAATTAATGAATTAAATGAATAAAAATAAAAATATTTTTGACTGAATAAATTTAATCAAAAATGTTAAAAATAAATTGCAAATTTAAATTAAGAAATTAATAAAAATTTAATTTAGATAACACAAATAATTTCAAGGTCGAATTTTGTTTAATCGCAATAAAATTAACACTCAAGGTTAAGGCCAAATTGTAGGTATATATACTGAAGTGTTTTCACAAAACAACACAACTACTTGGCAGTATTATTTCCAACTTGATTGAAATGTCGATTTTCAGTTTCACTTGGAGACTGGTTGTAGTAGTGTGCGCTACAGCACTAGTTGATTGGTAGATTGGTGCTGTAAATCGTGAACTTTGCTACTATGAATTTTCAATATATGATGAATTATGCTACGAATTTTCAATATATGATGGATTATGCTATTACGAATTTTCAATATATGATGAATTATGCTACTAATTTTCAATAGAAGATGAATTATGCTACTACGAATTTCCAATATAGGATGAATTATGAATTTCTATTATATGCTTACAAACTTCAGACAATTATTTCATGCATTCGAGACTTTTACCCGATTGGTACGGTAATTTTATTATTTCTTTTTCGGCCCACAGCCAAAACATAACGCAAGATAGTAAAATAAAACACCCTATCGAACTGTGTAAGTGCGTGTATAGTCGCCAATAGTTCGTGCCCGTGAAGGCTCCGGCGTGAGAACGCAGGAGCTGGAACGTCAATATTATCCGTATATAGGGGAAATTGGAAGGTAAGGGAGTAGTCGTTTGGTTGCTCCTTCATCATCCGTTTCCTGAAAAATAGACCAAAAATCTTTAACAACATTCGGCTAAAAATCATTAACACGAGTAGTCCAGTGCGCACTCATTAAATATAATATAAACATGAATAGATCATAAGGACAAAGAGAAGGAATGGGTAGCGGGGGAAATAGCGAAATCGTTGCAACAGTTAAAATGAATAGCCATCGGAAAAAGATTAATCCGAACGACAAAAATCAAGAAAAAAATAACGTTTTAAATGATATATAAGAATTAAATAAATTATGTTGAATTGAAGCGGGAAATATGGGCAGAATGCTGCGCAAAATTTTGGAAATAGTTAAAACATTTATCATAAAGCTGTAAAATAAGGGCGGAATGCTGCTCAAATTTTCCGAATTGATTAAAATACTTATAGAAAATAGTAAAATAAAAGTGAAATGCGGCTCAACTGTTGGTATAAGATTATTATGAAACTGTTAAATAAGGGCAGAATGCTGCTTAAATTTTCCGAATTAATTCAAATACTTATAGAAAATAGTAAAGTAAAAATGAAATGTTGTTCTATTGTTAGTATAATATTCCCTTGAAACCACAAAATAAGAGCGAATCGCTGCTCAAATTTTCCGAATTAATTAAAATACTTATCGAAAGTAGTAAAATAAAAGTGGAATGTTGTTCAATTGTTAGTAGAATATCCTATAAAACTGTAAAATAAGGGTACGCTGCTAAAGTTTTTCGAATTAACAAAAATACTTTATCGAAAACCGGAAAAATACAGATGAATTACGGCTAAATTTTTACATGAGAAAAATATTTTATAAAGCTGAGGAATAAGGAAGGATCCCTAGTAAAAACTTGATAATAATAATGATAATAGTAAGGACAATGGTAATAATAATAATAATAATAATAATAATAATAATAATAATAATAATAATAATAATAATAATAATAATAATAATAATAATAATAATAATAATAATAATAATAATAATAATAATAATAATAATAATCATGGTACTTATAATAATAATAATAATTATAATAATAATAATAATAATAATAATAATAATAATAATAATAATAATAGTAGTAGTAATAATAATAAATATAATGGTAATTATAGTAATAAGAATGATAATAAATGTAATAGTAGTGACAATTAATAAAGGTAATACATATCCTAGTAACAATGACAATACTATTAACAATAATAGATAACATTATAGATTTAATAGGGATAAGGGTAAGAGAGCTAGTGTGCGAATATTTAACATAACAAAGTGTGTACGGGCCATAGAATAATCATCAACACGGACGACGATAAGAAGGACTATGAGATGAGACATAACAACGAATGACATGAGAGTATAGGTTAACATTTGAAGGAGTTAGGAGAATAATAGGACCTAAAAATTGAAATCGAGCACAGGCCTTCTATCGGCAGCTTGTTGGACCCAGAGATCGTTCGGTCAATTATAGCATTAGCAATAGCGCTCAGTTTTTGCGGACGATCTACCCACTCGAACACAGTTCCAACGTTGCTTAGCAACGGGTGCCAAGTGGTAGGCGAAAAATATTTGTATGGGGTTGTCTGGGTAACAACCATATAGTTTAAAAATATCAACACCCAGAAACCCACCATATTTAAGGACTAGCCGTAAGATTATCTACATGGTTTTTTTGTTTGGTCGATATGTTTCATCCATCACGGCTGTCCCTCCTCTACCTTCATTAGCAAGCGTAGTTGCATGCTGGGACAGGAATAAATAGCTCCAACCCAAACGCACAGATTCCACCATATTAGGCTTACTTCTTTGCATAGGGAATGTAATTTATAAACACCATAAGCCGACCTACTCATATGACCCTGCCCTAAATCGAATTCCTCAGACCCATCTCGCGACCGCCGAAACGACCCATGGTTAAGGAAACCCAGACCACCGACTCTACCGCTTATGCCTAAATGACGACGTTATGCCCGTTAATGTATTATTTATTGTTTCCAGAGGACTCGTGGATTGACGCATCCCGGGTTAAACTTCGCTTCCCCGCACATTCAGCTGCACGGTGCAGGCAGGCGATGTGGGACGCGGGATTCTCAATCTCACCGGTCAGAGAATCCCGAGGAAATGATCAGAAAATCAGCGACGAAATAGACCTTCCTTTCGTTGCGATCAAACGAGAGCCCGGGCGAAATCCAGCGCGGGAAATCAGAGGTCAAACGAAGCACCTCCTCGCACGTCTGGAAGAACATCAAAGACAAACGGCCTAGCAAATCCAAAGAGCGCAACGGCACCTAGATGAGATTAACCGTGACATTGCGGCCGGATTGATTCCAAGTACGGACGGGTAAGCCCCTCCGTACAATACATCATTCAATTTGGACGATCCAAGATTGAATAGACCAACGGAAGCAATCAACGTGGTCGTTCCCCGCCAATTATGAACCGGAAGAGGGGAACAAGAGAACGAAGGGTCGGACGTCCATCGCGAGCACTTATACGCTCGGGGACCGCCGCGAACCAGCCACAATCGACGCAGTTAAAGATTTCATCCATTAAAATGATATTTTTTTTGTGTATTAAATATAAATGTTTAGTTAGGTTATTTTATTATAGTATTGATTAAAAAATTGTTTAACTAAGAATGGAAAGTATTAGTTAAAATCTGACGCCATGAGATATAAACCCAGATATAAAATTAGATAACTTCTATTATCGGTGAAATTAATTTTCCTTTATTGTAGACATGAATTCCCACAAGATCATGCAACACGAATTGGCAAAGGCCCAAATGACAATCAAAGATTTCCACCGACAAATCTTGCAGTTGACGACCGAAGTTCAGCTGACAAAAAGTACTTGGATGAAGCCGAATAAGGCCAAACACCTGTATAAAAAATTAACAGTGATGCAGAAGGGTTAGGCTGAGGAGAAGCAGCTCAACCAAAGTCTGAAGACACAACTTAGGAGCTTGGAGGTGGCGCTGTCTGCATGTCAAGAAGGAGCAGCAGTGACCTACCCCCTGGTTTTTGCCCCGGCCCAACTAGCATATCGCGAGGCTACATCGACATCAAAGCCAGCCACCAAAGTAGTTAAACACCGCCCTGGTCGAGCTGAACGGGCCAAACGATGCGCCGTGCAGTCAAAGGACTCGAAAACAAGAAACTAGTCCAGAGTGTTTTTATTTAAATAAAAATTTGTTAAATGTCATGTTCGAATAATTATTTAAATTCCAATTAATACAGTTTGAATTGCACTAAACCAACGCAAATAGCGTCAATCAGTCAGTGAGCCAAGGACATGAAGCGAACCATCTATCATCAGTAAGGGACGAGAATGATAAATCGCACGTAAACCTTCTAATGGTAGTGCGTTGGACCCAGTTTGAGGTCGGGCCAGAGCAGTCCCTATATGGTGCTAACCTTTGGCGACCTCAAAACCCATGGTTACATTTCCAACGTTGCCTAGCAACGGGTAACCACTGGGAATAAGAAAGATAATTTTCATCTGGGGTCAAAGTTGTCGAAGACCATAACCCCACAAAATTGACAAAATAAGAATTAGATATTACAATTAAAATCAAGGTCAAATTTTGTTTAAATGCATCAAATAGAACATGAAAGGTTAGGGTCACAGAATTAATTGCAGTGAGCAAATCACTTTTCTCTCAAAAAACTAACTTGTTATTTGTCAGAAAATTCTGAGAACCGCTATTCAGTCGAAACCAACGATTTTGTAACACTTTGAGGACCAACTATCGGTGGTAATTTCTTCATTATACGAACTCAAGCATTCTTCTAAGTAAGCACTACTTGAGCGTATTTGTAGGAAATGATTGTTGCGTGTTTTATTGAAATGCCGTGAGAGAAATGTTTTGAGACAAATGTACTGATTATGTAATGACTCTAAAATACAAGTTTCAATGAAGGAGGTGTTATATCTGTCGAAAATTTTCCGACCCACAGCCACACAATCTGCAAGATATTAAATTATGACATAACGATCAAGCTGTGTAAGTGTGGTTCCTCCGCCTATAGCTTGTGCCCGTGAGGGTCCATTCGTGCCTAACGACGGACTCGAACGTCAAATCATTTGAGTCTATAGGGGCAGTGGGAAGATCGGGAACTAGTTTATTGACTGGCTCCCTTTCACCCATCTCCCGAAAATTCGACCTAAAATCTACACCACATATTGGCTAAATTTCTTACACTGAGTAGTCCAGTGGGCACTCTTAAAATCTTAATATTAACACATATTCCTTAAGATCAAATTCAAGGGAACGGGAAGTGGCAACTCGAAATCGGTGCAACTGACTTAAATAAAATCTGTAAACTTATGAAAATGAGTACCATACACTAATAACTAAGATCAAGTTATCTAAAATGAATATAATGAGATGTATATCGGATTAGACTCTAGGTTCAATAAGAGTACAATTTTATTAGAAAGATAGTCAGCCGTATTAAAATGCTTATTGTAATACTAAGTTAGTAATAATTATATCAATTTACGACATAGGTAGTACCTAGAAATCAACTATTTTAAAAATAATATGATACACCTTAGATAAGGTGATACCGACGAGTAATCTAGTAAAGATGATATGGATAGTAGGACCCTAATAACGAGGTAGATTTAATATTACCACGGTTGACCGAAATTGTAACAATAAAATAACCAAGACAAATTGAGTTATGATAACCCGTCATTTATAATATTAGTGACCTCTTAATATTGTTGGTCGTAGGGGAGAGTTGAGTATTAAACCCTTGAGTCACCTTAGCTCCATGCTCTCTTAATCACTAGGGGTAACTCCTCCTTACGCCACATAATTTTAATTACTATTATGCACCCGTGATTGGGATCACGTTGGAACCGTGCACAATAGCCGAATGCCATTCGAGCAGGTGAGCGCCATTACTAGCACTACTCCCCGAAGGACCTTCGTCTTCCCCGGATTACAGCGGCCGATAGAAGGACTTACGCTCTCATCTCAAAAACCCCTTTCATCTTCGCCATTACACTTAGCTCCGACGTGGGAAATCGTAAGAGAAACCATCGTTCCGGTGTTTATGCGCGTCCACCCTTCCCTTTACCTTCGATACTCCAATTCTCGAGAAATAATAAAAAACCGGAAATTTATTAAGCAATATTAACAAAATTCAAATCAAAACAATTTTTAATAAACCAACTAACAATAAACTACGGAAAACTACAAAAACTATTAGAATGTTAGAAAATGTTAGATTGATCAATATGATACGAACGATGTGAATTGATCCGGATCTTAATTCTCTTCTGCGTCTATATCGATTGAGAAGCGCCTTCTCTTGGGTGGCCTGTATGGCGGAGGGTCACCTCGAGGGTCCTCATCTCTCCGAGAAGATGGACCAGCAATCTCGCCTCGGGGGCCAATATTGGGAACCTCCCCCGTGAGGATGGCGATTTCTTCAAGGTCTAAGTTGAGGTCGCTCAAGATTCGGATCGGCTGGGCTGGTTCGTTCTCCTCATCCACTAGATTGATGTGAATGGAGGCTGGAGGAGAGGAGAACAAAATCCGCGGAGCATAGCATATCTCCGGGTCGAATTCGGGAATTTCGAACTCTCGATAGGGGGGCGGTAGGTCGTCTAACAGACTTACTCCTTCCGTTGGCTGAGTACCCCGGAGGCGGGCTTCTTCTCGTCGGCGACGATCCCGACGTCGTTTGTTGCGATTCGGCCGGTGACGGGCCGTAGGGCAGGACAATTGGCCTGGTTTTCCATAGTTCCGGAAGGTGGTAAGCACGCGAGGTTACCGTTCGACGCGGAGACGTTCGCAATCGAGTGAGGCTGATCTTCAATGTCTGGTATGTGGTGGGCTGGAACGATGTCGAGCTGTTCCGCCCGGAGATTGCCGGGAACCCGGATTCGGAGTTCGGAATCTGAGTACGCCTGGTGCAGTGCCACTGACTGCTCTCGAATCAGCAGACGTTGAGCGCGCGATTCGGCGATTAGTTCGTCGCGCGCTCGAGAAAGGCGAGAGATTTTCTGCCGTAGCTCCCGGATGACTTCCGGTGGAGCCCAGGTTCCTCTTACTCTGTCGTGCTTTGTCTGGAGGTCCTGGTGTTAGATCTTGAGGTCCTCGTACTTATGGCGGAGGGCCACAATTGATGGAGGTAAGCGAGGGATTCTCGTCGATGTGCTGGTATCTGCATTTCCTGTCATACTGTTGAAGAGTAAGAAAAATTTGTTGAAAATGGACTGTTTAGCATAAATCAAAATAAACAAAAAGAAAAACTGAAAATGAAATCAAAACAAAACCGAAAACTGGAGTATCGGTGGTAAACGGAACGGATTCGGCCCATCTCATTTTGGTAGCAAGTAAACAAAAACCGGGTGTAGTTGATGAATTACCCTCGAAAAGGCGAGAATTTTAGGCCATACGGTCATCGTGAGTTCCCATAATATCGTTAATAGCAAAATAATAATGAAATATTCATACTTAGCATCACTGGTGAACTTGGTTAAGCAACTAAGTTTGAAGTGCTCCCTGATTTCGGGTTTGAGGGAGTAGTAGATTTCTCAGCTTAGAGAGTGGTGGGTCATTTATTTACAATTTTAATGGCGTGGTGGCTTCGCGACTTCCTACTCGGCGGTCGGGGTAGTTTAGTTCACTTATAAGTTTGCGTTGTCCTTGGATAACAATCCGAATTCTCTACTGGAGATTATAGTTGCGGTTCCGGGATCGGTAATAGTTCATGGTTTGAGGGGTGCTACCTATTCATCGAGATAAGTACGGCACTATTTCACCTAGGGCGACTTCAATCGACTATCCACAAACATTAAGGGTTCTATTTTGTTTTCCGGTTGGTCTTGAGTACGTAGGCAAGAGTATAGATGGATGAAATTCTAAGTTAAGTTTCCATTTAAAGTTGCTTTCCGCGCAATGGCATTACAAGTTTAAGTTAGGGTAGTTAATATTGGATTTGGCATTACAATCGTAAATTTTACGAGTTTAATTTAAAGTGGTTAATTGGTGAATTTATATTACAATCCTAAACATTTCGATTTTAATTTCGAAGTAGTCGATCTTTAAATTTACAATGCGATCCCAAATATTACGAGTTTAATTTTCAAAGTAGCCAATATTTAAATTTATAATGCACTCATAAATATTACGAGTTTAATTTTTACAGTAGTCAATATTTAAATTTATAATGCATTCATAAATATTACGAGTTTAATTTTTAAAGTAGTCAATATTTAAATTGACAGTACATCATAAACATTACGGGTTTCAATTTTTCAGTAGATAATAATTAAATTCCAATCACAAGGAAATGAATTTCAGTATTGAGTGCTTACTTAATTCCGTTCTTTATGGGCGTCTTATTCTCAACAAATGGGTTAATTCCAGTTAGATAAGGGTATTGTAGATTCCGTCGAATCGATTGTATTGATTTTATTAAACTTGATTAAACCGGCCTACGGTTGCGAGTTACGGTCTAGTAAATTTATCGTGTAACTTCTAATCAATACGGTTTATTGATCCGTGACCTATTGATTTTATTTCTGGACATTCGATTTCGTGGTTTCTAGTCATTTGCTCGTACTGGACGTGGACTTCTTAGGTCATTCGCCTGACTATCTACTATGCCTCCGATGGACTTTGTAATGGCACTACGAGAGTGACATTCTTATTCCGGACGATTCTGGATTTACTAGTTTTTCTTAGACTATTTTTCAAAAGAAAACAAATTTGGAACGGTTAACCATGCCGCTCTCCTGTGGAGCGCCTATTGATAAGGTAATTTTAAAATCATTTATTTATCATGAATTGTCCTACAAATTTCAATTTATTCGTCCTATATAATTAAAGAAAAAACAGTTCCGTCACTTTCGTCCTAACTCCTATCCGTGCTGCCCTGTTTGTCCGTATCTTCCTGTTCGGAATATTAAAAATCATTTCGGACCAATGCATAGTCCGACCTAACTTCCCTCTAACTCGGCTTTTCGCTCTTCCCAAAATTTTAGACGACTCGTTCCGGCCACATTTTCAGCAGCCGCCCCGAGTATACAATGGCGCCCTGCGTAGCGGTCCCGTGCGTAAAGCCGGAACCGACTGCGAACTGCCAAGGGGTTCACGAGGCATGACCCACGAGCTCAACTAAGGGTTTTCACCCACTAGCCGGCACACGGTCGGTCCCATGAACCAATCTATTCCAATACATAGCATATGATTTTAGAGGGTCCGAACATATATTAAATTATAAATGAGTAAATGAAATGAATCGTTAAAGCGTTTTAATAAATTAACATGAACATAATTTCATAAAACGTAAAACCAACTACAACACATATAAAAGAGAAATTCCTTACTCAATTTGGTGTGATTTCGATTCAAAAATTGCAATTGTTAATAAAGCATAAGATTAAAATTAATGAAATTCATCACTGTATTTATAGTATTTTCGTGCATGTGTGCGACCAATGGGCGATTTTTCGCCATTTTTAGGGCTTTTTAATTATTTTATTTATTTTAAAATATTTTTCTAATTTTTTATATATTTTGCTTTATTTTTTGATTTATTAATATTTTATTGTTAGATTTTATTTTTATTATTATTTTCTTACAATATTGTTTTTAAGCCCCAATATTTTGTTTTCTGGTCGCCTCTTCTGCCTATGTTTTTTCTAAACCTTATTTTGCAAGGTTTTGGCAGTTTATTTTATTTCTTTATGTTTTCTTCTTTGCTTCTGTAGGCATTTTCGAATTTTTAATTAATTATTTGTTTTATTTAATTTTTTGTTATGTTTTTATTTTGTTTTAGTTATTATGTTATTTATTGATTTTTAATATCTTGGTGCGGTGCATGTTTGTGTGCAGTGATTCCTTCCATTAATCCCGCTCTTTAACCTTAAATTTTATTTTTATTTTGTTTAAATGGTGGCTCTAAGCCCAACAATATAAATCAAAATCATCAAGTCGTCACGGATACCAACATCATAATAATATTAACCATAAACAAATAAATAACAATCACAATAAAACTTTCCTTTAAAACACCCCGGGAGTGACAAAGTAATCAGAAACCCACCAAGTACACAGTTTCACTAAATCTGATTTAGCCTCTGTCGAAGGAATAGTACCAACAAAATCTTTATTTATCCTGTCCAGAATTTGCCTACCCTTAAAGATTCCGTATTGATCTTCCTAAACGCAAATAAGGAAACAACGAATTTAGAGAAGAATTAGAGTAGAATTAGTTCCACCAATAAATAATTATATGACGTGATACGCCCATAGTTCATCTTAATAATGTTGGCCACAATTATCATATTCTTTGGTACCAGGTGCAGGAATGTGTGAGAGTCAATAGAGTGTGACTACTGATCCATGCCAGCCAGATTTCGGAGAGGACAAATAGTACGGTAGAAAACCAACCGCCAGCCAAGAGGGGGAAAATAGCGAGAAATCTTGGTTAGAGAATAAACAGAAACGGGTAGAGGCAGATCAGTTTATTGCTGCAACGAACCAGGGGATGGTGATAACTGACAATATGAATTAGCCAGAAGAAAGCTGAATTTATTCTGTCCGTATAAATTAGAAAATACAAAATGAGAAATGAGAAATATTCATAACTAAATAATATAAAATTGAAATCCCCGAAATAATAGATCACATTAAAACGATCATAGTGGAATGATTAATCTGAAATAACTGCCAGCTGGTGACTTGCGCCGCTAGTAGAGCATGAACTGATTATAAAGTTCCCAACCGGAAAATTGGCATAATAAATAAAAAACTAAAAATAAAATTAATTTTTTTTATTAAATCAACGAATTAAGGAACAATTCGGTCGTATTTAATGGGGGGATAAGCCATTAGAGCGACAGTAGATTAACGCCGTGTACTATATAAATAATCACAAAATAAGCAAATTAATAACAAATGTCTTCAACGCCTAAGAGATAAAATTCTATTAAGGATAATCAGCGTAAAGAAGAAGAATCGCTCCGAAAGCGGCCCAACAACTTTCAACCACCTGTTGGAGAAGATCTAGAATGTGGTCTCGCAGAATCAACTCGAGGTACTTAATGTTTGTATCATTTTTATTTAAAGCGACCACCAAAATTTATGATAAATACGTAGCACGTAACGACTCAAACCAGACATTTATTATTTAATTGTCTCAATAATATGACTTTCAAATCATTGATTATTTAGATCGCAGAGACCCTAACTATGGATGAGTGGATGGCTCTCAAATCACCTTACAAGTACCCATGTACTCGGCCGCAAGATACCTTCAAGCGTTGTGGGACCACCGGTACTCACTGGCGACACATGGAGAGAATGGTTGGACATATTGACCGGGAGATCGGAACAACGAAGTAGAACTGCTTAGCCTAGCCATTAAGAGGGAACCGGGCAAGAACCCGGCATGAGAAGCCCGCCAACGGGTCGAATTAGGTCTGTATCGCTTGGAAGGCCTAAAGAGGAATTTTCATTGGCGAGCAAATCTGGCACGACTGCAACTAGCGCGTGTGAACGCGGATATCGCCAGCGGATTGATTCCCAGAACTGATGGCTTCGCTCCGGAATATGGGGTATCCTTTGAATTGGATGATCCTAGGTTAATGAATATGGAAGCTCTAACAACACTGATTCTACCGGATCTATTTGTACAACCGGCTTTAATGGATCGATTAGGACAGCGGCAAACAGGAGATCACACGTATGCTCGCCGATATCCCACAATGGAGGCGCACCGACCATACGCGCAGGAATAATCAATCTGACCGCCAACGATGAGGCCGGAATCAAAACTGTGAATTACGTAACCTGAATTTAGAATAAATGTTTTAGTACTTCGATTTTGTTTTTTGTTTGTTCTTTACAGTTTAATTATATAAAGCTTTTTTTTTAAAATAAAAAATGCGGCCATAATATTTTCCTAATTAACGAAGAGTGATTGAATTGTTATAGCTCGGAGAGGCTGAGAAAAGGACTCCAAGTTTTTGACAAAGGCAGGTAGTAGTTAAATAGAACTACAAAACGATATAGAAACTAGTAGAAATGAAGAATTTTATAGTAAATTAAGTAAATTATTATAGAATTGTTAATGACCATTATGAATATAAACGATAATGTTCCCATCTCATCGAAGTCACTATTAATTTCCTTCAGTTTTAGATTTGAAATCATCGCGGACTCTCGTTCAGGAACTAAAAAGCATGCGAAGGTAGAACACCGATTTACATCGGCAACTACTACAATTATGCCGAGAATTTCAACAAACCAAGGACACCTAGGTCGAGCCTTCGCGAATTTCCCAACCGCGAATTTGGGCTTCTCCATAGCCCAACAGGGGTGGAACGATGATAAAATGCTCAACCAGACTCAACGAACTCAGATTTGAAGGTTAGAGGTCACGCTATCAGCGTGTTAGGAAGGAAGTGTGGTGACGTACCCCTTGGTGTTTGCTCCGGCACAACTAGCATAAAGAGATCAGAACCGGACGATCAAAACAAATAAGAGATCAGAGCCACGTTCAAGGCCAGGTAGAGCTGAAAGAAAACGACGGTGGATTCAGCACGCAGATAACTCAAAATGACATATTATGTTTAAAATTTAAAATGTGTAATATTATCATAATAAATGTTTGATTTAACCTTTTCCTTGAAGTAGTTAATTATAATGTATGGAATTGGTTAAATAACTATGTCGACGAGAAGGTAATTAAGTGACCAAAACGATAAGACGAGCAAAAAGCCTTCTAACAGTAGCTAGCTGAACCCGATATGAGGCCGGGCCTTAGCAGTTCTGTAGTCAGAGCTCACCTTTGGTGGTCTCATAACCAATGGTTGCAGTTCCAACGTTGCCTAGCGACGGGTAACCATTGGCGGGTGAGAAAGCTTGTATGTAAAGGGGTCAAGGCAAGAAACCATTATTCCCACATGTGTACTGCCTTTAAAAATGTGCTAGTGTTATCTGATTAAGGTGATATTCTTTGGTTGTCTACCTTTTTGTATTCTAAAAGCGTACTAAGCCAAGTGCATTCAATTGTATTAAAAATAAAAAAATTGGGATTCTATATTATGAATTGTGTGGATACGAGGATCCAGATCAAGAGTTAATTTCTTTTGACAAATCATTAATGTCCCTTCAAATTTTCGATACTACGTGACATAATTCCATAACGGTATTGTGAAATTTTAGGTATTATTGAAAATTAAAATTTTAATAAAAAATATGTACCATCTTTTAATTTTTGACTTCAAAGTACCAAAAAAAAATTGGTTAGGAACGTAATCCCATATTTTAGTGTAAATAGCACATCTGTTAACGCTCAATTTTCAGGAACGCAATATGAGCGCTAAATGAGGTGTGTCTGTAATTAATTTAAATATATGAAAATAAAGTATAAAGCTTCGAAATTATCAAAATCAATTAAAACTAATAAAAAATTTGAAAAAAATAAAAATTGATATTTTTCTGGGAAAACAGGTGTACCCGATGGTAAATTTGATTGTGAAGACGAATAAAATTATATTAAATTGATCAGGGGAATAATGAAGGTTCAGGAACCCAACAATAAATTAATTAATTAAGTTATTTTCTGGTAAACTCATTAATCTATGGCCACCAAGAGGAATGGGCTGCCGGGAATTAAGTTAATTCGCAATAAATAGTCACTCGGCTCAGAAAGGTTTGTTTTGTTTAGTGTTTATTGTTGGACGTAGGGGAATTTTTATCTTCTAGTTTTATTGCTCGTCCTGTTAGCGTAACCTTCACATTTACCTCCTAGGGATACTTTCCCGATACGCCGCACGATTTGGAATAACTATTGCGTACCCATGACCGAGATCATGTTGGTACTGTACGCAATAGCCGAATGTCATTCGAGCAGGTGAGCGCTATTACTAACACTACTCCCCGAAGGAGCTTCGAGTTCCCGAATTTCTCGCTGCCAATAGAAGGACTTATGCTTCCTACCCACTAGCTTGCTTATAATCCCCTATTACTTACATTAACTACGTCGAGATAGTGGGATACTGGCCATCTAGCTCAGAGGCCATCTAGCTCACATACCCCCCCCCGGCAAAAAAAATTTTTTTCTAAGTTTAAAAGTACAATTTTTAGAACAAAGACAATGACTCATTCAAGGTCATTTAAACAAAGACCATGACTCATTCAAGGCCATTGGATGACTCATCAATTTTTTCAAGGTCATTTAAACAAAGACCACGGCTCATTCAAGGTCATTGGATGACTCGTCATATTTTTCAAGGTCACAGAAAAGTAGGTCAAGGTCATTCAAAAGGAGGTCAAGGTCATTCAAAAGTAGGTCAAAGTCATTGGATGAGTCATCAACATTTTTCAAGGTCATTCAAATTTTCTCAAGGTCACGGAATTTTTAAACATTTTTAAATTTTTAATTTACTACTTATTTTTATAAGTAGTATATATTTGTAAATTATTTTATTATTATTATTAATATTAATAATATTATTATTATTATTATTATTATTAATATTATTATTATTATTATTATTTTTTTTATTATTACTATTACTTATAAATTTGTAAATTTTATTCTATTTTATTATTATTTTTTATAAATATTATTATTTTTATTATTATTTTTTATAAATATTACTATTTTTATTATTATTTTTTATAAATATTATTATTTTTATTATTATTTTTTAAAATATTATTATTTTTCAAGGTCATTCAAAAGTATGTCAAGGTCATTTAAAAAGTAGGTCAAGGTTATTCAACATTTTTTCAAGGTCAAGGAATTTTTAATCATTTTTCAATTACAATATGTCTACTTACTTTTATAAGTAGTATATATTTGTAAATTTTATTCTATTTTATTATTATTATTATTATTATTATTATTATTATTATTATTTTTATTATTATTATTTTTATTATAATTATTATGATTATTATTATTTTTTTTATTATTATTATTATTATGATTATTATTATTATTTTTATTATTATTATTATTATCATTATTAATGTATAATAAAAACAAAACAACTACATAAAACTTTTATTATAAGGAAATAATTTTATTATTTTTAATATGATTATTAATATTATTAATTAGCATGATTACTTATTAATATTGTTTAATTATTTTTTTTTTATTTTTATTATTATTATAATTGTTATTATTAGTATTATTATTTTTATTATTAATATGATTAATAATATGATTAATTAGTATGATTATTTATTTTTCTTATTATTATTTTTTCTTCTTCTTATTATTATTATTATTAATACTTTTAAAACTTTTTATAATATTATTATTATTATTAATATTATTACTACTTTTTATTATTATTATTACTTATCAATTTGTAAATTTTATTCTATTTTATTATTATTTTTAAAAATATTATTATTTTTCAAGGTCATTCAAAAGTAGGTCAAGGTCATTCAAAAATTTCTCAAGGTCACAGAATTTTTAATCATTTTTCAATTATAATATGTCTACTTACTTTTATAAGTAGTATATATTTGTAAATTTTATTCTATTTTATTATTATTTTTTATAAATATTATTATTATTATTTTTTATAAATATTATTATTATTATCATTATTTTTTAAAATATTATTATTTTTCAAGGTCATTCAAAAGTAGGTCAAGGTCATTCAACGTTTTTTCAAGGTCAAGGAATTTTAAGTCATTTTCAATTATAATGTCTACTTACTTTTATAAGTAGTATATATTTTGCAAATTTTATTCTATTTTATTATTTTTATTATTATTTTTATTATTATTTTTAAAAATATTATTATTTTTCAAGGTCATTTAAAAGTAGGTCAAGGTCATTCAAAAATTTCTCAAGGTCACGGAATTTTTAATCATTTTTCAATTATAATATGTCTACTTAATTTTTTAAGTAGTATATATTTTGTAAATTTTATTCTATTTTATTATTATTTTTTATAAATATTATTATTTTTTATAAATATTATTATTTTTATTATTATTTTTTAAAATATTATGTTTTTTTTCAAGGTCATTCAAAAGTAAGTCAAGGTCATTCAAAAAATTTTCAAGGTTACGGAATTTTTAATCATTGTTTAAATATAATTTATCTACTTACTTTTATAAGTAGTATATATTTTGTAATTTTTATTCTATTTTTATTATTATTATTTTTATTAATAATATTATTATTATTATTACAAGATTTTATTAATAATTTCCTATGTTTCATGTGCCTGTTACTCACGCTCTTATATTGATAATGTCCTTATTATTCATGCGCTCCTATTGACCATATCTTTATAAGTCATGTGCGTGCAATGTTTAATAATATTATTAATGTGTAACAAAGACATTGAAAACACACACACACACATATATATATATATATAGTGTTAAATAATATTTACTCCCATAAAATGACATTAGATATTTCAGAATCACCTTTAAATCATACAGAGGTTTATTTTATTTTTATTAATTGTATTAATCTTCTAAATTAAGATACCAGAATTCAGTATTGAATGGAATCAGACATTTTTAATAATCGATAGACTGTTCACAGAAACCTATGGTTATTTATTACTATCAAAAATAAATAAGTCTTTTAAACATCACAACATTCAAATTCTCGTAGAATTATTCGGTTTCAAAAAGTCACTAATGAAATTATCTAGTTGTATATTATTTCTAAATAATATAAATCCTACAGAAATTAATATGCTTAATATATTCTGGGTATGCATGGATTTCAGGTTTGGCAAATATCGAGATGTTATTCAATCCTACATTGATAATGCAGATAAAATCGAAATAAAAATCAAGGATAAACTGGATGAAGTACAAAAACAATATCTTACATGTTCAAGTTGTTTAATTAATAAAGTCAATATTTTATATTTACCATGTGGGCATATCATTATTTGTTCATCATGTTTTAAAAACTCTAATAGGTGTGAAAGTTGTGGTATAATTATTGATGAGTACCATTCTGTGTATATGTAATAAATGTTATTTTGTTTCTAAAGAAATATTATTCAAGTTACTTTTAACTATTGTGAACATGATCTCAAACCCTAATTTATAAAAGCAACTAATAATAAAATAATCAAAACATAATAAAGTAAGTAAATGAAAATGTACAAGTTTAGTTTTCTATAATATACAAGTTTTATTACATAATTATTCGAAATCGTCTGATAAATCCTTTTATTGATGATGAACATTCAGAAGCCAAAATTTCATTGAAAATATCTTGAAATGGCTGAGATCTAATATAGTTAAAAACACAATAAAAATTTACGATAAGAGAGGACAATATGAAGTTTATGCTTAATTATTGACAGACCAAGTGAGGTCAAAAAGTTCCTCGGCTTCATTGCACAAATTAGGCTTAGCCTGTCGAGTAATTGCACATTACACAACTTTCATGCGCGGACACTACAAAGTGTCATAGGCACTAAATTAATTAATTAATGTTTATTACTACCAAAATAATTATTTGCAGACTAGGGAGATTATAGCCGCCTACGACCAGCTTGTAAATAAAATATAATAAAGTGTAAAAATATTATTATATTTGTTGGGTTTTGGATTATTTCAAGTCGGTTCTCTCTGACTCCTGGTGTTCTTTAAATTAAAACAATGAACGACCCAACGTATATTGAAACAACAGGTTCACAATTTATTATCACGCTACAATGACCAATCAAAGTTTATACGATTCTCTGCTCGGCGTTGATGCTTTGCAAACAAACAATATTCACCTTTTGATCCTTTAGTTCTGTTGACTCTCGTTTTCCTCGGTTTCTGTTTGGTTTGATCCCTTTTCGCCTTTCCGTATTCTTAATTCTATTTCTTCTTTTCCCTACTTCCCTAATTCGTTTATCACTTTTCCTACCGTCTGATTCTTCGAACCCTAGCTGAGGCAGAATGCCGATTTTCTCTGATTTTCCTTTTGCTTATATACTCCTCGAAATCAGGATGACAAATGGTTATTGCCGAGCCAATCTTTCGTTTGACATTTTCTCCTACGTGTTTGCTTCGGCTGTCATCCATAATGGTCCAACGAATCCAGATAATTAATGGCCCTACCGGTCTTCCTACGCGCGCTATCTTCTCCTTACTCTTTTCCCATTAATCATTGTGTCAAACTAATGGGCCCAAATCTTCCTTTTGTTTGCCTTTCTTCTTGTTTACCCAGCTCGGGTTTCCTTCATCTCTCGGGTTCTCCATTGGCTCGGGTTTCCCATTTGGCTCGGGTTTTCCATTAGCCAATTAATTAATTAATTAACGTTTTCTGTTTTCATACATTTGAATGTTTTTCAACCCTTTCTAACCCTTTTCTGATAAATCCCTAACCGTCATCTTGTTGACCATTAGCTAATCTATAACTGTCCCGTTTTTCCCATTCGATTTCGATGATTTTTCCATTTATTGATTTTTCTCGGATTTCCGGATTCTCGCCTTTCGTAATTGCTTTTTGCATTTTCTAATACTGTTTCCATCGCACTTTCCTTTACTATTAATTCTGTGCACGATCCCGATTTTATTTGCCTTTTTTCTTCGCTTACTTTCCATTTGAATTATTATCCTAAATTTTATTTAAATTTTTAATTTTAATTTACAGACCTCAACATATCTCCCCCCTTAAAAAATTTTTTCGTCCTCGAAATCTATGTTTTGCTGTGATTATGTATTATTATTATTATTATTAATATTACCCTTATTATTATTATTACTATTTATCCACATTATTACTTCAAAAATTATTCCCCAAACAATTATTTCCCCAATGTCTTCAGGTAATTATAGTAAATCAAATAAATTGCAATATATTTATTTTTAAATTATAAAATTACTTATCATTTTCAGTAAATTTTATAAGCAATAACAAAATATAAATTAAATTTTAAAATATTTGTTTATTCCAACTATTTTAATTTATATTCTAGTATTATCATTAATTCAACAAATATTTTAGGTTTCTTGCTGTTACTGTTGCCACAGAAGATAATGATGCTCTCGCGAGATATCGAAATTCAGCAGAATATTTTAATATTCCATATGAAGTATATATTTTCTAATGTGATTATAATTTTAGTATAATATATCTAGATTTTATAATATATCAATTGACCAAATTTCATCACAATTTCAATTGTGGATAATAATTTTTTCAATTCCATGAGTAATAAGCTAATTTTACATTTTGATGCTCGCAACACTTTGTTCGTGTCGGATTTTAATTCCCGTTTTACGACAGAAAAAGCGCTCAATACTTATATTTCCGGTTTGGCATGGGGTTAGTATAACGTTTATTGAACTTTTTTAAAATATTTTTTTTAATCTTATTATTAATTTAAATTAATTTGAATTTTGATGCAATAGGGGTTAGTATAATGTTAATTTAACTTAATTTATTTATTATTAAAAAATTTATTAACTTAATTAATTTAAATTAATTAAATATTTTGAATTTTGATGCATCAATACAATTGGTTCAAACACTACACATGTGTGTGTTATTGGCGGAGAAATGCGCGCATGTATTGAGCAGAATTTATAAATTTCTATACCACGTGATGATTATTTAGCCGCTAGTGTTGTTATTCTGGGATTTGAAAATATTTAACTAAATAGGTAGGCAGTAAACAAGTTATGCACAGGGTAGGAAATCAAATCCCTGATTGGATCATAACTAGGTCGGCATGTAATAAAAGGCAAAGACTATTTAAGGAAATTTGTTCGATTCGTGGCCATTTTGTACGGTTTTAAAGTTAGAACGAATTTTTTTAACAAATTATTAATAATGGTGGTAATTTATATGATTAATTTTTTTTTTTTTGAATGTTATCTAGAGAGAATGCATTAGCATACGTGTGGGTCAAGCTGGAGTTCAAATGGGTAATGCTTGCTGGGAGTTGTATTGTCTGGAACACGGTATACAACCAGATGGACAGATGCCTAGTGATAAAACTGTTGGAGAAGGTGATGATTCTTTTAACACTTTCTTCAGTGAAACAGGGACTGGGAAGCACGTCCGACGCGCGGTTTTCATTGATCTAGAACCTACAGTAGTTGGTAAAGTTATTCTTAAATGTATTAAACTAACTCACAGTTTCAAATTTAACTTGTTAATATGGTCCGGGAAGTGGAAAAGGAAAGTGTGCGGTTGCTATGTGCTGCTATGTGTTGCTATAGTCGTGTTGTAAAGACGATCAATTAATTGATTTTTAAAAATAAATCTCGTTAATATTAATCAAATCTAGGTGGTCCGGGAAGTGGAAAAGGAACCCAATGTGAAAAAAATAGTTAATAAATATGGTTTTAATCATTTGTCCAGCGGTGACTTATTACGAGACGAAGTAGAGTCAGGCTCAGAAAGAGGAAATAAACTTAAAGAAATAATGGAAAAAGGAGAACTTGTTTCATTAGTGAGATATTTAATTTAATTTATGATTCTTAATGGAAAAAGGAGAACTTGTTTCATCAGTAAGATATTTAATTTAATTTATGATTCTAACTTATTGTATTAATTCTAATAAATTACAATTTAAGTCTTGTGTAATATTATTCGCTGCAATATTAGTTTAAATTCTTTACTTTTAGAAATTTCAGCTTAGATTTTGTTCAGTTTTTTAAATATTTTTTTTTTGGACGATTTAAAACATTTAAAAACAATGTATATTGTACGGTAATACTTTTATACTGAAAATGTCAGTTACTTTGTTGTTAGAGTAAATGACGCCTATGGCAAACACCGATCTTGCGCCCTCTCCGATGATAGGTATTACCATTATTATTAATATTATGATTTAAAAATAATTTTCGTTATTAATAACTTATTAGTTTATTTCGCTCGCAGCATGGTAAAAAGGTAATCTCCCCCGCACCGACCGACTCATGATATCACTTTGTTTACTCAGCCTGATAAGGTGAACATTAATATTCCGAATGAATTTTTTACTCGTCCTGCGGTTTTTGACGTAGCTGATACTGATAGGCTCTATAATTAATTACCCTGTGGTTTCTTGACGTAGCCCGTGCTGATAAGCTTTCTAATTAATTACCCTGTGGTTTCTTAACGTAGCCCGTGCTGATAAGCTTTCTAATTAATTACCCTGTGGTTTGTTAACGTAGCCTGTACTGATAAGCGTTCTATATAAGTGTCTGCTTTACCACTTTTCGTTAGTTTTGTCTTGCCAATCTTGAAGTAAGCATTTTATATTTTATTTTTTTCATATATTTTTTTTTTTTTTTGAATTTTAGTAACGCCATCCCTCAATTACTATGGACGTAAGTGATTACTTGTCTTTTGTTTTTGTGACCATGCTGTCCTCAACTACCCTCATAGTAACCGAACACTTGCAATCGCTGTCCAGGGTAGCCAAACCCCGGTGATTGCAAGTGCTCGTGTTGCTTATTATACGTGTAACTTATTTACTGTTTAATTTTAGCTCGTTAATTTGTTTATGCAACTACCTATACCACACTCATGTGTTGGGTCATATATTTTCTGATTTTGTATTTATACTAAAAGCAAACCTCTAATTACAGCTACTCGTATTTTTCTGACAATTTTAGCCGTATTTATACTTATTAATTTATTACGTAATTCTTAAAATCAATTACTTCCCTGCACTAATTATTTGTCGAGGGCGCCATGGTACGGAGTTTTACACAGTATTTATTTCATTTTTCTTTTCAACCCTTACTATTTTAGGCTGTCCCAGAACCTAAGTTTGAGCATCTCGATGTTATGCAATGGTTATTTGACTGCCATACTACCAGGTTTTTTTTTAATTTCTTTTTCAGGGTCCCTTTGCCACCGCGCCGAAAGGGATTGAAACGTACCTTTGCCTGTGTGGATACAGGCAGTAGGTTTGAAGGACGCCCGCCTTGCAATGTACGCAGGGAATGGGACTGTGGCATCCAAAGTCCCGTTCTGTTGGACTCTGATGATGAATAAAAACGAATAAAACTTTGAATAAATGTTCAGCATACCTTTGTTTTTAATTTATGCTAGAAAGTGTGGGGTAATGGTGTCCCTCTTCGCGATTAGTCTTTGTTACTACTAATGTGAAATTATTCCTTACTTATTTATAATTTTGTTCTCTCGCCCCAGTAGGTTACCCATTGTTATATAGTTATGCTAATTCATTCATTACTACTCAGCCCTTTAATATTATTTATTTCTAATGTTCATTTAAGGTATCATTTCATTATTTGCAACATTTATTTGAGTTATTCTATTTGCTTTTGTTCATTTTTTTATCTATTATTCATTTATTTAATTTATCACTTTTTTAATTATTTATTTATATCAATTTGTTTATTTATTTGATTATTTGTTAATTTACTTATATTTATTTACTATTATTTTTTTTCGAGGACGAAAAAAAACACTAACTGGGTCCGTTTAAATACTTTATTTTTTTTTTTAGTCTAATTGATTTATCTCACCATCGTCTTCCGATTCCTCTATTTCTTCTACTCTCATTCGAAACATCGCGAAATCGGCCTCGTGTTGAAACAATAAGATTTCCAAACGGTCCAACCGCCTTTTCAGACGGAAGTTTTCTTCCTCCAAATCTGTTATTCTGCCCTGCATGCTACGAAACTTTTGCTTTAGTTCTTGCGTACTTGTTTTACACTCTTTGCATGACATCTCCGAGGCTTCTTGCATTCTCTGAAATTAAATGATAGTAATTTTTTTTTGTATCACTCTCTATTCGCAAAGCATCAACACCTTGCTTCGAATCTCAAACAAATTACACCGTTCATCCTATGGTACTTATAAAACATGCACATTGTTAATATAAATGTAATATATTTTTATACTCTATTCATGCAGATCACAATTTATAGTCTTGTCTCATAATATGAATATGATGGTGGTTGAAGGATAGTTAGTTGTCTCTTCTTTACACATATCAAAATGGTGATGATTATGAATGTTATTGATAGGATGAGAAAACCTGTTATTAAAATGTAAATGAGATATTCACAATAGTTGACTGTCAAATCCGAATTTATCATCATTAGTTTATTTGAGTTAGGTTTTGTCGTCTCTTGGGTCGGTAATTGGAAAGGTGATGTGGTTGTATCTGATTTTCGTTTCGATTCATTGATTGTCTTGACTTCCACGAAAACTGTTTGCCATCCGCCTGGTTCGGTTATCCATCGCTGATATTTAACTGTTAATTCCCATGCCGTCTCTAAATCAGAAGTGTAAAGTGTAAAAAATGATTACCGGCATCTAATATAGTCAGGGTTTTTTGTTTGTAGATAATAACAACTCTTTCATCATTTCCTGATTTTCTATATATCGTTACCGGTCCATTTCCAACACTCAGGGTTATACGATTTGACTCGTCTCTGAGATAGATAGACTGGGTCTCACTCTTAAATCGTGACCATTGGTTTCTCACTACCGTTCCATTTTCGAGGCATATGTTCTCGTAGTAGTTTGCATTAACTGAATAATTTTGATTCATTTTCAATTTCTCGTAGCGGATAACTGATTTTCGCGAGTTAAGGGTGTCGACATTTAACCCTTGAAATGTGATTCGCACTTTCACCAAGTCCACTGGCTTCCAATATATATTGATTCCATTTATCTCTGGTTCTATTTCGATCAAGTTTCGCATCTCTTTTGTGTGCACTTCTATCGGAATTTGCGTGTACCACTTTGACATGTTCTGTCTTAACAGCCATTGGTATTTGAAATTTGGCTTTAACTTTCGTACCGCAAATATATCTTTATCATAATTCAGTTCTACCACTGGTGCCGTATTGTCTAGTAAATCAATAATTTCTATTTGGTCTGCGATCTCGCATTTACAGCTCCATACTATATTTGTTAGAGTGGAATATATATGTATTTTCTCCATTCCTCGGATTTTGCTTACCGCATATGGTAAGTCAATCTTTTTGCCGCTCGCAACTGTTACTAACATCAACATTATTGCTACATATAATATCTTATTGATGTAGCTGACTGGTGTTGGATTTTTCGTGAATTTCTGTTTCAATTTTGTTTGACCCGTTACTTTATTCTGCTTGGACCTTAAGGGGTATCTAGATTCATCTTCCTCTTTTACCCTAAATTGATTGTACCCTTTGTTTAAATCAATAACTGTGAAATATCGCGCCTCTCCCATTTGATCGAACATTTCTTGGGGTACTGGAATTGGGTAAGTGTCTTTCCTCGTAACTTGATTTAGCTTCCGATAATCTACGCAAAATCGTAAGTCTCCATCTTTTTTCTTAACTATCACTATTGATGAGGAGAATGGTGACGCACTATCTCGAATTATTCCAAATTCCTTCATTGCTGTAATCTGTGTATCACTTTCATCTTGATGAACGTAGGGGATTCTGTATGGCTTTATTTTTATTGGAGTTTCGTCTAATAACGGTATTTCATGCTCAATTACATTGGTTAGACCTAAATCATATTCGTGTTTGGCAAAGATATCTCGGTATTTTCTCAGCAGTTTTGTGAATTCCTTTTTCTGCATCTCATTTAAATCATTGCTTACCACTTCAGGCTCCTTGTACACCTTGACGTTTCTTGGTATTTTACAATTTGTTTCAACAGACATTTTCGATAATTTTCCCAATTTTGTTTTTGGGTGTAGCTGAACCGGTTTCTTACTGCTATTCGTTATATGGACTGGTACTATCTGATTTTCCACTTTGACAACTTCGTCACATATCGGTAAATCATATTTTTCGACTAGCGTTTGATTTGGTTCGAATATAAAATCACCATTATCCACACTCATGGTATTTGCACAATATACCATCTCCGATTGTGGTGGTATTGTCAATGTCTGATTCACAAACACTTCACCTGCCTGTGAATTATTTTTCCTGTTTCTCCTGCTATCAAATTACCTGTCTTTAAATCAAGTGAGACTCCGTCCAGCTGCTCTAATATATCCATACCGATCAGACATCGTACTGGGCTTCCCTTCATTATGAGCGCATTGTGCGCTATTATTCGGTCTCCAATATGGAATATGACGTTAAGTTGTCCAATTATGTTTAATTCATTTTTTGATAATGACCTCACTATTTCGTCGGTAGGCTTTATTTGCATTTTCTCCTTCACGTTTAATACATTTTCCGATATTATTGTGTGACTAGATCCCGAATCAACCAAAGCTTCTACTTTATGTTTGTTCATTTGTATAAATATTCGGGGTTGCTTTCCTCTTTTTGTTAATGTCATCATTGAGTAGTTGCATGGTAAGCCTAACATATTCTTTCTCTCGATCTCTGCGCTAGAAGGCTCGATTCTCTCTCCTACCATTCCTTCACATTGTAATGCGATATTTTCTACTGGTTTCATCTCTCGTAATCGATCAACTGGATATACTGGTGCTGGTTGCATAAACGATTTTGGTATACACAATTTTGTAAACGTGTCTACGCTACTCGCATTTAACAGTGGCTCTTTTAAGATTTGATAGGTTCTCAACGCTTCTTTATTCGTTCCACTTAGTTCTTGATTGTCAACATATAACGGTGCACTATCACCCTCGTTGTCATTGTCATTATTCTCGTCCCTTGAAGGGGTTGTACTAGCGTAGCTCACCTTTTTCGTCTTTAATATTCGCGCTTTGAGTATCTCCAACTCCTGATATTGATGATGAGTAATGAAGAATCTAGCCAATAATGGTATGCAACCAATTACTAATTTCCACGACCAACCTGTGATCGCGTATAATCTGTGTGTTGATAGGACCTGCGATATTATTACTTTGATTACAACACATATTACATAAATTCCAATCAATCCGGCACACGCTTGTCCAATGAACATAAACTTTCCCCAGATCTTTTTCATTGTATTATACGTCGCTTTCTTGTAATGATCTGGAGTTAACAAATACTCGTAATTTACCTTCCCACTTCCGCTTGGGAGAATTGTATCTACCATCTCCATTATTACTCTTTCTTTCTTTGATGGAAATAACAAGTTTCTGCGGGCTTCCTCAATGTCTTCGTTCGAGTAAATTCCACTTTGCGATAATTTCTCTAATGACGTAAAATTTACCAGATATTGTAATTCTGTCAATTCTAAGTTTTCCGGTGTCTTTACTTCTCGATGATCTGGTAATGCAATCCAAGATTCTGGTGTTAGTCTGTATAGTGGTGCCAACAATCTATTACACTGTAATACTTTCGGTTTCACGTCCTCTTCCAGTAAGATTCGTGTTACAGGCTCCATAAATCGCAACTTTCCATTTAAATTCACTGGTAACTCGTTGGTGCATTGGTCATACTTTGTCAGTTTAACTGGTACCGCTTTACATTTATAGCTATATAGTGCTTCACCGAAAATTCTGGCAAACACCCCATTTTCTGCAATTAACATTGGTGCTACCAAATTAGGATTGGTTATAGCCATTGCCATCCGATTTCGGAGTATTTCTTTGTTGAGATTGCAATCATTTATAATAACTTCTCGGTACACATTTTCAACAGTATTTTGACCAAAGTGAAATAAATAATCTATTTTGTTATTAAAGTAATTTGTCAACTTGATATCTCCGGCATGTATGTTTGTTTGGGCCTCTATAATCATTTTCTGAGATACATATATACCTTTATAATTTGTCTCATAGACATTTTGTCCACACTTTGTTTTAGTTTCTTTTCTCAGGAATCGCATCCCGTCTTCCTCTGAGGTTGACATTAACACTGTTGGAGTATCTTTCATCCGTAGAGGTGTGATTCTTGTTGTTGTACTCGTTGCTGGATCCATTCTTATTTTCTCGGGCTTTTCCCTGATCTGTTCTCCCGTTATTTCTTTAAAACTCATTGACTTCAATTGCACTAAATTGCTCTTTTTGGTATCGACATCGTACACCAAAATTGATTCTCCTGTCTGACAGCTAGATTGTTTCATGTTGCAGAATGGATGTGTTTGTAGTTTACCAGTATCATCATCAAATGATCCATCAAATTCTCTTAATTCTGACATGTACTCTTCTACCACCACGGCTTTGTCAATTATAGCATCGTCTACTTTGTATGGCTCTCCTTGGCAATCACCATTCGACTTTATTATCCCTCGCACGGTTACAGTCTCACGGATTTTGTGGTTAAGCTTTGCTTGTAGTTTGATATCTGCATTAATTTTCAACTGTCCTGTTTGAAAGGCTGCCAAACAATTCTCCGGAATTATTTCTATCGGTCTAGGTATCGATTGCATTTTCACCATCGATGAGTGGCTCCATTTTCCACAATAAAATACAAAAGTAGTTCGTTTCACTGTACACTCTCTCACCTTTGATCTTCGAAACCCCGATTCTTGATATACATGATATTTTACTGGATTTGTCACTTTAAATTTTACTGGATATGCATCCGAACACTCTGCTACGTTTACCAACGAGTATACTCTTCCCATTTCGGTTTGGGAGCAGTCATATGCCACCAATGAATTCGTCGTATTTATTATTCCAATAACATAATAATAGAAATCATCAACCATTGAAATGCAAGTTTTCCTTTTTTCCTCACTGTCTCTGTTTTTGGGCTCTCAGCCTTTTGTATTAACTCTTCCCATCCGCCATTGTTTGCGATCCACTTCATCAAATATTTATTCGTCATTTCAGTAGCTTTCTTTATCAATGGTTTTGAATTGTCACTTTCCAGATAACCATAAGTACCAATCTCCAATATTATATAGGCTAGCACTGTCAATATTACATCTCGATCTAACTCAGTTCGTGTTAAGTCCTCAATTACTGCTTCCTCACAAAATTCCTTTTCTTCATAATTTCTTTTAATTATCGACGGTAATCTCCTCTTTAATTCCGTTGCCAATCTTTTTACAACTCTTTTCTCCCCCTCCGAAATATCATCTTCTATTTCAGTTTCATCTAATAAATACAATTCCGTTACTAAACTTTTTAATATTCGCTCAGTTTCGCTTGATTCATCTAAACGCTCAGTTTCGCTTGATTCCTCTAAACTTAAAGATTCAATTTCCGCATCATTCTGTTTTATCCCACATATCGCAATGTCATTTTTCGTCTCAACAAAGTTCTCTTCACTTTTCATCTCATCTATGCTCGGTAGTATCCTATTATCGGTGCTCCTTTCCTCAACATCCCTTGTAACTTCATTTTCTGATCTCATTTCCTCATTTTCCATTGTTTCTAATCTCTGCAATTCATTAATTTCTTGATCAATTTCTCCTGGGTCATCTACAACTTCAGTTTTAATCTCTACATTATCATTGTCCACTTCCTCATACAGAGGCCAAAACGGTACTATTACTACATCTTCTTCCATTTCACCACTTTGTTTTGTTGCGTACACATTATTAATACAATTTGGGTTACATCCGTAGTTTAACAAATATTCGTCATCATCCAATTCTCGTCCTTTGAACGTCAACACGATAATTCCGTCATTACCTAATATCTCCGCTGCTTTTTGTCGTATTTTCTTTGCTTTTACACTCCAATGTTCCTGATAATATTCAATCCTTTGATCCGCAATATTTAACGCTATTATCAAAGACTTCGCACTATCGTCTGCCGCCTCATAATCATGTCCTAGTTTTCGAATTACCTCTTTTAACTTTGCCTGATAACTCGTTGGTTTATTCGTATACGGTACGATGCATTCAAACAACCCTTCTTTCATGTCTCGATCCATTTCGATGCTCATTATGAAGTCGATACTCGCATTAATTTTATCTCTATTCCCTGCATACAGGGTATCCTGTAAATCTGCTAGAATCTTTTCCCAATTTTGTCTGTCTGAATTCAAAGTATTAACAGCATTAACAACTTTTACTTTATTTTTCCAGCCTGGTATCAGACCGCAATCTACTAAGTACTCCTCGTCTTCCAGACATCGATTCTCAAATTTTAGTTGCACTTGCCATCCACTGTATTGACGCAGTATTCGCTCCTTTAGGTCTTTGATTTGTCCGTAGGCCTTTACACGGAATTGGCACTTCACATTATCAAGTCCCGTCGTTTCCACTATGATATCATCTAAATCCCTTGTTGACCGCAAAGCCTTGCCAAACTTTTGCATTTGCTTAAGTATCTCATCATCTCTGTTTCCTTTGAATAACTTTGCACATAAATTTATGGCTCTCTTTAGTTCGCTTTGGGTTAGTGACATCACACTGAGTTCTGCGATCCATCGTTTCAACTGGGAGTTGTCAGTTTCCATTTTCTCAAGCAATTTTTCAACTCGGGCTAACAGTGCAGTCGGATTCTCATCTGATGCGATCTTTCGCACTTTTGGGGCAGGTTTTCCCTCACCTTCTGACACGGTTCTAATTATCATATGAGATTCAGTTTCTTCATCTGATTCGAATTTAGCCACTAGTTTGTTCAGCTTCTGTCGCATTTCTCGAAATTCCTTTTCCATTTTGTCTTGAAATTCCTCTCTCTGAGCATATGTCATGTTACTGGTGTTTGGCATATCTTCTTGGAATCTGATTGATTTCTTTAAAATAGGTCTGCTGAATCTCTCTGAGTTCCTTGGGCATGATCGCGCCATGTGGCGGTATCCCTTGCACGAATGACACTGTATCTGTCCATTTGTATTCACTTTGTCCCTTTGTGGTGAAGGTGACGCTGACGATGATCTTGATCTGGTAAAACAGTTTCTGCTAATATGCCCTTTCTTTCCGCATCGATAGCATTCGACATCACTGCTGATCCTTTTGTTTTCTGTGAATCTCTTGTTAGGGCTGGGATTTTTCCCATATTTGAACCAACATTGATTTGAGTAGTGTCCAGACTTTTTGCAATGTTCGCATTGAGGATTATTTACCTGTCCATTTGATTGTACACTCATCGCTGATCTACCGGCTTGAAATCTAGTATTTGGTCTTAAAATTGGACTACTGATTTGATTTATTTTCTTTTCATCCCATGGTGCTCTCACAGGCGTAATTGACCGCTCACGTCTCTCCACATTAACTCCAAAAGCATCTGATCTTTTTGCACTTTTTAAATTCAGCTCTATCTTCATGGCTTTCTTCACGAGCTCATCGAAATTGGAAAAATCCACATAACATAGGGCCTTTTTGATTTCGGAGTGGACTCCAGTTATAAACTGATCTTCTAACAGCTCTTTAACCTGCTTGGCCATATCTACTTGATCGGGTTTGACTTCGAAGGCTTTATCTGCTAGAGTGGTCAGACGATAAGCAAACTCACTGACCGATTCATCTGGACCTTGAACTCGATTATAAAATTTCTGTCGCATGATTCTTTTGATATCTCCACCAACCAGTTTCAGTGCCATTGCATCCTTCAATTTTGTCCAATCATTGCCAACATTTCGTTTGTCGACTTGCTGCCAGGCTTCTCTTGCCGCACCCTTCAGATAGAGTGGGAATCTCTGAACCATAATGGCTTGTGTCCATCCGTATGCTGAGGCGTACATATAATAATCTCCCATGAAATCTGCAAATTCAACAGGGTCTCCCCCATATTGATTGACGGGTAATTTCTGACAACTTGCGAAATCAATCATCTCTCTATTGAGAGGCATAACAGCATTATCATTTGCCATTTGGACTTGTTTGTGACTTCTGAGGTTGTATCGGTCCACTTTGAGCTAAACTTCAAGCGTTAAACAATAATTTAAAATTACTTTTCAACTTCTTTTAAATCTCCCAATAATAGCCTTTTATAATCTCGTTAACACTATTTTCAAACTTCTAAGCCGACTTTCACTCACGTCAGTACTAATTCTTTTTATAATCCCTTTTTCACTAGCTTCCAATAATTTCCCTCCGACTTTCAATCACGTCGGTACTATTTTTTTCAATAATTATTTTTTCACTAACTTTCAATAATTTTCCGCCGACTTGCGATCACGTCGGTACTATTTTTTCAATAATTATTTTTTCACTAACTTTCAATAATTTTCCGCCGACTTTCAATCACGTCGGGCTCACCAGAATATATGTTGGGTTTTGGATTATTTCAAGTCGGTTCTCTCTGACTCCTGGTGTTCTTTAAATAAAAACAATGAACGACCCAACGTATATTGAAACAACAGGTTCACAATTTATTATCACGCTACAATGACCAATCAAAGTTTATACGATTCTCTGCTCGGCGTTGATGCTTTGCAAACAAACAATATTCACCTTTTGATCCTTTAGTTCTGTTGACTCTCGTTTTCCTCGGTTTCTGTTTGGTTTGATCCCTTTTCGCCTTTCCGTATTCTTAATTCTATTTCTTCTTTTCCCTACTTCCCTAATTCGTTTATCACTTTTCCTACCGTCTGATTCTTCGAACCCTAGCTGAGGCAGAATGCCGATTTTCTCTGATTTTCCCTTTGCTTATATACTCCTCGAAATCAGGATGACAAATGGTTATTGCCGAGCCAATCTTTCGTTTGACATTTTCTCCTACGTGTTTGCTTCGGCTGTCATCCATAATGGTCCAACGAATCCAGATAATTAATGGCCCTACCGGTCTTCCTACGCGCGCTATCTTCTCCTTACTCTTTTCCATTAATCATTGTGTCAAACTAATGGGCCCAAATCTTCCTTTTGTTTGCCTTTCTTCTTGTTTACCCAGCTCGGGTTTCCTTCATCTCTCGGGTTCTCCATTGGCTCGGGTTTCCATTTGGCTCGGGTTTTCCATTAGCCAATTAATTAATTAATTAACGTTTTCTGTTTTCATACATTTGAATGTTTTTCAACCCTTTCTAACCCTTTTCTGATAAATCCCTAACCGTCATCTTGTTGACCATTAGCTAATCTATAACTGTCCCGTTTTTCCCATTCGATTTCGATGATTTTTCCATTTATTGATTTTTCTCGGATTTCCGGATTCTCGCCTTTCGTAATTGCTTTTTGCATTTTCTAATACTGTTTCCATCGCACTTTCCTTTACTATTAATTCTGTGCACGATCCCGATTTTATTTGCCTTTTTTCTTCGCTTACTTTCCATTTGAATTATTATCCTAAATTTTATTTAAATTTTTAATTTTAATTTACAGACCTCAACATATTTAAAAATACAAACAAATAATTCATCCATTTAAACTCATCGAAATCGAATGATGGGAGTCAAAATAATGTTATTATTTAGTCAAAATGTGATATATTAAAAGCGTGCGGGTATACTTTTAATCAATATAATTTGTAAAGTTTTTTTTTATTTATAACTATATTCCTAAAATTAATTAATAAAACCATAGTTTTTAATATATATTCATTAGTCAAGTCTTTGTTAAACATTCACTTGTATTGCATCTACATTGTTAACTAACATAATCCACGTATATTGAAAATTTGATATATTCATACTTGCTATAAAGAGTTTAAAAATATGTTGAAATTAAAAGTGTGAAAACTGAAAATACTCAGAAAGCAGAAAAAAAATGATAATTGATATTAGTAATTCTGTGTTTATCCAATCTATTTGTATTAAGATATATTTTATAAGTAATATAACAACTGTAAAATAAAATATCTGTAATATTCAACAGATCTCTATTAATATTATTAATTAATACTATTATTATTATTATTATTATACTTTAACTTTTTATTATTATTACCACTTCATTAACATTATTTTCGTCTATTATAATTTTATTATCAATCATTTCGTCATCATGTGTGTTATCAACATTTATATTTAAAGATCTAAATTTATAATTGAAGAATATTAAAATGTTTACTATTAAATTATCAAAAGTGGATAACATAACTAATTAATGATAATATTAAGTTAATTTATAAAGTTTTTACTTAAATTTTGAACTCAAATATATTTTATAAGCTAATTTTTACTTAAAGTATATATTTTATGTGTAAATATCTAATTGTGGTTCGAGTGAGTAAGTTGATGCACTATGTGTAAATTAGTAACAGATGACTATCAGGTAGGTACAATGTGAGTAAAGAGGGAGTCAACACATAATAAATCAATAAAAAGAAAACTAATTCACTCAATGAATCAATAAAAACAAAAGCATATGGAAACCAATCTACACAATAAAACCCCAGATATTTTATGAAAATATTTATTAAAATGACATTCTAGCACTATTGACTTTCCAAATTGGAGTCGTGACATCATCTGAATTGATCCTGTATCCTTGTATAATGATAATTGTATACCAATGAAAATTTTCAATAAAATTTACTTCTTTATTAGCAATATAAAACTTTGCATTCTCGTGGCCAAGATATATGTTGTTATCGCTTCTTAACTTGATATTCATTGTATTTAGAATTTCGTTTACTAATTACAATCTGCATCCGATATTATTGGGTATTGATTAATGTGATTGCATTGAAAATTTGTAAGTGATAGAAAATCTGAGAAAATGTAAGGTATGGCTATAATTCTTCACTATCATAAATTCAGTTTGCATGTCAAAATAATGATTATAGTTGTCATCGTATTTATACTATGTATATAACCAATCCAATGACAATGTATAATTTTACTATAAAGATTCTAAAAATTTTTTGAAATTAAAAATGTCAAAACTGAAGATACTCAGAAAGCTGAAAAATTAGCTATGATGTATATAACCTTAATGTCTGTATGACCTCTTCATAATCTCGATGTTTGAGTAATAAATTGCATCGATATTGCATTTTAAATGAATGGATATTGTAATAAAATATTATAAAAAAAAAAAAAATCATACGGAAACAAGTGATCAAAACTTATCTATATTTTTTTTTATGATGGAATAATACCAGTTGAGGTTCTAAGGATCTATGTAGAAATGTTTTGTAATCAAGTAATTCTAAAACAAATTGAATAGTCATACATGTTTTTGTTACAAATTAATAAATTTTATCATAATTCATTAAAATATTTAAGTAAAACAATATAAAAAGTTTTATGTAAATTGTTACATTGTTGTATTAACTTAATATTGAATCGAAGTAATGAACCAGCAAAATTTATTTAAATATTACCATCAAATAATAAATTATTTATGATAATTATAGTAAAGATAATAAACGTTTTAAGTAAATTATTACAAAATCATAAAATAACACAACTTGCAAATACTGCGATAAATTATTTTAATAAAATAGTTAACAAATAATAATAATAATAATAATAATAATAATAAAAATAATAATAATCATAAATTTTAATAATTTGACAGATAAAAAATTAGTTCTGATACTAGATGCTAACTAAATATTAACAAAATATTTTAATGGGGATACATAACTTGAGTACTTAATGTAATGTTCAGATGGATGAATAAGGTTTTGCTAATCATATACGATTCACGGCTTTTTATGTAAAAATAATTGAAAATGAGTCAATTATCATCAAATTAATACTGTCCAATAAAGATATCATAGCTTGTTTTAAATATCTGATTTAATCGAATTTCCATTGATTTGTCGTAGATTTTGAATTTAAAAACATACATTCAAAGATGTACTCACTGTTCGATGAAGGGGTTACATATCATTGTGGTATTAAATAAATCGGGAACAAAATTACTTTAAAGGGTTGATAAATGTATCGATACAAAGTTGACATATATGCACATACAAGGTTGACACAACTGCATTCACATGATATAACATTCACACATCTATCAATCAAAATCATGCATTTGGGTTGCAGATGAGTAATAAAATCAATCAAATAAAAAAAATGAGCAAATCACATATAAAACACGATAATTTACATTGAGGTTATCAATTTTAATCAATGTGAGGTATTTATCACATATAAAATCTAACCTATTTCATACAATTTAACAGTCTTAATATGTTTGTTATGAAAGCATGGGTATATTTGGGGTACTTCATTGAAATATATCACTCACTGTTGAGAATTATTTTACGTTAGACATAAACCATCAAAACATTTATTTTAGAATTATTGGAAGTTGAACTTTGTTTTATAAAACTGTCGTAACTTTTATCAAATTCAATTGGTAAAACAGAAAATATATTTTTACTACATTACATATATACAAAATGATATTCTTCAATAATTATACCACAACTTTCACATTTACGAGTAGTGGTTTTGAAACAAGAAAAACAAATAATTATATGTCCACAAGGTAAATATATGATGAATGCTTTGTTAATCTGAGAAATTGATCATGTCAGAAAATCTTTTCTTGCATCGGACAGTTTTTCGAATTTTTATATTTCTATTTTATCGACATTATCCAGATCGAGAATTTCATCAGTGATTTGTTGAATCCAGAAAAGTCTACAAAACATTCAACTAATTCATGTTTAAAGGATTTATTTCAATTTGATAGAAATATATCATCAAATTTTGATGCCAAAAGCCTATCAATTATTAAAAAGGTCTGACCCCCATATAACACCTAATTTAAATGGTTAGTTTATTCAATAAATATCAAACCAAACTTCTGTATCCTTTATCACCATTTATGAAAATAAAATCTAAAGTAATTTATTAATGAATGTTTAATAAATGTTTAGTAAAATATAAAATTTTGTTATTCAGTGATATTCACGATAAAATATCCATGGCAATGTTGATATTTGGTTAATGAAAATATGGTCATACAATTTGATCATACAACATGGTCATACAATTTGATCATACAACATGGTCATACAACATTGAGCGAATCATATATATGTATATTAGTTAATACATAGTCATTTAGTAAGTTCTTAATAATTTTACTAATATTATTTATATAATTGAGTATTTGTTACCAAATTGGAAGTCATACAGGCTTAGTCAACTTCTATATATATATGTTTAGAAATTATGTTTATTTTTATATATATTTATTGGATATTTTGGTAAGAAAACATATAAATTATGAAAGTATGGGTCATTCTCAAATATTTTCCTTTGCAAATATTTTTCCGCCAAAACATTTAAAAATCTATTAAACTGGTTTCATAGATTATTAAAAATGTCTGATTCCATTCAATACTGAATTCTGGTATCTTAATTTAGAAGATTAATACAATTAATAAAAATAAAATAAACCTCTGTATGATTTAAAGGTGATTCTGAAATATCTAATGTCATTTTATGAGAGTAAATATTATTTAACACTATATATATATATATATGTGTGTGTGTGTGTTTTCAATGTCTTTGTTACACATTAATAATATTATTAAACATTGCACGCACATGACTTATAAAGATATGGTCAATAGGAGCGCATGAATAATAAGGACATTATCAATATAAGAGCGTGAGTAACAAGCACATGAAATATAGGAAATTATTAATAAAATCTTGAAATAATAATAATAATATTATTAATAAAAATAATAATAATAAAAATAGAATAAAAATTACAAAATATATACTACTTATAAAAGTAAGTAGATAAATTATATTTAAACAATGATTAAAAATTCCTTGAAAAAAAAGACCTTAAAAAAGACCTTGAAAAAATGTTGAATAACCTTGACCTACTTTTAAATGACCTTGACATACTTTTGAATGACCTTGAAAAAAACATAATATTTTTAAAAATAATAATAAAAATAATAATTTTTATAAAAAATAATAATATTTATGGAAAATAATAATAAAATAGAATAAAATTTACAAAATATATACTACTTATAAAAGTAAGTAGACATATTATAATTGAAAAATGATTAAAAATTCCGTGACCTTGAGAAATTTTTGAATGACCTTGACCTACTTTTGAATGACCTTGACCTACTTTTAAATGACCTTGACCTACTTTTGAATGACCTTGACCTACTTTTAAATGACCTTGACCTACTTTTGAATGACCTTGAAAAATAATAATAAAATAGAATAAAATTTACAAATTTATAAGTAATAATAATAATAAAAAGTAGTAATAATATTAATAATAATAATAATATTATAAAAAGTTTTAAAAGTATTAATAATAATAATAATAAGAAGAAGAAAAAATAATAATAAGAAAAATAAATAATCATACTAATTAATCATATTATTAATCATATTAATAATAAAAATAATAATACTAATAATAACAATTATAATAATAATAAAAATTAAAAAAAATAATAAAACAATATTAATAAGTAATCATGCTAATTAATAATATTAATAATCATATTAAAAATAATAAAATTATTTCCTTATAATAAAAGTTTTATGTAGTTGTTTTGTTTCTATTATACATTAATAATGATAATAATAATAATAATAAAAATAATAATAATAATCATAATAATAATAATAAAAATAATAATAATAATCATAATAATTATAATAAAAATAATAATAATAAAAATAATAATAATAATAATAATAATAATAATAATAATAATAATAATAAAATAGAATAAAATTTACAAATTTATAAGTAATAATAATAATAAAAAGTAGTAATAATATTAATAATAATAATAATATTATAAAAAGTTTTAAAAGTATTAATAATAATAAGAAGAAGAAGAAGAAAAAATAATAATAAGAAAAATAAATAATCATACTAATTAATCATATTATTAATCATATTAATAATAAAAATAATAATACTAATAATAACAATTATAATAATAATAAAAATAAAAAAAAATAATAAAACAATATTAATAAGTAATCATGCTAATTAATAATATTAATAATCATATTAAAAATAATAAAATTATTTCCTTATAATAAAAGTTTTATGTAGTTGTTTTGTTTTTATTATACATTAATAATGATAATAATAATAATAATAAAAATAATAATAATAATCATAATAATAATAAAAATAATAATAATAATCATAATAATTATAATAAAAATAACAATAATAAAAATAATAATAATAATAATAATAATAATAATAATAATAATAATAATAATAATAAAATAGAATAAAATTTACAAATTTATAAGTAATAATAATAATAAAAAGTAGTAATAATATTAATAATAATAATAATATTATAAAAAGTTTTAAAAGTATTAATAATAATAATAATAATAAGAAGAAAAAATAATAATAAGAAAAATAAATAATCATACTAATTAATCATATTATTAATCATATTAATAATAAAAATAATAATACTAATAATAACAATTATAATAATAATAAAAATTAAAAAAAATAATAAAACAATATTAATAAGTAATCATGCTAATTAATAATATTAATAATCATATTAAAAATAATAAAATTATTTCCTTATAATAAAAGTTTTATGTAGTTGTTTTGTTTTTATTATACATTAATAATGATAATAATAATAATAATAAAAATAATAATAATAATCATAATAATAATAATAAAAAAAATAATAATAATCATAATAATTATAATAAAAATAATAATAATAAAAATAATAATAATAATAATAATAATAATAATAATAATAATAATAATAGATATAGTAATAATAATAATGATAATAATAATAATAATAATAATAATAATAATAATAATAATATTAATAAAATAGAATAAAATTTACAAAATATATACTACTTATAAAAGTAAGTAGACATTATAATTGAAAATGACTTAAAATTCCTTGACCTTGAAAAAAACGTTGAATGACCTTGACCTACTTTTGAATGACCTTGAAAAATAATAATATTTTAAAAAATAATGATAATAATAATAATATTTATAAAAAATAATAATAATAATATTTATAAAAAATAATAATAAAATAGAATAAAATTTACAAATATATACTACTTATAAAAGTAAGTAGACATATTGTAATTGAAAAATGATTAAAAATTCCTTGACCTTGAAAAAATGTTTAATAACCTTGACCTACTTTTAAATGACCTTGACATACTTTTGAATGACCTTGAAAAATAATAATATTTTAAAAAATAATAATAAAAATAATAATATTTATAAAAAATAATAATAAAATAGAATAAAATTTACAAATTTATAAGTAATAATAATAATAAAAAGTAATAATAATATTAATAATAATAATAATATTATAAATGGTTTTAAAAGTATTAATAATAATAATAATATTAATAAATTTTATAAGTAATAAGTATATTAATAATAATAATGATAATATTAATAAAAGTTTTTAAAAGTATTAAAAATAATAATTAAAGTTTTTATAAGTATAAATAAAATTTTTATAAGTAATAAGCATATTAATAATAATATTAATAATAATAATAATTAAAGTTTTTATAAGTAATAATAAAATTTTTATAAGTAATAATAGAATAATAATAATAATAATATTTATAATAATAATAATATTATAACAAGTTTATAAGTGGTGGGTTACAGGGTTTCGTCATTTGTTTGAACTAACCGGTGGTGGCCCCCGTAACGCCATACAAAATGATGCTAGTCGCCACTTGGCACCCGTTGCTAGGCAACGTTGGTAATGTGTTCAAGTGGTGGATTGCCCGCAAAAATTGAGTATCATTGCTAGTACTGTAATTGCTCGGACAACCCTCGGGTTCACGAGCGGTCGATAGAAGACTTATGCTCGCTTAGCTCTGCCCCTTGTAGAAGTTCTAGATCCGGTTCTTAATTGACTGCGGAAAACTGAGACAACGATTCGGAGATGTGATGAAAATGTTTATGACAATGTTGGCATACAATCATGTTAAAGAAACAACTCAACTAAGGCTAAAGCTACTCTATTTGAATCAACAACATGTGCAATATTCACTACTAAACATTCTGAAGTTGGGTTGCTCGACGTCGGGCACGTTCCTTGCGTCCCGGTCGACGATTATTTACTGGGGGAATAGGTTGCTCTGTTGACTGGAAGGTTTTTTGCGGTATTTGGGTTGGGGCGAAGATGAGCGGATAGGTTACCGCTTCCCCTTCCCGACAGACTGCTAGGGCGACTTCGAGTCCCCGAATTTGAGTGCGCAGGCTCTGATTGAGCTGCCGCTCTTTGGTCCAGCCTTTCTGTGCTGCGGTCAGGCGGTGGTAAAAGGTTTTTACCTTTCCCGGTTCCTTCCAGGTTGCTCTAATCTGTTGGATTTCGCGGGTCAATTGAATAATTTGGGCGAGTAATTCCGCGTTTGACTGTCTTGCGCGTTCCAGTTCCGCTTGTAGAAGTTGTAGGGACGACATTACTATAATAGAAGAGAGCATTTAAATATCAAATTTTATTTAGTTAAACAAATTGTATGGAGCAAGTTTATCTATGAGATTAAATAACACAAAAGACATTTAATGCTTGGATCAATTTCTACATAAACTTTATAGTTATTATAGTTATTCTTCAGGGAATTGTCTCTTTAAACTTCTCTTCAGAGCCGCCACCGTATAGGGCCGTCGGGTATCGCGGGCCGGTCGAGGTGGGTATGCCTCCGCGATACGCCCAACGCGGATGTCCTCCTCTACGTTCGTGAGGTGCATCCGGGCTTTGACCACATTGAGGTCCACTTGCTCCTGCACCCTTTCCCAGTGGGTGAGGAGGTTTCCGGCGTGATCATATATTTCTTCGGCCGGGTATTGTTGTCCGGCGAGTCCACAGGGATCTGATTCGAGACCCAACAATCGCCAAGTGGTCGGGTATGACCACCGGGGTCGAAGTTGGTCGATGTTTGCGGCATTTTGCGGTGCCTTCCTCGGGTATGGTTCGCCTGCTGCTTGAACAGTAATTCGGTCGAGTGGCATGTCTAAAATATCATCGTGATCAAATTCGATTAAATCGTCCGCTTATAATAGTAATCGACTAAACGACGACTATGTTATTGCTCTTAGACTTATCAAATTCTACTAGCTTGGTTATTATTGCAACTTTTCGCGAAACGACTAGGACTATTTATCTGTAAGTTCTTGGTGTGATGTATTCAGTTGGCTATCTTTTCTCACGGCACTCCTATATATCTCTTTTTAATGATGATAATAATTAGAACACGTTAAGTGATACTCTAGTACTATGCAAATTGGGTAAGTCGAAATCCACGATCTATCAGGTATTAACGTTTGTCAAGTCAGGATTTGTCCAGTGTATAGAATTAATATTGATTAAGATTCATTTAAAAGTTACTAAATACCTAGTGATAATGTCTGTTAAAAATCGATTTCAAAACTCAAGGGATCCGCGATATTATCAGATATTGAGGTGGATTTAAGGTTTGCCAAACACCTAATGTTACTTAAGATTAATTCCGAAATTTGCTAAATATATAAGAGTTATATTAATTAAAATAAAGTTACAGTTTACTAATATATAATATGGATGTTGATTAAATTAATTTTAAAATTCACTATTATATGATATCAATATTTATTGAAACAGAGTTAAAATTTACGTGTTGGATTTATTTTAATGATGTTTAATTTATGTTCATTCTGTAGGTACAATGTTGACGGAAACGTCAATCTCTCCGATGACGCGAATGTTAAATTTATTCAATTTGGGTTTCCGGTTTCCGGTTGATTCGTTCGATCTCTCAGATAAATTTAGTTATCAATTGGCTACTTTCTGATGTTGCTCTAGTGTATCATGTTGTCTATTATTGTTGTGCGCTACTATGAGACCATTTTGAAGTATGTCGGGTACGTCTGTTTCTCTTATTAATTATATTATTGAACTATTTCAGGAAAAACCCAATGTTTTGATCTCCTCGTGTTATTCTGGGATGGAATATTTGGTCGTTTCACGGAAGAATTACCCATTTGGTTTTCATTGTGGAATTTTATGCCTCTTAACAATTTATTCCTAATTTGTATTGGATTTTTATTATACTATTTCGTCGTTTTTCGTTTGTGAATATAATTTGGATGGTGATTGGAATTACCTAAATATATGTACTTAAATGATGCAGGATTTGACGAAATTAATTATGAGTTTTTCGGGTGGGAGATATTGTCGTGATGCTGAAAGGTAGTAAATTTTATAATTATTAACGTCATCAGGTTCTTAGCAGATTTGTTGAGAATATTTCATCACTAGCTTCACTTCATAGCAATAATTCTTATTAATTTAGTTTTACTTGATGAATTTATATTCATTCATTTTTAAGCAATTTATTTATTTTACTTTATCTTTAAACAACGAGTTGATTTATCTTTAAGCCACGAACCTATTTTGTTTTATCTTTAAACACTCCATTAATTTAGCTTTAATCAATAAATTAATTCAAAGAAAGTTTTGTTCTTAATCAATGAATTAGGTTAATTTTACTCGATAATTACTTCAATTTTAATCAATTAATTTAGTTTAACCAACGAATTATTATTTTCACTCACTAACTACGTTAATGTTATTAAATTAATTTAATCCCTGAATTACTTATTATTACTTTAATCAATGAACTACTTTAAGTTAATAACTTCTTTCAATATTTTTAATCAATGAGTTTCTTGATTTAATCGACAACTTTCTTTAATTTAATCAACGAATTAAGTTATTGTTACTCAATGAATTTATTTTATTTAGCTTTAATCAACAAATTAATTTAATAAAATCTCGCTCTTTAATCAATGAATTACGTTACTAAATATTTGAATTAATCTAATTTGATCAATGATATACTTATTTTTACTCAATAATCATTTTAAGTTGAATTAATGAATTAATTTAATTGAATCAATGAATTACTTGTTTAAAGATTTTTTCTATTTTGTTTCGAAATATAAATTCAATTTAGTTATGCCAATGAGTTTAATTCAATTTAAATTGTTAATCCAATTTAGTTATCTCAACGATTTCAATTTACTTTATTCCCGTACCCTTTCCCTTTAATAAGCCTTAGGCGCCTTTTGTGTTTATATTATATTTACTGAGTGCCCACTGGACTACTCGGTGTGATGATTTTAAGCCGTATGTAATAGAATTTTAGGTCGATTTTACAGAATTGAGAAACGAGGAAGCAGTCAGAGACTTCTTCCTTATTTCTCTTTTCAGCTATAGGGATAAATATTGACGTTACGACCGCTGCGTTGCGCACGCTGAGTCTTCACGGGTACATATCATTGGCGATTTTCCACGCACTTACATGCATCTGTACTATGTAGATTTTACTATCTTGCGTTATGTGTCGGCTGTGGGCCGGAAAAATTTCGACAGTTTTATTTATGAAATATATATAAAACAATTTATGTATAATAATATTTATTAATTATAAAACAAAAATAACAGGTTACCATTCCAATTCATAAAATATCATAAATTCATGTATCATACAATAAAACCAAAATACCTCTCTCCCCACGCCGACGTCCAAGCAGAGCTCTATAGAGATGCAAAGAACGTGGCGTGGAAAGAGGGTTCCAATATCAATGTTTCTCACCTAAAAGTTCTGAAAGTAAAATTTCTAAATAGAATTGAACAATTTCACAATAGTTTTTAAAACTGGTTACAATGGTTTTCAAAAATGGTTTTTAATCAGTTTGAAAAATGGTTTCTTATGGTTAACTTTAATGTGAAAATGGATCAGTATATATACCTAATTTTCTCGCATGTTAAATTTGATGCAGTAAAACAAAATTCGACCTTGTTATTTTCTAGTAAATTCTATTATTTACTTTTATTATTTTTTGATTTATTTTAATAATTTTTTATTTGGAATTTTTATTGAATTATTACTAATTCAAATTTTCCGATTTAATTGTCATTTTAATGAACTTTTATTAATTTTCTGATTCTGTCGAATTTGTCGTGTTTTCTTGTTATGTTTGTATAGGTATCGTGCGGATCTTGGTGCGTTTTGTTATCATTTTAATTTATTTTTATGTTTATTAATTTATATTTAATTCTCCTTTTTCTTATATTTTATAAGGTTTAATTGGTGTTTTAGGGTTTATTTAAATTGCATGTTGTATTTGCGTGTGTGTTACTGATCCATTTAAACATTTCAAGGCCGTTTACGTTCTGGCCCAACATAAGTATTAATAAATTTTTATAAGTAATAATAATATTAATAATAATAATAATAGCAATAATAATAAAAATAATAATAATAATAGAATAATAAAAAGTAATAATAATATCAATAATAATAATAATAATTATAATAAAATAATTTACAAAATATATACTACTTATTTTTATAAGTAGTAAATTAAAATTTAAAATGCTTAAAAAATAATATGACCTTGAGAAATTTTGAATGACCTTGAAAAAATATGATGAGTCATCAAATGACCTTGACCTACTTTTGAATGACCTTGACATACTTTTGAATGACCTTGAAAAACTATGATGAGTCATCCAATGACCTTGACAATAATAATAATAATAAAATATTGATAATAATAATAATAATAAAATAAAAATATTAATATTAATAATAATAATTAAAGTTTTTATAAGTATTAATAAATTTTTATAAGTAATAATATAATAATAAAAAGTAATAATAATAATATTAATAATAATAATAAAAATAATAATAATATTAATAATAATAATAATAATAATAATAAAAATAATAAAACAGAATAAAATTTACAAAATATATACTACTTATAAAAGTAAGTAGACATATTATAATTGAAAAATGATTAAAAATTCTGTGACCTTGAGAAATTTTTGAATGACCTTGACCTACTTTTAAATGACCTTGACCTACTTTTGAATGACCTTGAAAAATAATAATATTTTAAAAAATAATAATAAAAATAATAATATTTATAAAAAATAATAATAAAATAGAATAAAATTTACAAATTTATAAGTAATAATAATAATAAAAAATAATAATAATAATAATAATAATAATAATAATAATAATAGTAATAATAATAATATTATTAATATTAATAATAATAATAAAATAATTTACAAATATATACTACTTATAAAAATAAGTAGTAAATTAAAAATTTAAAAATGTTTAAAAATTCTGTGACCTTGAGAAAATTTGAATGACCTTGAAAAATTGTGATGACTCATCCAATGACCTTGACCTACTTTCCCGTGACCTTGAAAAAATTTGATGAGTCATCCAATGACCTTGGATGAGTCATGGTCTTTGTTTAAATGACCTTGAAAAAATATGATGAGTCATCCAATGACCTTGAATGAGTCATGCTCTTTGTTTAAATGACCTTGAAAATTTTTCGATGAGTCATGGTCTTTGTTTAAATGACCTTGAATGAGTCATTGTCTTTGTTCTAAAAACTTGTACTTTTAAACTTAGGGGAAAAAATTTTTTGCCGGGGGGGTGGGGGGTATGTGAGCTAGATGGCCTCTGAGCTAGAGGACTGGTATCCCACTACTCGCCTCATACAACCATTTTTCAAACCTATCTGATAAACTACCCTTGACTGTTATTATTACTTCGTCTCTCATATTCTAAGATAATTAATTCTGACTCAAAAAAAAGAAAAAGAACACCAGTAAGTTGTATTAAAATATTGCATATTGATGGTCACATTTACGTAATAATTGAAAATGAGGATTCGCAAGGATACGCGACGGGAATCGGCGGTGATAATCCGCTTTATGCTTAATCGTCTTCAGCATCCATGTCAGTAGGTGAGTACCTACGTTTGGCCCACGATATAGGAGGGGGACAGACGCTGTGACTTCCCTCAGTACGATTAGAGGGTCCGGAGACTTCAGGCTGAGGAGTGGCACTAGGAGTATCGCCTGTGAGAACAGCGGTGTCGTCGAGGTCCAAACCCAAACGTTCGAGAACTTGGATGACTCTGGGAGGGTCGGAATCCTCATCCACGAGATTTATGTGGATGGGACGAGCGGGCGACGCGAAGATTATATTGGGAGCATAGAGTACGCCCAGGTCTAGCCCCGGGATTTTGAATTCCTGGTATGGGGGCGGTAGATCGTTGATCCGGCACGGGCCTTCGAGTGGCTCCGTTTCTCGTAACAGCTCCACTTCTCTACGACAACGGTCTCGACGTCGTCGATTTCGGTTTGGCCGCCGATGGGCGGGATTTACAGTCGGTTCCGCCATTGAAACTTGGGGCGACTCAAATGGTGGAGGAGCCGATGTGGTTGAAATTAAGGGGAGTCCGACGATCGGTAGATGATGTTCCTGGATTATGTTCAATTGGCGAGCCCGAACACTCCCAGGGACGTGAGTTTGAAGTTCCACGTCCGTGAACGCCTGACGAAGGGCTGTGGCTTGTTCCTTAATTAACAGCCTTGGCTGCGTGACTCCGCTATCAATTCATCTCGAGCCTGAGTCAGCCGCGCAATTTTTTTATGCAGGTCTTTGATAATTTCCGGTGGGGCCCAGGTGCCTTTGATCCGCTCATATTTCGTTCGCAACGAGTTATGTTTTTTCTCCTGTTCTTCGAGTCGCTGTCGAAGCGCGATTACCGACGGAGAGAGTCGGGGAATCCGCGATAGATTATTCATTGACGATCCAGTTTCGGAGTTCATAGTCTGAAAAGGGGAAAAGGAAGTTTGTGAAACAGTGATTTATGGAGAAGTAACGTAGAGTTTATATCTATCTAATTCCTGTTATGTGTGTATCATTTATCAATTATTACCTATCATTTATAAGCTACTGCACATTATTCATAAGTCATTACTTAACATACGTAAATTACTGATTGCTATTTATAAATTATTACTCAATGGTTATGAAGTATTGCTTATTGTTTGTAGAGTATTAATTATCATTTATACAGTATTACTTATTACCTATAAATTATTACTTACCATTCGTAAATTAATGTTTATGATTTATAAATTATTATTTATTAGTTATCCATTATTGCTCATTATTTACAAACCATTGCTTATCATTTATGATTGCTCACTAATTCTAAATTATTACATATTTATTTATCAATTACGGCTCTCTATTTATAATTTATCAGTTATTTACCACTACTTATTAATTATAAATTGTTACCTATTTACATATCAGTTACTATTCACTATTTAAAATTTATCAGTTAGAGTTTATAATTGTTTTTCATTTATAAATGGTTATATATTATTAAGGGTGGATTATTAAACTTACTACTATTGGCGCCAATCTTTATGTTATTAAATCCAAGACTAGGAGTAGGTGTCCGTGGGGTGCCGGAACTAGATAGAGTCGTAGAATGATATATTGATTGAATATGGTTTGTATTATGGTTGACTAGCACGACTACTGTAATCAATAACTCACGTCGGTGATGTTGGTGAATGAGAAAATGTGGTGGCGTCAATTTTGCCAGCCAATCACCAATCATCTATTTTTTTTGATATTGCTGGTAATCGTTTAGTATTTTTATCGATTTATAGAACTTGAACTAGTGAACAAGATTTGCATGCAATCTAGAGCGACGATATAGATACCTAGAAATACCGATTTTCATTGGGGTTTATGCGTCTTAGGGGCGACGATAATGGATTCTGGGTCGGAGACTTCTCCTTAGTGTTCTTTCTCGTTTTCTCTAAGTCTACTTGATCGTGCCGTCTAAGTGGAGGACTTATCGGTCTGCTATTGGCGTAAATTTTCGTTAGTTAACCTCTACTAACCTGGGTAAGGGGTTCAATCTTTTCGGTGCGTCTACTAGTGTCATGGGATTCCCCTTACCGGTTAGAACATCTTCTGTTATTATTCGGGACATATCCTGGCGTTATAGGGGCTAATTTCCAATGTCAGTCTACCGTGATGGTTTTATGTAGGTCGGCTACTGTCGAACGAATAAATGTGCAAGTGCGTCTATTATTTAATGTTCAATTTCCATGAAAATACTTCATATGGTACTATTTTACACCTACCCCTACTACCCGGTACTGGTTTCGTTAAGTTATTCGAGATTTAAAACGTTCCTAAGATCATCTTGTGATCTTACCTAGCATCCCCTGACTGAATAGCGCTCTTCCTTTGATTTTATTTCTACTCGCTCCGGCCACTTTTCAGCAGTCGCTTCGAGTTATACCACGGCGCCCTGCGTGGAGGTCCTGTGCGTATTGCCAGACCCTACTGCGGACTGCCGAGACGTCCACGAGGTATGACCCGCGAGCTCAACTAGGGGACTTAACCCACCAGCCGGCACGAGATCCGTCCCATGAACTTCTATTTAAATACGTGTAATATAATATTTAAGGGACTCGAACATAAATATATAAATGTATAAAAGCATATAATGATAATTAATTAGTGAAAATGCAGAAACATTATGAACATCGCAACATTTAATTAAGAAAACAAAATTTTACATTAACATAAACGAAAATAAACTAAAGTTAACACAAATCCTTACGCTTTGATAATTTGAGAATATCGTAGTAATAGTTCAATTTCAAAATTGGCATAAGTTAAAAATAATGAATTTTGTCACTGTATATATACTATTTTTATGAGTGTGTGCGACCAATGGGCGATTTTTCGCCATTTTTAGGGCTTTTTAATTATTTTAATAATTTTAAACTATTTTTATTATTTTTTGTGTATTTTTTCTTTATTTTTGATATACTATTTATATTATATTTGGATTTTATTTTTATTACTATTTTTCTTATAATATTATTTTTAGCCCTTTTTATTTGTTTTCTGGTCGCCACTTTTGCCTATGTTTTTTCTAAACCTTATTTTGCAAGGTTTTGGCAGTTTATTTTATTTTTCATATGTCTCTCTCTGCAGCTGTAGGCTTTTTAGTGATTTTAGTTAATTATTTGTTTTATTTTATTTTTGTTATATTTTTAATTTGTTTTATTTAATATGTTTTTCATTAATTTTTGGTATCTTCTTGCGGTGCGTGCTTATTTTCAGTGACTCGTTCCATTACTTTAATTTTAGTCTTTAATTTTAATTTTTATTTTTGTTTAAATTGTGGCTCTGAGCCCAACATTATTAATGGGTGAGAAATTACTATAAAAGCGTTGGTGATGAAAGAAAGTCGCCAGTTGGTCGAAATGAAGTTTTAAAAAGTAAAAAGTTTACAGAGGAGAAAGAAGTAATATTAAAGGGGAAAAATTATATTGTGTTTTGATTTTACTATTGAGGGTGATACCCATCGGGCTTCTACCCTGTTGTGAATATTTGGATCGATTTTTGGAAGAAAAATTTTGTTGGGATTTGTTTTGTTATTTTAATTTCTGAACACAAGGAATCGAATCGAGTTTTAGTTCCATCGACAAATTTCGTACGATCCCAACATAATTAATTAATAAATTAAATATTTTTTCATCTCAACTCTTTTTGAGAAAAAGGAAAACAAAAGTATATCAAAGAAGTCTGTTAAAAAATTCATAATTAAGATTTAAATTGATTTGTTTATTACAAGCATCAAGAAAGAAAGAAAATCTCTAACTAGTGTATATAAACTTTGCTAATTATGTTCAAATTAAGATATTGGTCAAAATTTTTCCAAGTTAGGTAGATAAATAAAGGTACAAAATAGGTACAAAAATAAAGGAGTTTAATGAACGTCGAATTTAAAGTTGTTGGGGTTTTGTCGGTGAATTCGAATAGGAATTATTGTCAATCTGACTCCAAGCGTGCTTTTAAACAACAATAATGAACTCCAAACGATATAAACTTTATTGATTAATACACTTTATCTCCACTTTAAAATGACACAACGAATTATCTATCAATCACAATTTGGTGCATATTACGGCCCTTCGGGAAGAATAGCACTTTTCGGATCAATTGGATTTCACAATCACTTGACTACTGTAGTGGGTTTCTGAGATCGGTAACTCTGATTTAGTTGCTTTGCTTTGCTTTGACCTTGCTTAATTTCTGTTTCAAATTTCTCTTTGATTTCTTTTTTGTCTTTCTTTGTCTTTTGCAATTTTTGTGTCTTTGATTCCAATTGCGCTTCCTTTTTATACTCCATCATCCAATAATATTTACTGATGTCAAATAGAATTTCTGATATCTTTTAACGCTAATTCCCTTTGGGCCTCTATAATCACTGACAGCTGTACAGATAAATAATTTTTTAGAGATGCCCTTTCCGGGATTTTCAAACAATATTTCTTCCCTTATCTTGAAAGGGCTTTCGAGATATCGAGCAAGATTTGCTTTTGTTTTTGTTTTCTTAAATTTGTTCTTGTTAATTATAAATGACCTTCTTTTATTTAATTGTCTGTTTTTATTGATTTTCTCTTATTCCCTTCTCGTTATTCGACATTTCTTTTTCATTCCTTTTATTAAGCTCTAGAACCACATCTTAATCACTTATGATTGTTTCCCCCAATCATTTTACATGTTTATTAATAATGTTACTCAATTATTTATGTATCCTCAACAAAGTGCTGACCCCCAATTTGGACTGGAGATAAGTTTTCTTTAGACAGACCTACAAATTGTTGGTTTAAATGGTAGTTTACGAAAGAAATAGTGAAAATTAAGGTTTCAATTTATTGGGTCTTAGTCAATATAAGGGTACAAGAAGTCAGAATCCCAGAATTGGTTTCATATCAAATTATTTCAATTAAAATCCATCAAAATGTTAATAGCATTTATTAAAAGAAATAGAAATCTTATATTTTATTCAGATCAAAAATTATATATTTATATCTTGGAATGTTGACAGCTAATATGAGGTCCCTATTTCTTCAAGCAGTCTTAATGTTTAAAATTAAATCTATGTAATTAAATATATAAAAAATACTACAATTACCTGTAAACGTAGCTATTATTTTTAATAAGATCCATTAGAAATGTTTTGTTGTGAGATTTGAATGTTTTTGTTAAAATTTCTCCGAATTCATTTAAAAATTTAATTTTTAAATTATTAATACTTTTTGAACAGTTAATAAAATTTTTCCAGTTACATATTTTATAGCTCACATCCGCTTTGTATCTGTACAAACCTTTCGGGGAAATGCAAACGTACTTCAAAGTCTAAAAAAATATAAAATTATACTCAATAGTAATAATAGTAATAATAATAATAATAATAATAATAATAATAATAATATTAATATTATTAATAATAATAATAGTAATAATAATAATAATAATAAACTTATCATACATTAGAATCATAGAATTCCATTCCGTAATCACGTAAGGTAAGGGCTCCCATAAGAAATTCTTTGTCCGCCTCGAGACACGTCATTGATCTAAATCAATAAAAAGTTAATGAATTAAAATATTTTTTTACTCATACTTCAACGATTTATAGTATTTAATAAATTGATTTCTCCGTTTTGTTGTTTTAATTAATTCTGGATGTATAAAATTTTCTATTCTGAATTGGTTTTCATGGTAATCAGAGAATTGTGCTTGGCACAATTTGGCAAACAACTCCATTTTTAAGTGATAGGAGCAAATAGTTCTGGAAAATTCAAATAAAATCTATTCTAATAACAAAATCAATAATTAAAATTACTTGTATTGGAGAATATTAATTCTCAATTGCTCAACCAAATAGTACAAGGTCATGCAATCAGAAATTATTTCAAAATTTGGTGGATAGTACTGGAACATGAACTTGAAATATAAATTATTTATTCCTTCTGAATAAAAATTAATTTTTTAAATATTTAATTGAAGTAAAATGAACTTACTAAATTTCTTGACAACATTGTGTTCAATTTTCAGCCATCTCTGTAAGAAATTTTAAATAAAAATACAAATAAAAAAGTTGACTAATCATAACTAACTTTATTCCGATTGGATTTCGAGAAATACATCAAACCGAAATATTGTTTCTCTACAATATTGAGACTTCTACAAATCTTGGAGATTAAATCTAAACCATTATAACGACTCTAAAATAAATTAAATATAAAAGAATAAAATAAAAATCTATACATTGAATTCATAGACCTTAACAAAGTCATTAAACAGTTGAACTTGACATTTGTAAATTCTCAAATCATTTTTGAAATCTGAGTCTAAATCTTCATTAAATACAGCAATTGTGTTATCATTCATCTGATTGGCTAGATTCAAATACCAATCATATTTAGAATTATTAATTACTGAAATGTAATATTGACTTGGGACATTTTTTTCAAGGTTTGACATGTGTCAGAAAATAGAAATTTTTTCGAAATTATATAATTTATATTCAACGAATTAAGTAATTCAATAACAGTTCGATTTTTACGGAAATTATTATTTAGTAAGTGTTTTTAAATAATTGTTGGGGTTGATATAAAATGAAGAAAAGTAAAATAAAAGTACGGAAATTGAAATAATTGAAGTGAAAAAAAAATTAATGAAAAGTTTGAAGATCGGTTTGGTTGAACGCCAAATCTAAAGATGAGCCCAATTATAATAATAACATTTTTAGAGATTGACCGATTTAGAAATAAAATAACCCAACAGAATAGTTAAAGATTTAAGGAAATAAATTTAATTATAAACTAGAGGAAATTATATTAAGGTGGGGATAGTTAACCAGTTATTTTCATGTTCTTTTGGAATATTGTGACACTTGAAACCTGAAGGTTGAAGGCATAAAGGATAATACTAGTTCTTGAATGTTTGACGGTCGTTGACAAAGATTATGTAATTCACAAAAACCTTTTAGACTGTCAAATTTTCTTATGAAATTTAAGTTGTCGTTCAAAATCAAGTTTTAATTTAAATTTCGTCATGAAATAGCCCCAACCATGCCAGGTGTCTACTTAATAACGTCTTACGTCTTATCAATGCCGGCTTTTGGGGAGGCGAGGTCGGGCACTGACAATTGGGGCGCAGAAATAGGTCACTTTTTATCCTTTGTGATTTCTTATTTTAGCTGTTAATGATAAAGAACTTTCTAGTTTCTTGTTTTGAAAAATTTATGTATATTTTGTTTCATTACCTTTACGCTGTCTCCGTTTTTCAGGTCATTCACGGCCCTAACAATGTCATCAAATGATGCTCTTATTTTGATTAGTATCACAATAGAAATAAATACATTTGGTAAATATAATTTCTTTGAAATTTAAATGAATATTAAGTAGGGCAACCCAAAAGTCAATAAAGTCAAGTTTTTCGAAATATTTCGAAAATCAAATTACTCTTGCAGTTGGAAGATATTATTTTTTTACGACTAAAAGTAGCGCCATTGAATGAAATCAGGCCAAACAATCTAAAAGCAAAAACAAAAAATTATTGCAAAAGAAAATTTACGATGGTAAAATGTTCTTCTTCGATTAATCAATCGTATAAAATAATATGACTTTTAGAGGTAGCTATATACACCTCATAATGGCAAGTTCTTGAGACTATTGCAATTGCTTGGAAAATTTGATCTTGTGACGCAAAAACATTTAAAACTTGCAGTTAGAGGCGATATTTCGGATCATTATTGCAGGAAAGGGATTCAAAATGAATTAATAGACTTGAATGCTGAAAAAGTGAATGATGTAATTCAAAATAACGCCTTTAAAGCCATTTATTACTCTATCATCGATAATTGCACTCCAAGCATTTCTCACAAAGAATAATTATCGCTTAAAATTCGATTTGTTAATTTATCAGATGATATAGTGAAAATTAAAGAATGCTTTGGGGGGTTAGTTCCCGTTAATGATTCCACTGGTTATGAACAACAATTTTGATTGATACGATAGCTAGGCTCGGACTTGAACTCAGTAATTGTAGAGGTCAAGGTTATGACGATGGGTCGAATATGAAAGAAAAGAATATTGGTGTGCAAAAACGGATTTTAAATATAAATCCCTTGGCTATATGTGTGCCCTGTATAGGTCACATTTAAATCTTGTTTTATGAACAGTCTTCTGTAAAATCAGTAACGTTTTTTGGCATTATTCAAGGATTGTTTACACTATTCTCTGCTTCTGTCAATCGATTGCAAATTCTAACTGATCACGTACATATATTTTCCTTGAAGAAACTGAGTGACACACGTTGGGAGACAAAAATAAATGGTGTAAAATCAGTTCGATATCAAGTTAATGACGTTCACGATGCTTTAATTACTTTGTCTGAAAATGTTGGTTATAATCATGATACAGCACACGAGGCAATCACACTAACAGAACAATTGAAAAATTTCAGTTTTCTCGTGTCATTAATTGTTTGGTACGATGTTTTTTTTCATATCAATGTTGTTACTAAAAACCTTCAGGCAAAAGACATGAAAATCTCTGAATGCGTAGAAATGTGCAGAAATGCTAAAGAAGAACTGATCATTTTTTAGAACAGTATCGAAAATACGGCTTTTAGGAAGCCATTATCACAGCAAATAATTTAGTAAATGAAGTAAAGGTTGAACCTATATTGTAACCATTAAGAAGGATACACCGAGTGAAACGTCGTTTTGATGAAATTGTACAAGATGAGTCCATCGTTTTTCCCGAGAAGAATTTAAAAGTTTGATTTTTCAATCTGCTGTTGGATTCATCTATAAAGTCAATTAAATAAAGATTTTAACAGTTAGATGAGTATTCAAAAACCTGGGATATTTTGTTTAATGTAGATACCATGCCAAAAGGAAGAGAAATTCTTGAATTGTGTACTGCCCTACAAATTAGACTCACAGTAAATTTAAAATATGACATTGATGGTATATTATTTTGGGATAAGTTAATCAGTATTAAAACTTTCATTTCAGATACGGTTAAGAATAAAATTACTCCCCACGTCGTGTTAAATTTGTTTGGTTATTATCATTAAAATCGGTTGCCCTCTGACTCCTCGTGTCCTTTAAAAAATAAATAAACAAACCCAACACAGAAAGACTTTATCACAATTCTAAGTTGTCGCTTAATTTGCACTTTTCTCTCGCGGATAAATACCTTTCTGGTACGATAATTGTATTTAACTGCTTTAATAATTTTTTAAGTTCAATAACACTTCGTCACTATTACTCGTATGCACAATGCTTTCTTCGACCAACTGGCAACTCGTCTAATATGCGCTCTCCTTTTATACTGAGAATAATTATCTATAATTATACAATTATTGTTCCAAATCTCTAGGGATCATTGAAACAATACAACTCAATCGGAATGTTTGGGGTAACACCAATTAGTTAACATTGCTTGGGATAATTGCCTATTTGTTTATATCCCTATCGCCCCGGTAAGTTAATTTTAAATTTTAATCCATGGAATTTTGCTGGCTCTGAGTATTCCTCGTCGCTCGGGATTCCAATTAGCCCGGGATGTCCATTAGCTAATTAATTAACTTTAATTAATTTGGATTTTCGGATAACTTTTCCTATGGATCCTTTGTTAAATTTTTATTATTATTACTGGACTCGTCTTATGATTTGATCAATATTTATTTCCAAATTTTATAAATTTTTAATTAATTTTGCACTTTAATGATTTTTGATGTGTTCTTTTTGTTCACCCTCGATTTTTCGAGTGCACTCATTTTATTTTAATTATTATTATAACAACCTTAGCAAATTTTATAAATCATAATAATATCCAAGAGTTATATCCGAATGTCTGTATTGTCATGAGAATTTTACTAACAATTTCTGTGACAGTCGCAAGTGGAGAAAGAAGTTTTTCAAAACTGAAATTAATTAAGACCTATCTAAGGTCTACAATATCACAAGACAGACTTTCCAGTTTAAGTACTTTATCCATTGAAAATGACATCGCCCAAAATTTTGACTTTTCAGTTCTGAAAAAAGATTTCACCGACAAAAAAGCTCAAAAAGTGGATTTCCAGCAGTATTTAAAGTTATTTTGTATTATTGCTGTGTTTTATTCAAGTTGAATATGTTTTATGCGATTATTGTAATTTTTGATGTTTGTATATAAATATCATACACATTCTGTCTGAACACTGTGACATAATTAATGTGTTTTTATACTAAAAAATAATACATAAAAAATAAAAAGCAATGTTTCAGGTTTTGATGGCGCCAATGAGGCTAAAACCGGCCCTACGTCTTACCATTATGTTGTATAGAGAACAGTGATATGCACTAATACCTTCCATCGCGGACCTATGTTCTTTTCAATAAACTTGATTTCAGCAATTTGGAGTGTTTCTTATGAATCATAATTTTTGATTTTTATTTAGTCTATAAATACTGACTTGGCTTGACCATCATGCATATTCATAAATTATTAATTGATTTTAAACATTTAATATATTAAATTATTGCGTACATTTGTTTGAAAATGAAGGTTAATTGAAATATTGAAACACAATATTTCTAAGTATTTTAAATTATCCGCTGTCAATCTCAATCTAATTTGGTAATAAATTTATTGTATAATATATTGATTTTTTATTTTCATTCATTTTTTATTTACGCGTATTTTTGTTTGTAGTAAAAGAAAAAAGTTCAACTACATTAAACTAATTTCACGTGTAAAAAACAATTGATTACGAATGGTCCACCCCTGGAAAAAGTATGGAAATCGATATTTTCATATAATAAATTTTTAATATTCGAATTTATTTTGTTGGGCCAGTACAAGATTTTGTTTAAATGGATTGGAAACAGCACGCAAACATAGCATGTAAAATTCAAAATCAGACCCATAAACATCAAGTAACCACCTAAAAATGCGAGAAAAACACATAGTTTAACATATAAAATAGAAAACATAAAATTAAATTAAAATATTAACAAACGCACATAATATGCACGATTTGACATAGAAATAACACGATAACAAAAGATTTGACCGAAAAAGCGACAATTTACGGAAAATTAAAAGAGTTCATGAATAAATCGAACAAAAATAAAATAATTTTAATCAGAAATGATTGAAATTAAAATTAAATGATTAAATTGTCAAACAAATCAAAAAATAATAAAAAATTAGAAATAAATTAGACACATAATTGCAAGATCAAATTTTGTTTTAACGCATAAAAAATAACACGCAAGGTTAGGGTCACAGAACATGTATAAATACCAATCCATTTTCACAAAGTTTTTAATGCTTTTTCACTTAGTGAATAAATTACTTTTTGTCAGAGCAATTTTATTCAAAGGAGCAACTCTCGATAATTGTTTTCATACTGCGAAATCAAGTAACTTAATGTAAGCTCTACTTGATCGTATTGTTGGGCCAGCACACAAATAGCCTTGAAAATCGTTTAAATGTATCAGTAATACAACACGAAAACCTAGCACCAAGATATTTAAAATATAATACACAACACTAATTAAACATTTTAAAATCTGAGACAATATAAATAAATACAAAATCAAAAACATAAAAGTAAAATAAAATAAATACAAAATGCATCAAGAACCGCACGAAATTTACATAAAAAATAACATAATAACAAGAAAATTCGACCGTAAAATGACCATTTATATAAAATTAAAAATTAATGAATTAAATGAATAAAAATAAAATATTTTTTGGTTGAATAAATTTATTTAAAAAATGTTAAAAATAAATTACCAATTTAAATTAAGAAATAAATAAAAATTTAATTTAGATAACACAAATAATTTCAAAGTCGAATTTTGTTTAATCGCAATAAAACTAACACGCAAGGTTAAGGCCAAATTATAGGTATAAATACTGATGTGTTTTCCCAAATTTTCAACTTCTACTTTGTAGTATTAATTTCAACCAAATTTAAGATGCACATTTTTTATAAATCTTACTTTGTTGTGTGATTTTTTTCAGATATTTTCAGATCATTAATCTACAGTTATCAATATTTTCAGGTTATTAATCTACAGTTATGTTTTGTAGCAAGATTTTCAGGTTATTAATCTACAGTTATCAATATTTTCAGGTTGTTAATCTACAGTTATGTTTTGTAGCAATATTTTCAGGTTATTAATCTACAGTTATCAATATTTTCAGGTTGTTAATCTACAGTTATGTTTTGTAGCAATATTTTCAGATTGTTAATCTACAGTTATGTTATTTTGGTTTATGTACATCGATGCCCGATTTAAAATTTGTTTATATGAATGCTAAATATACAGTTTATGCGTCGAGATTTTTGCCTAATTCATTTGGTAATTTATTTTTTCTATTATTTTATTTTTTTTTGGTGGCCCACAGCCAAAGACACATCACAAGTTAATAAAATCATATACAGTATTCAGATTCGTGTAAGTGCGTGGAATACCGCCGATGATCTGTGCCCGTGAAGACCCGGCGTGCGGAACGCAGGGATCGGAACGTCAATATTATCCGTACATAGGGGAAATTGGAGGTTAAATGAGTAGCCCTTTGGCTGCTCCTTCATCATCCGTTTCCTGTAAAATTGACATAAATTTTTAACAACAATCGGCTCATAATCTCTAACACCGAGTAGTCCAGTGGGCACTCATTAAATATAATATGAGCATACATAGATCTTAAGGACAAAGAGAGGGAATGGGTAGCGGGGAAAATTGCAAAATCGTTGCAATAGTTAAAATGAATAGCCATCGGAAAAAGATTAATCCGAACGACCAAAATCATGAAAAATAATGTTTTTAAATAAGAATTAAATAAATTAATTTGAGTTGAGGCGGAAAATATGGGCGGGACGCTGCTCAAATTTTCCGAACTAATTCAAATACTTAACAAAAATAGTAACGTAAAATTGGAACGTGTAAAATAAGGGCGGAACGCTGCTCAAATTTTCCGAGTCAATGAAAATACTTTGTCGAAAACGGTAGAATAGGGATGAACCGTAAAATAAGGGCGAACGCTGCTAAAATTTTCGAATTTACAAAAATACTTTATCGAAAACCGAAAAATATAGATGGACTACGGCTAATGTTGTATATCAATAAAAAAAAATTTAACGCTGAGGAATAAGGACGGATCCCTACAAAATCTTAATAACGATAATGATAAGGGTAATGGTGATTATAATAATAATAATAATAATAATAATAATAATAATAATAATAATAATAATAATAATAATAATAATAATAATAATAATAATAATAATAATAATAATAATAATAATAATAATAATAATAATAACAATAATAATAATAATAATAATAATAATAATAATAATAATAATAATAATAATAATAATAATAATGATAATAATAATAATCATGGTATTTGTAGTAATGATGATAATAAATATGATAATAATAATAGTAGTAATAATCATAGTAGTAATAACAATAAATATAATGGTAGTTATAGTAATAAAAATAATAATAAAGGTAATAGTAGTAACAATTAAGAAAGGTAATATATATAATAGTAACAATGATGATGCTAGTAATGATAATAGGGAACATTGTAGTTATAATAGGGATAAGGGTAAGAGATGTACTGTGTTTACTTAACATAACCAAGGGTTTACAGACCATAAAAAATCATCAACATGGACAATAATAAGAAAGACCAAGCGAATGGACATAAAGATAGATTATATGAGAGTATAGGTTAACATTTGAAAGAGATAGGGGAATAATGGGACCTAAGAATCGAAATCGAGCACAGGCCTTCTATTGGCAGCTCGTTGGACCCATGGATCGTTCGGTCAATTATAGCATTAGCAATAGCGCTCACTTTTTGCGGACGATCTACCCACTCGAACACAGTTCCAACGTTGCTTAGCAACGGATGCCGAGTGGCAAGCGAAAGAATATTTGTATGGGGTACCTGGGTAACAGCCATATAGTTTCAAAATATATAAACCCAGAAACCCTCCAGTATGTATGGGGACCTCTTGTCGTATGTTGATATGTATGAACCGAACTATGAATGAACTATGATGCAATTGTTTCAACAAATATATGTATTATGAAAAACGAATCTTCAGTTTTATGTTGAAATTTTTCTGGCCCACAGCCACACATCACACAAGAAAGTAAAATCATAACACAACTAGTCACACTGTGTAAGTGCGGTTTCTCCGCCTATAGTGTGTGCCCGTGAGAGCTCTGTCGTGCGTAACGACGGATCTCGAACGTAAATATTCCATCCGTTATAGGGGCGGTGGGAAGATTGAGAACTAGTCTTTTGGCTGGCTCTCTTTCACCCATCTCCCGTAAAATCGACTTAAAATATCTAATTACAAATCGGCTAAAATGATAACACCGAGTAGTTCAGTGGGCACTCGTAAAATCTAATATGAACACAAGGACCGTAGGACTAAAATTAAGGCTCGGGTAGTGGGGACTTGAAACCGATGCGATGCAGATAAATTTAATAACTAAATGGTAATTAATTTGATTTAAAGTAATTGAATCCATAACTTAAACTCGACGCGACGTAAATAAATTAATCTAAATAAAATGATGGAATTATAACTAAATTTGTAACCAGAACCTACTATAACGGGTAACCATTGGCGGGAGCAAAACTATTTTGTATGTTTGGGGTGAAGGTCATCCACACCACTAACCCCACAATTTTATAAAACGAAAGTCAGTTTAATTTTAACAAAAATTTATAATATATAATTATAATATAGTACAGGTTTCCGCAAACTTTTCAAGTTGCGCCCCCATTTTCAACATATTTATTTTTGGCGCCCCTGACTTAATAAAAAATCATAACGCCATAATAAAAAAGATGTAAATAAAATAAGCATCTTTAAAATAAACAGTGTATTTTTCTATTTCTTGTAAATTGAACAAATTAAATATTATGAAAATAACAGTTCTGATGTTTAGCAAAAAAACAATAATAAATATTCAACGAAAAAACCATACTTCGTTTGTAAAATCTAACAATTTAAAAGTTTTCTGGAAACAAATAATTATTACATTTGTTGGGCCAGAACACAAACGGCCTTGAGAAATGTTTAAATGGATCGGTAACACACATGCAAATATAACATGCAAGTTTAAATAAACCTATTGAAACATCAATTAAACCCTATCAAATATGAGAAAAAAGAGAATTAAATATAAAATGATAAACATAAAAATAAATTAAAATAATAACAAAATGCAACAAGATCCGCACGATACAAACACAAATATAACACGAAAACCTAGCAAATTCGACCGAAAATTAATAAATTAATAAAAGTTCATGAAAATGAAATTTAAATCAAAAAATTTGAATTAGTAACAATTCAATAAAAATTCTAAATGAAAAATTATTAAAATAAATCGAAAAATAATAAAATTAAAGAATAGAATTCACTAGAAAATAACAAGGTAGAATTTTGTTTTACTACATCAAATTTAACACGCGAGGTTAGGGACAGAAAATAGGTATAAATACCGATTCATTTTCACATTAAATTTAACCGTTTTTCAAACGAAAACCAGTTTGAATCAAAACTTGATTTTGAATTATTGATTAAAAATCTATCACGAAGCCTTACTTCTAGGTGAGAAATAATTTATTTTGGAGCTCTCTCTCCACGTCACATCCTCGCAACCTCGGTAGAACTCTGCTTGGATGTCGGCGTGGGGAGAGATGCAATTTTATGCCTTTGTGTATTAATTGTTTGGTCAAGTAATTTTGTATTTTAGTTATTTAATATGTTAATAAATATTTATAATATTCATAAATTGGTTTTATGTATTTAATAAAATTAATTAATCTGTCGAAATTTTTCCGGCCCACAGCCAACACATAATGCAAGTTAGTAAAATATACACAGTGCAGATTCGTGTAAGTGCGTGGAAAATCGCCAACGATATGTACCCGTGAAGACCCAGCGTGCGGAACCCAGGGGTCGTAACGTCAATATTATCTCATATAGAAGAAACAAGGAATAAGGAAGGAGTCTTTTGGCTGCTTCCTCGTTTCTCATTTCTATAAAATCGACCTAAAATTATATTACACACGGCTCAAAATGATCACACCGAGTAGTCCAGTGGGCACTCATTAAATATAATATAAACACAATATGCACCTAAGGCTTATTAAAAGGTAAGAGTACGGGGAATAAATTAATTCATTGATTAAACGAAAGTAATTTGTTGATTAAAATAAATTAATTCATTGATTAAACGAAAGTAATTTGTTGATTAAAATAAATTAATTCATTGATTAAACGAAAGTAATTTGTTGATTAAAATAAAGTAGTTCATTGATTAAATTAATATAATTCATTGATTAAAATTAAAATAACTATTGATTAAAAATAAGTAATTCATTGATTAAAATTAAAATAACTATTGATTAAAAATAAGTAATTCATTGCTTAAAATTAAAGTAACTATTGATTAAAAATAAGTAATAAAATAAATCGTCGATTAAAATTAAAGTGATTATTGATTAAAATCATAGGTTAAAAATAAAGTAATTGTTGATTAAAATGAGTAATTTATTGATTAAAAATTAAGGATAGAAATAAATAAATTAATGGAAAGCAAGTACAAATCCGTTGCTTAAAAATAAAATGACAATTTACTACCAAGAGGTCATTGCTATAAAAGTTAAAATCAACATCATCGTTAAAAAGAAGAAATAAACTCGATATTGATAAGAATCAGGGATGTGAGTAGATTAATTCGTAATAAAACAAAAAAAAATTGGCTCAATAAATTTAACTTGACGATAACGTTTAATCAAAAAATGTTTTACTGATAAAACCCCCAAAACCAATTTGAGAACCGAGAATCACCACGACTATTCCTCTGCAAAACCGACAAAAATTAAGACAATTTATTAGCACAATCAAGCTCGCGAACTCCAGGTACTTTACAAGATTTCTTTTATTTAGATAATTTATTTTGAATTTGAATCTACAAATCGTTGCTAAATAATGATCTCCCATAAATTAGTCTATAAACAAAACTTAATCATTTAATTAACTGAAATCATCAATACTATCATAGCATCCAAATTCGATATTAACTTCCCCCAAAATTATGTCAAATCACTAGTTCATTCTCCCCTCTCCGAATCTTCGAAATAAGAATACTCGTGAATATTTAAATTCGAGAATTATGTTATTCCCCTCGCGCTTCTAGATTCTATTTGGTTTGAACGCTTTTACATTGAATGATTTCTAAATACCCCGTCATATTTCGTCCTTTAAACACTTTACTAATTAAAATTAATTATGTACAATAAAAACTTGATACCTTAATTATGATATGTGTTGTTTAAATCTATGAACCAAAATGTTAACCTGAAATATCACGTAGATTCCAGCGTATTGATTGTCATAAGAGAAATTTTCAAGGTTGCTTGATAAAGAGTTCAATCCGCGATGGTTAACAATTTCGGAACGACCAACAACAATTACACCAGTTTTTTTTTGAATTCCGATAGGTAATTTCCCTTCACCAACCCTCCATTAAGAATTGTTTCACCATGACGCCTCCGAAAATAACCAACGTTGGCCATATAACGAATCAACCCCTTTATTTTCCGAACATCAAACCGTACAGCCGGTTTGGATAAATTCATTTCTATTCCTTCGTACTTAATGGTTTATTCACAATATCATTTCAGAAGAAATCATGCCGCTCGATCGGACCTCCACTCAGGCAACTGACGAACACTGCCAGAAGAAGGCACAGCCAACCACAGAGATTATCAATGAACTTCGACCACCTGGCGGCTGTTGGGCTTCGAAAGGGATCCTTGTTGGCCCAACGAACAGCGATATCCCGCCGAAGAAACCCGTGAACACGCGCGGAACCTCCTCACCCATTGGGAAAGGGTGCAGGAGCAAGTGGATCTCAACGTGATCAAAGCCCGGATGTACCTCGCGAACGTAGAGGAGGACATCCGCGTCGGGCGTATTGCGGAGGCTTATCCACCTCGACCGGCCCGCGATACCCGACGGCCCTATCCGGTGGCTACTCAAGGGAAAAGCCTAAAAAGACATTTCACCGAAGAGTCCTGATTCCTCGGGCAAGGGGCAAAGACAATAGTTCGCAGTATTAATGTTATAAAAAATTTAAAATTTCAATGTCGTTCGCATTATTTCTCTTTGTAAAAAGATTCGTTTGTTAACTGTGTTTATAATGATTAAATTTTGATTTAATTAAGTCAATAAAGGAATTTGAAAGTTTTTTTTTATTATAGCGATGTCAACCCTGCAACTACTACAAACCGAACTGGATCACGCTAGGTGGGCAAACGCGGATCTACTCACCCAAATAATCCAAATGACCCGAGAAGTACAACAAATAAAGTGGTGGGTTACAGGGTTTCACATCTTGCTTGACTTCCTGGTTACCCTAGTAACGCCATACAAAATGATGCTGATCGCCACTTGGCACCCGTTGCTAAGCAACGTTGGTAATGTGTTCAAGTGGTGGATTGCCCGCAAAAATTGAGTACCATGGGCTAGTACTATAGTTGCTCGGACAATCCTCGGGTTCACGAGCTGTCGGTAGAAGACCTGTGCTCGCTTAGCTCTGTCCCATGCGTAAAAGTGTTCATGATTAACGGTAGAAAGATGGTCGTGCGCGTTCCGATTGACACCTATGTATCTTTATTATGAGAAATGATTTGACTACGACACATTTATTGAAATTAACACATGTAGGGATTCAACGTGAGTTAATGAGATGGATTGGCTGCTCTGCGTCGGGCACGCTCTTTGCGTCCTGGCCGACGATTGTTGGTTGGAGGGATGGGTTGTTCTGCTGGCTTGGTGGTTGTCTGCGGCATTTGGGTTGGGGCGAAGATGAGCGGATAAGTTACCGCCTCACCTTCCCGGCATACCGCTAGGGCGACTTCGAGTCCCCGAATCTGCGTGCGCAGGCTCTGGTTGAGCTGCCGCTCTTCTCCCCAGCCTTTCTGGGCCGCTGTGAGTCGGTGGTAGATCGTTTTCGTCTTTGCGGGATCCGTCCATGTCGCTTTCATATGTTGCATTTCTCGCGTTAATTGGATAATCTGGGCGAGTAATTCCGTGTTTGCTTGTCTCGCGTGGTCCAATTCCGTTTGCAAGATTTGTAAGGACGACATCGCTGTAATTAAACAGATTATTTTATTTTATCCTTGATTAAGTTAAATAGTCACTCATCCCATCAAACTAAATCATGCATAACTCTAATTATAAGAAGAGAATAACACACAAATTGCTAATATTTTGAATCAACCACTACATAAAACTATCATTATTAAGTCATTCTGCGGGACAATATCGCTTCAGGCTTCGTTTGAGAGCCTCCACTGTGTAGGGTCTTCGGGTATCTCGGACTGGGCGAGGTGGATAGGTGGCTGCAATCCGCCCGGCGAGGATGTCTTCTACCACGTTTGCAAGGTATATCCTCGCCTTAACCACCTGCAAATCCACTTGCTCCTGCACCCTTTCCCACTGGGTGAGGAGGTTCTGTGCGTTTGTATAGGTTTCTGCCGCTGGGTATTGCCGTTCTGAAATACCGCAGGGCTCCTTCTCTACGCTTAATATCTTCCAGGCAATCGGATACGGTCATTGTTGATGTATCGGATCGGATGACCTCGTGGTTGATTGAACTATTGACTGACTCTGCTTTCCTACACTTCGACTGATGCTTCGTTCGTGTGACATGTCTAAAACGCTTTAATATTATCTCCATTAACTTTACCATGTTAAATTGTTAAACACATAGGGCCTATGTCACTGTTGAGTGGGTCATCTGATTTTATCTTATTGAGTTCTAGTGGCTTTCTCGCTGGTTGGACTGCTTTCGAAACGAGCGAATTATGTTGGTAAAATTACATTTACACGGGTGGTAAGCCTATTGATCAACTCATTTTATTTAGTTAAGCAGGATGATGTTAAGAGATTGCCGAGTTATTTTTACGGGTAGCGGCTATATTGATGGAGGTAGCGTCAAATGTAAGTGGGGATTTTAAAGATTTTGTATCGGTATTATATCTTATTTTGTTCGTTTACTTAATTTTTCATTTTTAGGTTTTCCAATATAAAATTTGTCATTGAACCGAACAACTCTTATTATCATCTCTTATAATACACGTTTACGGATTTTCTAAATCCAATATTGACGTTAATTTCATTTAGCAAATGTTATGATCGTTGGAAGGCGAGGGCGGATGTCGATTCACTGAAGCGTCGACGTATGTTGGCGTTTTCACGTAACTTCCGGCGGATCTGGTGGCTTAAACGGTTGACAGGAAGTGAGACTAGTTCGTGATATCCGCTGATTTATAACATTTCATTTTTAGGTTTATCGATTTACGGATTAGTCTGAACTTATTTGGGTAAGCTATTATGCAGATTGATATGAACATATTTTATCATCAATTCTTTAGAGAAAACTGGGTATCTCGATTGGAGCTCTCAAGTAGATGGAATTTTCATGCCGTCGCAATGTTTTCGGTTTATGGAATTTATGTATTCGACATTTTCTCGTGAGTTAACTATTTTTGTAATATTCAAATAAAACTTTTTTCTCATTCTAAACGTTTATTAATTTGATTTTAGCTGTCGTTTTAATTTAATCTCTGAATTTGTTACATTCTTAAGGAGAATTTGTTTTAAACCTATAAGTTATACTAGTCGGATTTTAGTAATAATTTTTGTTGTTAATTTACACTACTCGGTTTTCTCCTGTGTTCTCTTCAATTACTTTAATTGGCCCTTTATTTTGACGCTATAAAACTACCGTAAAATTAACTTCATGTTATTAAACTATGAATCTAATCTACTTTATTCTTATTCACGATTTATTTAATTTCTACTAATGAAACTATTTTATCTTCGTTCTAATTATTTTAGTTATAATTGCTGAATACCTTAGTTTAATCAACATCGTTCTTTAGTTCAGTTATCAAGTAATTTTATATTAGTTAATCAACAAATTAATTCAATAAAACCTTATTTTTAATTCACAAATTACGTTAGCTTTAGTCGTCTTAACTGAGTAAATTTAACAAATAAAGTAGGTATTTTTATGTAAAATTTCTTAAGTTTAATGAAAATGAAACAAATTCAGTTTGATCCACTAGTTATTTATCTTTAGTCAACAATTAAAAACCTAATTTAGCTGATTAAATTGAGTTTTATCTATAATATTAATGATTCGCTTATTACACATTATCGATTTTAGTTAGTTATATCAACGATTTAATTTATTTTATTCCCGTACCCTTTCCCTTTAATAGGCCTTAGTCGCATTTTATGTTCATATTATATTTATTGAGTGCCCACTGGACTACTCGGTGTGATGATTTTAAGCCGTGTGTAGTATGATTTTAGGTCGATTTTTCAGAATTGAGAAACGAGGAAGCAGCCAGCGACTTCTTCCTTATTTCTCGCTTCAGTTATAGGGATAAATATTGACGTTACGACCGCTGCGTTGCGCACGCTGAGTCTTCACGGTACATATCATTGGCGATTTTCCACGCACTTACATGCATCTGTACTATGTAGATTTTACTATCTTGCGTAATGTGTTGGCTGTGGGCCGGAAAATTTCGACATTAATTTATAAAACAAATATATATGTAAAACAATTTAGGTATATTAATAATATTTATTAATTATAAAACAACATAGTTACCCATTTTAACCATTCCATAAATTGAAAAACATCATAGCATAAATAACATAAAATAACATCAATGCCTCTCTCCCCACGTCGCCGCCAAGCAGAGCTCTACAGAGATGCTATGGACGTGACGTGGAAAGAGGGTTCCAACCAAAATATTTCTCACCTAAATGTGCTGAAAGAAAATTAATCTTCAAAATGGTTTTAAAAACTGGTTAAAGTGATAGTTCCGAAAAACGGTTTTAATGATTTTCAAAAAATGGTTTTGTTTCGAAAACGGTTTTTTTGGTTAAGTTAAATGTGAAAATGGATCAGTATATATACCTAATTTTTTGGTGTGTGAAATTTGATGTAGTAAAACAAAATTCGACCTTGTTATTTTCTAGCAAATTCTATTATTTATTTTCAGTATTTTTTGATTTATTTTTATAATTTTTCGTTTAGAATTTTTATTGAATTATTGCTAATTCAAATTATTCGATTTAAATTTCACTTTAATGAACTTTAATTGATTTTTCCCAATTTTGTCGAATTTGTTGTGTTTTCTTGTTGTATTTGTGTAGGTATCGTGCGAATCTTGGTGCATTTTGTTATTATTTTAATTTATTTTTATGTTTATTAATTTATTTTTAATTCTTTTATTTCTCAGATTTTATATGGTTTAATTGGTGTTTTCAGGTTTATTTGAATCTGCATGTTATGTTTGCGTGTGTGTTTCTGATCCATTTAAACATTTCTCAAGGCCGTATACGTTCTGGCCCAACAAAAGGCAACCTGGTCAGATCCGACAAAAATGAAAACTATTTACCACAGACTCACGGCGGCGCAAAAGGGTTGGGCGGAAGAGCGACAGCTTAATCAGAGCTTGCGCACCCAAATCAGAGGATTGGAAGTCGCCCTAGCAGTCTGTCGGGAGGGGGAAGCAGTAACATACCCGCTTGTCGCATAAAAGTCCTCAATCTACGAACCAGTCCGTCACTCCTTCGAGAAATCGTCGGCCGGGACACAAGGAGCGTGCCCGACTTCGAGCAACACAACCCCCAAGCCCATCCCATTAACTCACGAATGCTATGTGTTTTTGTTGATTTGAATAGAATAGTTGCATTTATAGTTAATTTATCTCCTAGATACATTTGTATACAAGCATTATCATGAATACTCGTAGCACGTCATCGAATCTTCGTCCCATCTTCCACAGTCAATAAAAATCTGATCTTGAACTCTTTACACAAGGGACAGAGCAAAGCGAGCAAAGGTCTTCTATCGACAGCTCGTGGACCCGAGGGTTGTCCGAGCAATTACAGTATTAGTAATAATGCTCACTTTTTGCGGACAATCCACCCACTTGAACACATTTCCAACGTTGCCTAGCAACGGGTGCCAAGTGGCGGCTAGAATCATTTTGTATGGCGTTACTGGGGCAACAATAAAGATAAACAAATAGCGAAACCCTGTAACCCACCACATTTTAAAATTTTCTGAGTCCCAATCCGGGGGCCCGCCCCTTATATTATAATAATATATAGAGTTGATGTTTTTTTAAACATTTCTGCATTCTAAAGATTTGCATTGTGCTGTGTTTGTGTGTTAAATTTATTTTTTCTTTTATTTTCTATATTAAAGGTTGTTATTCATTCGAAAAAATTTCCATCACCACACAAGTAAGCATGTATGTCCTATAATATAAGTTTATTGATTTTTTCATTTTTTAAACGAGTTTTTAATCAGTTAAAACAGGTATAATAGCAAAGTATTCAGATTGATATGATCTTTTAATATGCTTTTATTTTTCTCAAAATTGTAGTTCAACGGAATTAAAATATTTGACTTGCAACTGGAGTTGTGGTGTTGAATATCTGAAATATTGTCTAAAAGCCTAAAGTTTTTCCACAGGCAATGATATTTTAATAACAATTCTTTTTAGAATTTGACTTAATTCTATAATGACCTGGAATACGAATTTGAATTTAGATTTTATTCGATTCTGAGCCATAGTAAGCAAAGTATGTTTCTGTCAAAATTTTGTTTCAAAATAGAAGTCCTTGGTGTGGTTTTCCAAACGTCAACGTTAAAGAAACATCCTACTGTTATTTCTGTTAATTACTTTCAGTAATGAATCATTTAATATATAAATGTAACTTAATGAACCTAACAGTCGAATCTGTAATCAAATTGAAGTCTGTTAACGAGCATCAGTGCTTCAATTCAGTAATTAATTGGTAATTAACCCTTTCAATCAAATGACGTAAACTATTGTGATGTACCGTAAAAAGAAGATAAATCTATGAATTTACTATTACGTGTAAATCAAAATGGCAATGTAAAGGTTCTCTATCACCGCATTTCACTAGGAAAAGGATAATGAATTCGCGATTGAATATGTGCTTACAAATTATATATTTTCCTCAAAATGTTGACACAATCGTTTATTCAAAGGATCTCCTTTTAATTTAAAAATGTATTTATTTTGAAAAAATTTAAATACCTCTGAAATTGAATTCGTTTGTTTGAGAGGACAGTTTGATGTTAGAATATTAGAACTGGTCTATCATTCAAGGTCTTTATTTTTTAAGTGATTCCAAGTAATGATGGGTATGAAATGCATGCATTATCAAAATTAAACTCAATTGATAAAACTTCACTGTATCGGTTTTAGATAAGTGACTTGAAAACCTCTTTTCGATGATGCAGGATTGTTCTAAACAATGTCAAAATGAACTGCGGCTATATCTTTAGTTATTGTAATTTATTTCTCTGATGTTGTTTCGAATATAGTTATTTCGTTTCAGGGTTATACTAAATCTTATCTATAAATAATTACAGAAACCCGAATGGGAAAATGAACAGTAAGATATTTCTATGGTAACTCATAATACCAATAGTGCGTCAGAGTATTAGTAATCATGGCGGTATGGCTCACAATTTCAACGTCACTTGTGACATTGCCTAATCGTTATCTTTTCTTAAGCGTCTATCTAAAGGATTACAATTGGGATGCGCGCGCATGAAATCTTTTTCTTCACCAGGTATCCAGCAATTTGCTGGATGAACAATAGAAAATTAAATTAATTGTCAATTTTCAAAGAGAGCTTAATATGCTTTTGGTTTTCATTACTTTATTATGTGGGGTTACTAGTGGTCGATATTACCTTGACCCCAATCATATAAATACTAACTGCCTGCACTGGTTAACCGTTGCTAGGCAATGTTGGTACTGCAACCAATGGTTCTGTGACCGTCAAAGGTGAGCTTTGTTTCCAAAACTGCTAAGACCCGGTCTACAGCTGGTTCAGCGAGTTAGCCGTGCTCTGGTAAGCTACCTGGGCTGGGGCAAACACCAACGAGTAGGTAACAGCCTGTCCCTCCTGACCCGCGGCTACGGATACTTCCAATCCCCATATCTGTATCTTCTGGGCTTGGTTCAGGGCTCTTTCTTCCTGCCAGCCCTTCTGTGCTGCATCGAGCTTCTGGTAGAATCTCTTCACTCTGGTCGGCTCTGACCAAGTGGCTTTCACTCTTGTTGATGCAGGTTTGTGTTTTCCTTCCGGAGATGCTTTCATTCTTTAGTGATTTTCTGCATAGAATCTTCCATAGTTTAACCTTAATGATAAAATATTCATAGGATTAATTTCGGAAAGTATTTTAAGAAATCACAAAGACAAAATATCGAATAGATATACAATCAGCCACGACTTAAATTTCTCGGATTATTTTAACTAATGACAATAAGACAATAAATTTTGCATAACAATTTTATTAAAGATTCGGTATGCACAAAAATAAAAATTTAATTGTCAGACAGCCGATTCCTCTTGAGTCGGCGGCGTGAGTATGCATGTTCCTCGACGCCCGATCCTCCAGAATATCTCGTATATCTGGTTGGAGGAGACTCTTCGGGACTACTAAATGAACCGGTGCGTCACTGTCCAGGAGGGCTGGGTCTCGGTGATCATGGGCCACTCCGTAAGCGGATAAGTACCCGTCTGAACTAGGGATACACCCGCTCGCGATATCCCGGGTATTCTTGCCAGTTGTTCTCTTTGCCGATTCGCGAGAAAACGGTAGCGCCGCTCGACCTGTTCCAATCTGTGTAGTTCAATTTCCGCCTTCTGCCGGATCTCTCGGGCTGGGTTTCTGCTCGGCTCCGTTTTGATGAGTATACTCGGGAGCTCCACATTGACTTCCGGTTCATTTTCATTCTTATTCGGCCACTCGAGGGTCCCATACGTTGATATCGTATAGCCTCTGTCCCATAAGGCCTGTCGGTATCTTCCGGCGAACTTCGTCGGTACGGTTAGTGTGGTACGGTCCACATCTGCCCAATCATGGGAATGAGTGCCTACTAAAAACGAAATTAAGAACTATCGGTTTTATCACTTTCTTTTCGTCCGAGATTAATACATTTTTATCATCGAATTTAGCCAATTCACTAAACCAAGTCTCAGAAATATATAAATCTGGTTTATTTTACACAAGCTAGTTGTTTCGTGGTTAACCATGACATTTACTTAAGTTAAAATACGTTACATGTTGTAATTATACTTGTGGGATAAGCGAAAATGCCTATGATGAGAATTTAAATCTGGGTCTCCGAGGTTTATAAAACTTTCTAAGTTAGGTTATTCCGGGTGTAACCGCACCGGCCTAGAGTCAACGAATTCGCATCCCCATTCGTAATTTTAATGTTTTATTACTTGATCCCGAATGCTATTGATAAGTTGCGAATGGATGTTTTAGATGATGAGTACCATTTCTTCAAAAGGAAATTTAGGTATTTTCATATTTACTGATACGGCAATTTAATGTGGATATATCCGTGACCATTGGAGTTTGAATTTTAAAGAAAATGTTCATGCATATACGAGGGTACCGTCCTAGCTCGTGGTTCAAACGACCCGAGGTGCTCGGTTCAATTTACTAGTGAGAATAACGTGACTAAGAAAATCATGTTGACCCATTGGTAACTTTCCGTCGTTCTAGTACTGAAGTAGCTTTTACTTAAAATTTTCCTGAAGCATCAAATCGTAATTCTCAGTTAAAAGAAAAAAAATAAATATAATACAACAATTATCATATAAGTTTTATTTAACATGAAAATGTAGCGGTGATCGTCTTACTCGGCCTGGGATGCTTGGTTGCAGGACGGCTTCGATCTTGATTATAATTTTCATGGGTTCGGTGTTTAACTACCTCGGATGTGCGTGAATCCGAGTTCCCGCTTCGAGCTATGTTTTTCGTTTTATTTTGTACGGTCTCGTTAGACATTAGCGTTGTCATCATCAAGTTCTTAGAGATTATGCTACTATATGTAACTCCATTGAGCATTTATACTTATTGCCAGTAGGTGTGCTGCCACGTGGCAGATGTTATCCGCGTGGTGAAATCTGATTCGTTGATTTTCTCTTCACTTCCTTCATCATTTGGGCAGAGAAAAATCAATTGAAAATATTCCTAGCTGTTTCTATTCTATCGCTGACCTGAGGGTGTGTCATATTCTTCAACACACAAACGGGTGATTGTTGGATTTTTCTTCTGACAATCGATTATTCTATCCATTTCTAGAATGGTCGACCTGTTTCTTTGGAGGTCAATATATATTACTGGGCATTTTATGAATTTTGTTGATTGGAATTGTTAGTTTTCTACATTCCTCCAAGAGTTGCCGTTTAATTAGCATGTACTTTGGTGGATCTTCTCTCGACGTCGATGGAAACAAGGACTTAATTCTTGGGTGGGATCCTTTGTTGGCGAACGCTCGTCATGGTATTTCACTAGGTAATTTGTAATATTTTAAATTTTTCATCCTTGGTTGTTTCTAGGAAGGCAAAGGGAAGCGGATATTTATCTTGTAGTCGATGGAATGAATTTTACGGATACTATTATGGGTCACATATAATCTGCCTGGATGTTTCAGATGTATTTACCAGAATGTTTTCCTATGCACAATTATGTTATTTAATGAATATCAATTCGATTTTATCGTTGTTATTTTCTGGCGTTTTTTCTGTATCTAATTTAGCTTGAACGATAGAGGGCTATGATTAAGGCTTGTTTGGCTCCCTCGTAAAATTATTACTACATCCTAGACTGCAGGTCCTATTCTTTGTATTTTATCCATTATGCTGGATTTTATATTGGATAATCATAGACGTCAGAAGTTTGTTAGAAGCATAGATAATTTGATATCGTATACTCAAGGCTGTCACCGGTCATCATGAATTAATATCGCCTGTGTTTACTCCTTTTATCATAAGGTTTAGTAGTTTTAGGGACGAATTCTCTCCTTAATAAAAATTTAATTATGGGTGGATTTAATTCTATTATTTTATTTATCTGCTCAATAATCCTTGATGGTTATTGACCTAAGTTTGCCCTCCTCTCGGCATCTTACTTAACTTAGTTCAGTTCTCATCATACTATCTAATGGGTTCCACAATTACATGATGATTTTATAATAATTTTTTGGCAAGTGACTATCCTCGGGGAATTTCTCTATTAACTTTGGACCGCAGTTATTTGAATCACGTTAAGATTGCTATTAGTTTATATTTATTAAATCTAATTAATATAGATTATAGATTTGAAGTTCGATGAATCGATTTCCGCACGTCCCGTTCCCTTTAACGCCAATTTGATCTTAGGACATCTTATGTTTATATTAGATTTTAAGAGTGCGCACTGGACTACTCTAGGTTAAAATTTTAGCCGATAAGTAAAGATATTTTAGGTCAATTTTTCAGGAGAAGGTAGAAAGGTAGACAACCAAAAGATTGCCTCCCGAACTTAGTAGTAGGATGTGAGCCCGTCAGATACAACCCCCCCTTGGCTTACGTAATTATTACGTAATATTTGACCTCTGCTCGCGCTGTTGCTACCTGGAGATTGACCTTTGTCCACTAGTTGCTACCTAGTAATTGACCTTTGGTGACCTCATGATTACATCACTTGACTACTGGTCACTTATTATGTTACTGGTCACACTTGTTATGTCACTGGTCACTACTCTGAGACTGTTACCTAACTGTTATTATGTCACGTAGTTGTGGACCAACACACCTACCTTCTAGAACCTTCCACATACACCTACCTTCTAGAACCTTCCACACACACCTACCTTCTAGAACCTTCCACACACACCTACCTTCTAGAACCTTCCACACACATACATTCTAGAACCTTTGCTTCTTAAACATTTCACACACACACATCCATCCGCATTATTTTATTCCATTATTTAGGTATCCTCAACATATTTATATTTATCAAACTGTTTACGCTTGAAAATATTTTCCAGTCAAAACTGACTGCTTCTTCCTTCTAGTGTCAAATAATTGTTGGGCCAGGACACAGGTTTGTTTAAATTAATCGGTAACAGCACGCAAACACAGCACGCAGATTTAAAATCAGACCCTAAAACATCAATTAACCATGCAAAAATATGAGAAAGAAATAATTAAAATATAAAATTAAAAACATAAAAATAAATAAAACTATTAACAGAATGCAACAAGATCCGCACGAAACAAACATAAAAATAACACGAAAACACGGAAAATTTGACCAAAGATTGACAATTTAATTAAAGAAACAAGAGTTCATGAAAATTGGAACCAAAATAAAATAATTTGAATTAGAAATAATTCAAATAATTGCTAAAAGAATAAATTGTCAAAATAAATTAAAAATTAAGAAATTAAAGTTAAAAAATACAGAGAAATTCCCAAGGTCAAATTTTGTTTTAATATATCAAAATTAACACGCAAGGTTGGGGTCACAGAATAGGTATATATACCGATTCATTTTCACATATTTTTAATCGGTTTTTCACAACCTGAACACTCAAAAAGATCGAATTAAATCGAATTTAATCGAAACTATTTTTAATCGAAACTCTAACTGAAACGCTATTCAAAGACGTGAATCTATCGAAGTAAGCAAGAATGACTTGCTGATATGTTAATTGTGTATGAGATGATTATTCATGACAAATGCAACCGAAATTGGTATCTGATAAATATATATTATAAATGATATGAAATTTTTCCGTGTCGAAATTTTTCCGGCCCACAGCCACACACCGACAAGTTATTAAAATACGACATAAACAGTCGAGCAGTGTAAGTGCGGTGTAACTCTGCCAACAGCTCGTGCTCGTGAGAGATCTCGCCGTGGGTATACACGGACTCGAACGTCAATTCATTCACTATCATAGGGGTAGAGGGAAGTTCAGTAGTAGGATGTGAGCCCGTCAGATACAAACCCCCCTTGGCTTACGTAATTATTACATAATATTTGACATCTGCACGCGCTGTTGCTACCTGGAGATTGACCTTTGTCCACTAGTTGCTACCTAGTAATTGACCTCATGATTACATCACTTGACCACTGGTCACTAAGTCTACGACTAAGTCTACGACTAAGTCTACGACTAAGTCTACGACTAAGTCTACGACTAAGTCTACGACTAAGTCTACGACTAAGTCTACGACTAAGTCTACGACTAAGTCTACGACTAAGTCTACGACTAAGTCTACGACTAAGTCTACGACTAAGTCTACGACTAAGTCTACGACTAAGTCTACGACTAAGTCTACGACTAAGTCTACGACTAAGTCTACGACTAAGTCTACGACTAAGTCTACGACTAAGTCTACGACTAAGTCTACGACTAAGTCTACGACTAAGTCTACGACTAAGTCTACGACTAAGTCTACGACTAAGTCTACGACTAAGTCTACGACTAAGTCTACGACTAAGTCTACGACTAAGTCTACGACTAAGTCTACGACTAAGTCTACGACTAAGTCTACGACTAAGTCTACGACTAAGTCTACGACTAAGTCTACGACTAAGTCTACGACTAAGTCTACGACTAAGTCTACGACTAAGTCTACGACTAAGTCTACGACTAAGTCTACGACTAAGTCTACGACTAAGTCTACGACTAAGTCTACGACTAAGTCTACGACTAAGTCTACGACTAAGTCTACGACTAAGTCTACGACTAAGTCTACGACTAAGTCTACGACTAAGTCTACGACTAAGTCTACGACTAAGTCTACGACTAAGTCTACGACTAAGTCTACGACTAAGCAAAATCACTCACTAGTACTATTAGTATTATTATTCTACTTTTTACTTCATATAAACGTATGAGTTTCGTTTACCTCATTGATTCATGTTACTTGCATGTGATATATTAAAAAATTATATTTACATGAAATTTTCAATTGTTAATTATATTATTACATAAAAAATTATAAAATAATCATTAAACATAATAAATTAAAATCAAACTCGTCTTAAAAATAAATGTTCAATTCTAATTTATTTAGCTTACTGACTATTTTGTTAGTAGTATATTACATAACAATTTTATCAAAATAATCATAAAACTTTAATAATTTTCATGAAAATTTAAGTTTAAAAGCACTATAGTATATTGATAGTTTATTTAATTAAAATCAAGTCACTCAAAACTTAAATTTTATCACTGGATTTACAAAATTTTAAGAAAATAATTCAACAAGTTTAAAATTTCAACTAAATATAAAAAATTAAATTATGCCAGATTTACTTTACCAATTTCTATAAAATTTTAAATTTACAGCAAATAAAATATATATATTTATTTTCTATTAAAAAATTTAATTTTTAAAATAAAAAATAATTCGCCCACTATAGGAGTTGAACCCACGACTCAACGAATTATTACCGACACCAGACTGTTACAAGTCTCATTTAATAATAATTACAAAACAATAGAATAAAAAGACAAACACATTTACAAGACAACATTTATTTAAATAAAAGCTTCAATACCTTCATTGGCATTGATACCTAAATAATGCCCGAATGCAAAACTTTTGTTTTTACCTACCCACTGACGTTTATCATCGTTGTTACTTAAAGCAATTTTACTATTTTTAAAAGTAAACAACTGATGATTTCTCGTCCCTATTCTCGTTTGAGGAACAGAAAAAATTATATCGTTTCTATAACAATCAAGATAAGAAAGATGCTTTATTTCAGTTTCTTCCAAAGTAATTCCCTTTGCTTTATTACTTTCAGTTTCACCTAAAAGACTATAGCATTTTGGTCGTAAGAAAACCCATTCCTTATATCCAAGTCCCTTACTCTCATCTTTGAATTTACCAATTACTGAGTCAAGTTTTCTTGAATACAAAGGATGACTAATATTATAATTCGAAGTGTCCAAAAGATTATCCGAAACCATTACAGGTAAAAGAGTACTTAATTTACAGTTTTTAATTTCAAGAAAGAAAGAATCAGTATCGCCAGCAACAATGTCAATCCTACAATTGAAAAGATTCCTATATTTCTCTAATTCAAGATACTGGAGCTGATACATCCGTAATTTCGATAAATCAAGAACCGTTTGACCGATATAACTAGGTCGGTCTAAACAAATTAATTCTTTATTTAGATGAGCTGCTATTAGATCATCGTCAATCTTTATACACTTTCTGAAAGATGGCTTTGATGAATAAGTAACCATCTTTTCAAATGAATTACATAATCTTAAATTCATTCGTTTTTTGAGATTTTCCACAGATTTTCCATAAAGACTATTATTTAAAAGTTTGAAATAGTTCTTATCAAGATTATTTGTAGCATCTGCTCTCAAACAAGTGTTTGTATCAATATACTCTTTAAAAATCTTTGCCTGTTTAAACATTATAGCTCTATGAATGTTAACAACCTTAACACCAAGAGAAACAAACATCTTTAGAAGTCTCCAATGAATAACATAGTTTTACTTGGGATGATGGGTCAGCATTAATTTTTCAACTTTAGAATCCGGTGGACACATCTTTTCTGGTGCCACAGTTTCAGGAATTTCGAGATCAACTTCCATCGTGTAACCATATGAAAGCTTTTCAATATCTGTACTCATACACTCATCCAAAATAGAATCAAGATTATTAATTACCCAACTAAAATCACCGAAAGGAAGACTTTGGCTAAGAGCCCAACCATACAGATTGTTGATATCAATATACAACAATTCTGTATAATCAGAAGTTTTAACATAATGTTTATTCACAAATGTTATTCCACCTCTTATCCCTCCTTCATAGAAATTATACATTTCCATATCTGTAAGGAGTTCAATGGGTTCTTTCAATGTCATCAAAGCAGAAGCCCAACTCATTCCAGGTATACCGTAAAAATTTAAGGGATCTAAACCGTTATGTGCAATACTCTTTGAACGAAATTGTTGAAAAAAGTCAGCAAGACGAAATACGTCTAATTTCAAGTATATCATCATATAATCTAACAAGGTATTACAATTATTCTCAGTCCAAATCTTTTGTGCTCTCAAATATTGTGATTCTGTCACTTCAGGCCAAATTGGTGGTAATTCAAAAGTTGTTTCCAAGATTTCCAAACTCTTTGCAAAATTATAAGGAAAGATACCTTTACAACCCATTATTGAACCAGTAAATACTGAATCTGTCAAAGGAAAGTTAGAAAGAGTTTTAACTGCATTGTCTAATGATGCGCTAACAAACTGATAACTATCAATGAACCTAACTGATACTTTATCGATATGCGCTATCAACGATATAAACTTTTCTGTTGTAGTTGGAATGATATTCAAACCCCAAGAAGGAAAACTACTAAGACCATACTTCAAAATGTGATGAAGGTCATAGCCCCTAAGATTATGAAAAATAACAGGTAAATGCTGACGATTTCTTCTAACATTACGACAAAGACTACAAGCAGCCCCAAGATAACGACCTGAAAAGTGTTCGTAAACTTTAACACGATTTCTAATGGGTTTCTTACAAAGATAACAATTCAAGCAAGACTTAAAAGCATTTTCCTGATTAAATGATAGCGGAATAATGTTTGAATCACTAAAAAGATCAAAATAAGGTTGTATAATTGTCACCGCAATTTCCTCTATCTTTTTCAAAAATTCCAAGACACACTCTAAACCAATGAAACTAAAATATGATTTAGTATTATTAAAGTTATTAATTAATAATAGTCCTGCTGATATTGGTAGATGTTTCTGATGAAATCTTATGTCAATGGGTAAAATTGACTCAAAGTCTGCATAAATTACAAATGGTGGGGTTACTGTTTTTGAGTAATCACCAAACTCTAAATATTTATTTTGAGGAAGAGTGTATAAAGTTGTTCCTACCTGATTTTTGGTACATAATGCATAATGACTGTTAAAAGCATCTTGCAAACGAAAACCATTAAGACATCTAGGACACCATTGACATTGTATTCGTATGCTAACTACATCATTAATATGTGAATTCATTAAGCGTTGCAAGTCAATTACAGTAGTATAATGATATTGGTCATCATTTTCGAGAAGTAAAAGATACAAAGGATCAACGTCAGTCACTTTAGTGCGATGAATAATATCCAAATGAGGGTGGTGAGGAACAAATTCGTCATTTTCATTTTCATCATTATTAATAACAGTTGGGTTATAAGACAAGACATTAATTGCAAGACCTGGATTCTTTTCCTCAAACCTACTTATATTGCATAATCTCATAGGACAGTCATCTATCTCATCATAATTTAATTCATTCAAGAAGTTAGTATAACTATACATATTACTACGATTATTTACAAGAACATCATGCTTCAATAAAGCCAAGATACTATATATAAAACAAAGATTGTCACTATTCTTAATATTAATAATTGCTCTTTTTTCTTTAAGCGCAATAGGAGTTTCAATAAAACCGTGACCAGTTAACCTATTCATTTGGGAATATTTAGTCAAGATAAAATGAATTTCTCGAATTCTAGAAATAGTCCATCCACTACCTAATTGAGTAAATCTTTCTATTTTTTCATTTAATTTTCTAACTCCTTCAACAAGAAAATTATCTGAAAAGACCTCGGCGTTATTAGATATAAATTCATCTTTAGTTATATCATCTTTCTCAAATTGGATATTTACAGCAAATTGAATTTTAACGTTCCCCATTTTATTAATTTCAATTTTTAGCCGGGTTATAATTCTATCTGTTAATGTTATTTGATTAACATTAAATTCATCAATATTAAATTTTAGTAATTTACGAGATCCTCTTAAATCTAATTCTACAATTGGGTCATTACTAATATCTACAGAACCACCTATTTGTATGTTTTCCTCATCATCACTGATTACAATTACTTCATTTTTAGATATTTTAGACGTGCCTAAATTCAAACTAACATCAGATTTTCTTTTCTTAATTTTAAAATCGTCAGCCTTAAAAATCAAACGAAAGAAATCGAGTTTATTCTGTTTAAACTGTGTCAGGTGAACCTTATGATCAGAAAAGAAATCAAGATAGGGTTGGGCATGGTAAGTTTTGCATGCGGGACATATAAATATTTAAATGCCGTTGAACTGATGACGATAATATTTCTTCATTAGGTCATGGCATTCATCACTATGATTCATGGATGAATTACAGTACTGAGGGTATAAATTGTCTATTTATATAAAAATTAATTATAAGTGAAAATTATTTTTGAAAATTATGGTGTAATTATTATATAATGAAAAGTTATTTAGAAAGTTACTAAATTACTAAATTTCTAACCTTTTAATATAAAAAGGTTAAACTATTTTCAACATTATGTAAAAGGTTAAATAAATTATGTAATTAAATATTTATAAAAATAAACAGTTTACAATCAAATTATCAATCTAAACTATTCATTTTTACAGATTTTTAATCACTAATTTATATACCTAATTTTAAATCAATAATATAACTCGAATTTAAAAGAAATATTATTTAAAATATAAAAAATTTAATTCTTTATTTAAATTATTACTTAAAAACAATTTTAAAATTCAAAGAATACTTACATTTTATTTTCTTCCCATTTAATTTTTTATTAATATGGGGCATATTTGATGATGAATTTTGAAGATTGTTGTTAAAATTTTGCATGTTTTGAAGATTATGGTTAAAATTTTGCATGTTTTGAAAGTTTGGATTGGCAAATTTGAAATTTGGATAATACCAAGGCATGTTAGTATATGGCACATTCTAAATAAATAATTAATAAACATTTAATTTAAATTTAAATCTTACAAAGTTAGCATTCATATTCTGCCAATACATTTGATTAGGAACGTTATTAGAATTCTAAATAAATTTAATAATTTTCAAATAAAATTTAAAATTTACCATATGATTTGTATTTGGTATTTGTTTGGAATTATTGATATTGGATGAATTATTATTCTATATAAAATAATAATAAAATTAAAATTAAAATTAAAAGTTTTACCATATTGATTATTGCTCGAAATTGGGTATATATAAAAAGTGACCATAAAATGAAAAATATATCCTTATATATGAATAATTACGTTATCACCACTACAACAGATTAACCAATCAAAACACGGTAAATTGCATACATATATTTTTAATATTTCAGATAATCTAAAGCACCAAGTAAACAGTTTTTATAAGCAAAATCATCATCGTGCTCATAAAATGGACAAGATATGTTTCTTGGAAAACTCTGATATTCTTTTAATGAATACTTTACAATTCTCAAAGATGGGAAATATATTTTTAAAATCTTTTCTTTTGTTTCATCTGTCACATAGAAAATAGCTGTTTTTCGATCAGAACCGATAGTACTTAATATACACGTTGGACAGAAAAAATTCTATCCGTTAAGTATTTGATCTTCATGATATTCGTTTGCCGAAAACACCCAATGTAATGGTCTTAAAATATTATTAGTATTGATCATACATAATTCTTTTATAACTAATCCACCAAATTCATTTTCAAAAACACTAATATCAATAAAATAACTAGACATTTTAAAAAACATTTATTTAAAATCAATACGTTTATACATTGAGTTTAGCCAAACAAGACAATGTTGACCACAAGTTGTTGTTAAAGGATTTTGATATCGATGTTTATTGTATACAATTGACTTTCCTATTGTTTGTAATTTACTAACTAATAAAGCTGGATAATAGAATCTCATTGAATCGAAAACATGGATTTTATTTGGTTTCACATATACAGCAATCCAGTGTTCACCGCCAAGATTAGATGATTGAGTATTAACCACTATTGCATTGTTATCATCAAGATATGGAATTTTATCTAAAGGATATACACCAACAAACTCATTCCCCAACAACTGTTTTACAATTTTATCAACCTGAATAGAACTAATTAAATAAAATTAATTATTAATTAAAATCTTACTTCATGATAATCTGATTACATAGAGTTACTATATTTATACTAGTACAGTTCGATTTGCAGTAATTTGAATTTCGTTTTCAAATACGCCATATATTATTACATGTACTGGTTCTTCAACAGCTTGAGAAAACTTTATATCCAATCGTAAATTTCCATTTTGAGGTAATTGACTTTGATTTAAATCAAAATCAGGTGCCAAAACAAATGTGAAAAATGGATATTTTGATTTAAAATCATCAAGAGATATTCCACAGTTTAGGTTTTTATCTAAATAACCCATATTTCTCACAATACTTTGCATATATGTGGTACAGAAATTGTTATTTTCGAAATCTTGAGTATATGTTTCGCGATAATCTGTGTTTTTTGATAAAGATAATGAAGTGACATTATAATGTCTGAATTTTGAGCTTGAATCAGTATATGAAACGTTGTATTGAGATTCACTTTGAAAAGTTACAAGAATAAAATTAGGCATTCTTCTATCTCCAAATATCTGTTCCTTATAGAATGATGATGCACCTTTACCAATAGCAAACTGAACAATTTCTTTTGTTTTAATTGGATAAATCGCATGTTTTGAATTAAGACCAAGTTGATGACCTGCTAATACTGACGATTCAACACGAACTCTTCGAATCATTAACTTAGCATCTAGTAATTGACATGTTGGTTCCCCAGTTTTTGAAAATAATGATAATGCAGAATCAGATCGTTTTAATCTAATGTGAACATTGACACCAGGAAGTAAATATTTTGGTTGATCCATAAAATCAAACTGTAGTGAGGAACACATTGTAAAAACCTTTGAGTCTTTTATCCAACTTTTTCTTTCTTCAGAATTTCCATATCCCATAGGTGTAGGACAAGTATTTTTAGTATCACCGTTATAATTTAATATAGTTTCAATCAATGCTTTGTGTGCATAAGTATTGTTACCTCCCTCAATTTTAATATGATTAAACCCAAGAATTGCGTCTTTAAAAAGTGTATGAAACATGTAATTGTTTGGCTTAACATCTAAAGTATCCACCAAATATTTTCTGTCGACATTTACAACTTTAATTTGAACAGTTAATAAAGTATCATTCAAATCCAAATATTCAGTTTGGGAACCATTAATGTAAAATTCAACATCATTTCTACTATCAGTAATTGAATTCATAGGAAATACTTCTTCAAATGCACCATATTCAATTACTGCTTGAGGTGATGGATGATCGAAAATGCATAATTCAGATTTTCCACAAATCATTTTTGAAATATAGTTCCATGTCCTTTCATTCGATTGTTTATATGCCTACCATGTTTTCTACGTTTTGGCATGGATCCACCTGATGCAGTATATTCAGGCTGTGGTTCCTCACTCTTAAACATGTTTGCAACACCTGGTAACATTGTTGATACTGCCGGTAAAGCTTTACTAATTTCAGACAGAGCATTTGATTTTAATGATGGTAATATTTTCTTATCATTCATTATCACATCCTTTGCTGTTTTCATTCCAAAACTGCCTATACGCTTAAGAATTGGTAATGCAAATCTTCCAATTGTCCGTAACCAACCAGACCCATACTGCTTACCAATAAAATATGGTATTTCGCCACCAGTTTGGCTATTACTATACAATGAAATTATATCTGGATTAATCATTTAATTTACGAAAATGTAATGTCAAATGTGTTTTTGAATTTTTTGGAAAGTTGATAAGTTTCCCACCATCATCACGAATATTAATTTCTATATTGTTTATACATGACGTGGAAAGCGATAAATACATTGGATTATCCAATACAATTTGTACAACTTCATCTTGTTCATATTTTTTAATCCAGACTGCTTTCAATAAGGGAACTAAAGAATCGCCAACAATTACTGGTTCAATAATGTTACTATAGATGAACATTTGTTGATGATGATCATATAACTTTGCTTTATAAATACTCTCAAATTGTTTCACATTATATGTTTGCTTCTCTAATCCAAGTGAACTAACCAAGTTTTTATCGAATACAACCTCTGTAATATTATCTTGAATACTGAATGTGAAGATTTTATCTTTTATTTGAAGAGATGTAAAAATATGAGGACAGTTGTACACTATATAATCATACAAGTCTATAAGATTTGTCAAGTACAAATTATCACGAAATGAGTAAACTGATTGAATTACAGTGTTATATGTTAACTTTATTTTTACTACATTATTCATATCTGTATTTGGTGGAACTACTATTTGAAATGTCTCACTGGGACTTGTAATTATTGGTTCAGATACACCCATTCGTTTTGCACTTTGCATATCTTCAAATGATATTTGGAATGGGTAGAAATTACAATAAATATGTAAAACTCCTTTAGTTATGTACATGTAACTATGCTCGTTGAATTCTTTTATTGGCATTTCTTCTTTTTCCGGTTCAATAAAGTAAAGACTGCTAACTGATTTCGATACAATTTCTTTGTATTCAATCTTTGCTTTACTATAAAATGGAAACGTACTATATACAAATGTAAAATCTTGCAAAGCTACTTCCCAATTACCCTGTAAATAAATCGGGTTTTGAAGATTGACCATAAATTTACTGGCTTGATTGTCTGGATGAATTGTTGGACAACTATTGCTCGGTAAAATCATGTAGAAATTCATTTTACTAGATCTTTTGAGGATATCCATGATGGGTTTTGATATCCATGCCACTTGATATAATATTGTTTATCTTTATTCACCATTTTAGTTTTCAAAATCTTTTCAATTCTAAATACTGTTGGTGGAGGAATAACTTGTAGCTCTTGTTCGTAGAATTTACCAGATACCTCATTATTTTCTCCATCTTTTATAACATACATGATTGGATTTTGAGCTGTATTGATCTTTGAGATTTGAAAAACTTCATCACTCCAATTGTTATCAAAATTCTTAATGAATGGTGATGCTGATATTTTAGATATTCTTACATAATCATCGACATTATATTTTGGCTTTTTAATTTGTTCTTCCTGAAAAAAACTATCTTTTGAAGTTACATCTATCGGTTTCAATCCCTTTAAACCTCTATGAGATGAATGATTGTAACTGAAAATCATTTTTGGTAAAACATTTATCCATGTTTTATTACCCTGATGCACTAAATACCTTTTAAGTTTATCCCTTAATGTTCGATTAAATCGTTCAACATGTGCTGCTTTGAATTGTGAAAATACTGAGTAATGATTTATTCCTTTTATTATTTCTTTAACTTTACTGTTGTAAAATTCTTTACCCAAATCAGTTTGTAAATTAATCGGTTTTCCATTTTTAAACATTGATTTTATTGCTAAAGCCATTTTATTTGCAGATTTTGTTTTGACTGGTATAGCGCAAACAAATCTACTAAAAACATCAATACATGTCAAAATATACTTGTAGCCCTTGATAATTTTAAAAAATGGTATCATTTCCATCAAATCCATTTGCCATAAATCATTAATTTCATATGTTTTATATGCTCTCGTTGGAAACCTTTTTAACGTCGGTTTGTTCAAACTGTAAGCCAGTTGACCTGATAACCATTTTTGAGTCTCTTTTTTCGAGTTTGTAACTTTTTTCTTTAGCTTTTCTACCCCACTGAAACCTGCTTCGTTTTTTGGATTTGTCCAAATTTTCTCCATTACAACATGTAGACTTAAAATTAAGTATAAGATTAGGTAATGAAGTAGTTGTACCCATTGTTTATGATAATGAATTTCCTATTACTCCACCTAATAATGATAATGCTAGTGGTAGCAACGCCGCAATAAAACCACCTTGTTGTTTATATACTATTTTACGCATCTGCATTCGATTTTTTGAATTTACAAGTGATAACAGTGGTTTTTTGTGTTTGTCTAATACCTTTTTACTTGATTTACTGATTTCAATTTTACATTTGACAACTTTAACTATAATATCAAGTAAATCGTCAATAACGTAATTTGGAAAAGATTGTAAGATATTAATTCTTTTCACACTTGGAGCCTTTAGTAAAGCATTAAAAAATGGAAAACTACGATGACTTGATTTTATAGACTTTTCATTTTTATTCGGAATTGATTTTAAATTGTGTGAAATAAGATTTTGTGCAGGAATATTTTCAGTTATAAGTTTTTTAGATGGGGTGAAACTAGTCGTTGGAGGAATCAGTGGTTCATGAGTCTTTTTAAACACTTTTCGAAGTTTTGATAATTTTGAATATTTAACACGAGATTTAAGTAGCATGATTAGATGTATATAGCATCATTTTCAACTTTGTTTATAAAACATTGCACCTTCTTTATTGAAAATATCAGTTCTAACTCGTAAATCATCATTGCACTGCTGTGTAAAATCAAGAAAAATATATCCATGTGGAATTTTGGTTGCATCTTGAAAGGCGTTTATCAAGAAATTACGATTATTAGGGTAAGCCTGTCTTGCAAGGAAATCAATAACAGTTGCATCTCTAGGATTTTTGAAAACAATCAAATATTGGACATTCAAATTGCGAGTTCTGTGAGATCCTCCTTGGTGAAAAAGATTTTGTGTTATAAAAATAACTGGAACACCTTTATGTCTAGCTATCTTTGTAAATAAATTATTAAAATCCTTTTCTTTATTCGCTTCTTGTTATAAATCATCGATAATTATCACATCCCCTTGCCGTAATCTAGATACACAATTTTTATCAAACCCTTTTATAATTATCATTTTTATTTTACAAAATTGGTCCTGTGTCATTCCATGTTCATCATCGGCTCCCCTATGCCAATATATTTTATTAAACTTTGATTTAAACATGTTTGATTGTAATAATTTACAAACAAATAATGTTTTCCCACTTCCGCTTGGACCAACAATTTGATATACTGCATCATTTGTTAATTCCATTTTAAATATTAGCTTTAATTATATTGTTTATATTTGTTTAAATTAATAGTTATACACGAATAAAAAATAATCAAAAATAATTACGTCATAGATGCTTAGCAACATAAATTATAAAGGAAGATGTTCAGTTGCTCACATGAATTTTCCATTTGGGAAACCTCAACAAATTGTAGATCGAAGTGGTAAGTATCCAATTATATTTTTCAAGTCAGGTAAGTGTCGAATTATGGGATGTAAGCAACCTCTAAAAGTTGAAGATTTACCATTTACAATTGAAAATGTTCAAATTCAATCAATTACAGTAACTGCCGATATTGGAATAGATATTAATTTATATGATTTATTGAACACAGTTAATTGTATATATGAACCTGAAATATTCCCAGCTTTACGATATGTTAAATATAATCCTTTATGTGTTAACCTGTTTGCTAGTGGTAAAATAGTAATTTTAGGTCTTAAAGCATTGGATTATCATGAAATTGTTGGAAATATTATTGATGATATTAAGTCAGTCATTGAAAACGATGAAATATTAAAGTTTTTTACTTAGCATTACCTAACATAGATGTAATAGTTGTGTATAGTTTTAATTGGCTGTGATATGTTTGTAATTTGTGTGAATGATTCTGATTCGTTGAAATGAGTCTGATGTGTGTTAAAAATTAGTATAAATACAAGTGAGTTATTCATTCAAATAACAAAATGAGAAACACTTCAACAGATGGTAAGTTTCTTTTATTTATAATTTGATATGTTTAATTTATGGTTTTAGATTCAGCTATTCAATTCCTTATAGAAAGGATAATCATCTCATATCCCGAACTAAGGGGAAATATGGCGTTCTGGGCTCCAGAAGTTATAACATATAGAATCTTTGAGGCGACTGGTATCAGCGTCGAAAAGATTCTGATGGAATATAAGGAAAGAAAAGAGATGCCAATAAAAACCGAACCACTTTGCGGATCACCCTGCAATTGTTGTAACAATTGGAGGGCGGAAAAGGCGAAAGCTGATCTGTTATACATGCTCGCAAGATGGAGCGAAGAATTTAATTAAAAATAAATTATTTTTATTTAAATTTTCTTGTCTTCTTATATATGTTTTAATTGGTTTTCATAATTTGTTTATATAGTAAAGCTTTTTATTAAAATGATTATGATTGGACACACACATGTTATTTTAAGTATAAATAATGAAATTTGTAAATTATTTTCATTTTTCAGATGCAAGGACTTTTTAGCGATAAATCCATGATGGTGAACAATCAGAACGAAACAGCTAAAAATACTCGAAACAGAAAAGATGTAAATTTTAAGCCTGTTCAGATATATCACGGTCATAGAATGTACTTCTTAGTGAATGAAATAGAATATAAATTTTCCAAAGCTGCTAAATTAAGTCAAACTCGATTTTCAAAACTTCAGGTGAATATTACGAAGGAAGATGCAGATTCAATCAATAAAATTTTACATCAAATCAATAAGAAATTATGTTGCAGTGAAAACAATTATATTAATTCTAGAAACACTCGATATCATGACGCTTTTGAAGAAATCCAATTCAAAGAAATGGAAAGTTGGTACATTAATATTACTATTCAAGGTTATAAAGTTGATCAAAATGAAGTTATGTCACCAATATGGAGAATTGATAATGCTAGAATTGCTATTGTTAACTAAATATATTTAGATTTAAAAATTGTTTATCTTTTTATGTTATAATTTGTTTTTGTGATTATTATATTTATCGTACTTTCTTTCTTGAAATTAAAAACTGTAAATTAAGTACTCTTTTACCTGCAATGGTTTCGGATAATCTTTTGGACACTTCGAATTATAGTATTAGTCATCCTTTATATTCAAGAAAACTTGACTCAGTAATTGGTAAGTTCAAAGATGAGAGTAAGGGACTTGGATATAAGGAATGGGTTTTCTTACGACCAAAATGCTATAGTCTTTTAGGTGAAACTGAAAGTAATAAAGCAAAGGGAATTACTTTGGAAGAAACTGAAATAAAGCATCTTTCTTATCTTGATTGTTATAGAAACGATATAATTTTTTCTGTTCCTCAAACGAGAATAGGGACGAGAAATCATCAGTTGTTTACTTTTAAAAATAGTAAAATTGCTTTAAGTAACAACGATGATAAACGTCAGTGGGTAGGTAAAAACAAAAGTTTTGCATTCGGGCATTATTTAGGTATCAATGCCAATGAAGATATTGAAGCTTTTATTTAAATAAATGTTGTCTTGTAAATGTGTTTGTCTTTTTATTCTATTGTTTTGTAATTATTATTAAATGAGACTTGTAACAGTCTGGTGTCGGTAATAATTCGTTGAGTCGTGGGTTCAACTCCTATAGTGGGCGAATTATTTTTTATTTTAAAAATTAAATTTTTTAATAGAAAATAAATATATATATTTTATTTGCTGTAAATTTAAAATTTTATAGAAATTGGTAAAGTAAATCTGGCATAATTTAATTTTTTATATTTAGTTGAAATTTTAAACTTGTTGAATTATTTTCTTAAAATTTTGTAGACTTAGTCGTAGACTTAGTGACCAGTGGTCAAGTGATGTAATCATGAGGTCACCAAAGGTCAATTACTAGGTAGCAACTAGTGGACAAAGGTCAATCTCCAGGTAGCAACAGCGCGTGCAGATGTCAAATATTATGTAATAATTACGTAAGCCAAGGGGGGTTTGTATCTGACGGGCTCACATCCTACTACTGAACTTCCCTCTACCCCTATGATAGTGAATGAATTGACGTTCGAGTCCGTGTATACCCACGGCGAGATCTCTCACGAGCACGAGCTGTTGGCAGAGTTACACCGCACTTACACTGCTCGACTGTTTATGTCGTATTTTAATAACTTGTCGGTGTGTGGCTGTGGGCCGGAAAAATTTCGACACGGAAAAATTTCATATCATTTATAATATATATTTATCAGATACCAATTTCGGTTGCATTTGTCATGAATAATCATCTCATACACAATTAACATATCAGCAAGTCATTCTTGCTTACTTCGATAGATTCACGTCTTTGAATAGCGTTTCAGTTAGAGTTTCGATTAAAAATAGTTTCGATTAAATTCGATTTAATTCGATCTTTTTGAGTGTTCAGGTTGTGAAAAACCGATTAAAAATATGTGAAAATGAATCGGTATATATACCTATTCTGTGACCCCAACCTTGCGTGTTAATTTTGATATATTAAAACAAAATTTGACCTTGGGAATTTCTCTGTATTTTTTAACTTTAATTTCTTAATTTTTAATTTATTTTGACAATTTATTCTTTTAGCAATTATTTGAATTATTTCTAATTCAAATTATTTTATTTTGGTTCCAATTTTCATGAACTCTTGTTTCTTTAATTAAATTGTCAATCTTTGGTCAAATTTTCCGTGTTTTCGTGTTATTTTTATGTTTGTTTCGTGCGGATCTTGTTGCATTCTGTTAATAGTTTTATTTATTTTTATGTTTTTAATTTTATATTTTAATTATTTCTTTCTCATATTTTTGCATGGTTAATTGATGTTTTAGGGTCTGATTTTAAATCTGCGTGCTGTGTTTGCGTGCTGTTACCGATTAATTTAAACAAACCTGTGTCCTGGCCCAACAATTATTTGACACTAGAAGGAAGAAGCAGTCAGTTTTGACTGGAAAATATTTTCAAGCGTAAACAGTTTGATAAATATAAATATGTTGAGGATACCTAAATAATGGAATAAAATAATGTAAAATGATTGGGGGAAACAACGAGAAGTGAGTAATATGTGGTTCTGGAGCTTAATAAAAAGAGAATGAAAAAGAAATGTTGAACAACGAGAAAGGAATAAGAGAAAATTAATAAAAACAGACAATTAAATCAAAGAAGGTCATTTATAATTAACAAGTGCAAATTTTGGAAAACAAAAACAAAATCAAAATTCGCAAATTATCTCGAAAGCCCTTTCAAGATAAGGGAAGAAATATTGTTTGAAAATCCGGGAAAGGGCATCTCCAAAAGATTAGTTATCTGGACAGATGTCAGTGATTATGGAGGCCCAAAAGGAATTAGCGTTAAAAGATATCAGAAATTCTATTTGACATCAGTTAGTGTTATTGGATGATGTAGTATAAAAAGAAAGCGAAATTGAAATCAACACACAAAAAATTTAAGAAAAAACTTGCGAAAGACCAAAACTACTAAAGACAAAAATTGCGAGAGACAAGAAATTTGCAGGAGACAAAGAATTACCGAAGACAAAGAAAGACAAAAAGGAATTAAAGAGAAATTTGAAACAGAAATTAAGCAAGGTCAAAGCAAAGCAAAGCAACTAAATCAGAGTAACCGGTCTCAGATACCCACTGCAGTAGTCAGGTGATTGTAAAGCCAATTGATCCGAAAAGTGCTATTCTTCCCGAAGGGTCGCAATAAGCACTAATTGTGATTGATTGATAATTCGTTGTGTCATTTTAAAGTGGAGATAAAGTGTATTAATCAATAAAGTTTATATCGTTTGGAGTTCGTTACTGTTGTTTAAAAGCACGCTTGGAGTCAGATCGACAATAGTTTCTATTCGAATTCACTGACAACCCCAACAAATAGTTGCACAATGGAAGGTGTAAAATTTGTCAGTATTTTTTAGGAAAAATATAAAGCTAAAGCTGTCTTTGATAAAATTTTAGTGAATTACACGGACGTGCCATCAAAGTATATCTATAAGAACGATGCAGTTATTTTGAAGCGAGTCAGTAAAAATATCTCACTGCTAAATGACGTTGTTTAACCATTTTATTTTCCAAATATACTTCATCAGTTGTTTATTGAAGAATAGCATTTATTTACAGGTTTGGCAAACACGAAAATAACGTTTCTCTACTGCACATTGCTTCACAATGCAAGAAGTCTACAATTTATTCGTGCACGATACATACTGCCTTTGTTTCACCAAGACAGATGCTGTCACCAAGACAGATGCTGTCGCACACAATGACAATGATTCAATAGCGGGTTCACTTGACACATCTCTTTCACAAAACTAAGGAGACTTAGATGTTTGCCAGTTACCTGAAGACTAGTACATATACATAACAAATTCTATATAAATATGTTATGATGTTTTACTTCTTTGTATATAATATGCTCATTAATAGCAGCGAGATCCAGAACATTAAAAACTACAGCCAAAGGCATTTGTGGAATACATTTCTGGCATCTAGATTAACACATACACTACACACTTCAATTCATTGTATGTTAAGACCGTATCAGGTTTCTTTTTCTTTTCTGTCTGTATGCCAATATAGGTGCGTAACATGCTTGTTTACCGTCATAGTGCAGTCAGTGTCAGATACAAAGGTACACCTGATTCAATTCATTAAAAACTTCTATAATACACCTGATTCAATTCATTAAAAACTTCTATAATAGAATTTTTAATGAACAACCAATTACAATTATGGTTGTTTATCAATTAGCCATTTTTAAAATGGCTGGCAGGTATTTTTTTAATAAAGTATATTTTAGGACTTGGATTGTTCATTATTCAAGCTCTTAAATAATACTTTTCATCATCATTTATTATAAATTTAGTTTTAATTAGTTTTTTTAGGTTTTTTAGGAATTTATGCCAATTTATGCAAATTAATGGAATTATTTTCTAATAAATGTAAGTCCAATTAATTGAAAACTAAAATTTCTTATTAAAAAGTTTCTATATTCGAATAAACTATTCTTCTGTTCCTTGGAAATTTTTTTTGGCTGCCATCTTTTTTACCTTTTGACAAATTCAAATTTTTGATAATTATTGATTTTATGAGGCTTTGGAAATTTCTGTTAATTTCCCAAATTTATAAAAATCTTCCCATTTTCAATGGTATTAATGATTTGGATTTTTTATACTTTATAAAAAAAATTTTTTTAACTTAAGTTATCGGAAAACTTATGTTTTCCGTATTTTTTAAACTCCTCATTTGAAGGTTCTGGTTCCACTGCTCCTGGTAAATTGCAAATGAGGTAAAATCTCAAAAACCTAGAGTTTCGATGGATATTTTTGAAATATCTGAAAAATTGTAAAAATATTAAATTGATTGATTTTCTTGAAAAATCTTACGAAATTATTTCTTAATTTTCTCTACAACTCAAAGTAGACTTTTTGGTATTTTTTTCAAAAATTTTCGGCTTTAATTTAAAAAACAACTTGTGTAAAAAGTTACTAAAAATAGTTTTATATAGTTTTATATAATAGTTTCTACATTTTGAAAGTTTGCATGCATTATTTACTATGTATTATGTTTTTATGTTAAAAAACATTTTCTTCTAATTCCTTCCTTCCTATATTATAAGTTTTTATTCAATTGAACAAATTACATGCAGACACGGGTATGTATGTCCCTATATTATAACTTTATTGATTTTTCATTTTATTATAGGAGTTTTTAATGAATTGAATCAGGTGTATTCAACTCATATAATTCCAGACTTTTCATCATTTTATTGAGAGAAGACAATTCTCGACGATTTGTTCTAATTGTGCCAATTAAACTAGTTTTGCGTTTCAGAAATTGGTTGGATAGGGGTAAAGATATAAAATAGTTGGCACATACAGCATTATATCTATTGTTGGGCCAATACAATGATTTGTTTAAATGGATCGGAAAACAGCACGCAAATACTGCACGTAGATTTAAAATCAGACCCATCAACACCAAATAAACAGACATAAACTATGAGGAAAATGCAATTAAATATAATATCAAAAACATAAAAGTAAATTAAAAGAATAACAAATATGCACCAAGATCAGCACGAAATTAACACAAACATAACAATATAACAAGAAAATTTGACCGAAAATAGATCAATTTATAAAAAACCAGCATTTTATGGAAAAGCTGGTTAAAAATAAAATATTTATAATCGGAAATATTCAATTAGAATATAAAAAAAATAAATTATCTATTTAATGCAAGAAAATCATAAAATTAGAGATATATATTACTAGTAAAATCAAGGTCAAATTTCGTTTTAACGCATCAAAAAGAACACGCAAGGTTAGGGTCACAAAATAGGTATAAATACTGATTCATTTTCACAAGATTTTAACTCAAAAACTCACTTTTAGCGAAAGCGCTCACACTTTGTAAACCTATCACAATTTGTTGCGAATTTTACGGAAGGCAGAACGCTCGAAGAATTTTGATTCAGCTTATACGATACGTACTCAACAAACTACAAGTAAGTCCCTGTTTGGGCGTTTCGTCTGCAAGTGTGATGTCTATGCATGTATTGTAATGTTTTTATGCCAAAATTATATGCTTCAGAAAGTCAGGTTTATTTATTTTTGTCGAAATTTTCCCAACCACAGCCAGCACATATCACAAGTAATTAAAATCAGACATACGATCAGACTGTGTAAAAGCGGTTCGCTCCGCCTATAGTTCTGTGCCCGTGAATGTCCATGTCGTGAAAAACGACGGATGCCGAACGTCAATATTTTCCTATATGGGCATTAGTTAGATCGGGGGGCAGTCTTTTGGCTGCTCCACCTTCTTTCTTTGTCCGAAACTTCTACCTAAATTCATCTAACACATCGGCTTAAAATCATCAACACCTAGTAGCTCAGTGAGCACTCCTAAAATCATAATATTCACATAATTTTCACCTTAAGGCCAAATTGAGGTAAAGGGCGAGTGGGAGGAGCGCGAAATTGGTGCAACGAGTACAACTAATAACGTTAAGAAAAATATTAAAGTAACTCATAGTTTCAAAATCAAATCAGGATAAGAGCAGCCAGAGTAGGATTTAAAGCTTTGTAAATGTATCAAATTAAAAATCAGGTTAAACACACTAGTGTGGTAAAACTCAGAATGGACCAAATAGGGTTTAAAGTTTGGTAACTGTATCTAATTAAAACTCAGGTTAAAGCATAATAGTATTGTAAAGCTCAAAATAAACAAGATAGGGTTTTAAGTTTTAAAATTGTACCACACTAACGATCAGATTAAAATAAATTCGTGACGAAAAACCTAATACGAGCAAAATAGGCTACTTAACTGCACTATAAAAATTAGTATATAAACCAACCAATAACGATAATATTCAGCAATGATAGAAGAGTGGAATCAAATAAAATGATTGACAATCCTAAATGATAACAAAGTAAACTAACCTTAAATAATAATAAGTGGGAAAATAAATCGTCCCTTCAAGATACAAACCCGTATAAATATAATATGAAATCTCTAGATAAAGAGGAATAATAGACAAAATTTCGATAATGATACGAAAGTCATAGACAATTTAATAAATCACAAAAATATAATAGAGTAAGATGATCAACCTGTAGTACCCAAAACATGAGAGATCCATAATTTTCGCAATAGAATAAAATCAAGATACGCGAGTAAATTCCACTACCATTTGGCATCAACAAACCACTGTTCGACAATAGGATCCGATTGGACAGGATTGATAGGGAGAGAGAAAGATATAAAATCCACAAAGATTGTTGAGCATGAGCTTGATGACCAGGTTCGTCAATAAATAGTATCCAAATTAGATAATACATTGAAATGCATTCTAATGATTAAAATACGCAGGTTGACCAGCCAACGTGATTATCAACATCAACGTAGGTAGGCCGATTTGCCGTTGACATACACAAAAACAGTCCTACATAGTTGATTAACTCTAAACATTCCACATAATTCTAAAAATTTTATTTTGTTTCTAGCACTATTTTTGTAAATAATAATTCGGAGTAGAAGGGCACAACGAACATATTATACTCAAGCGGCCCACACGCCCACCACCGGTTATAAATACATATCGCAAATTCTAGATAATCAGTCTCTAGAAAAAAATGAAGACAACCAACTTCCGAAGAGTTTCTTCAATAAGGAAAGCTAAGAATCCGACGGCAGGAGGAACGGTAATCGTCGAAGCAGACCTTCCACGCCCATCCGACTCCCAACTGGACGACATTCCGAAACTATATGAAGAAAGTAATAATCAATTTTTGTTTTTGACGCAATAAACACATTGAAGTCACACACCAACACGATTCGACTCTATCACCAGTACAGACGCAGGAGCTTCTAAATGCAGCGTAGCCAGAGATGATTTCATGTGAAATTCGCAAGTTGTAATTCCAGAATATTCAAATATACCAACCACCATTACTAACATCAAATGTCAACACGAATTAAGAATTAATGTTATATTTCTACGCAGAAACACGACCGACCGAAACAGCCATATGGTCAGACGAGGACCGAATTGCAATTTGCGTGGATCTGCATCTGGCGGCACACTACCGGCAGTCGCTATGGGATGCCGAATACTCCCTCTCCACCTTGGGAGATAGCAGTTGGCCCCTCCGAACAGGTTCTCGACAGGACGAGATAGAGGTGTTCAGTATCACAATTAAATGAGAGCCCGGCTCGAGAAGCTCGACAATGAGCGCAATTCGCCCTGTATCGAATCTAAGCACTGGTCCGGAAATTCAAATGGAAATAGTGAATGGTGAGGAGACGGCTGGAGAGAGTAAATGCGGCGATAGCCTCTCTAGAGATCCCGAGCACAGGTGGATAGGCTCTAGATTACGGCGTCTCCTACGAGCTACGAGATCCTGTACTCATACGGATGCAGAAGCCCACTGACATTGTGTTACCGACCCACCTATTCAACAGCCCGATTCAACCTCAAGACAGAGAAGACAAGGATAATTTAATTCATCAAATCCTGAAATCAACGGATAAACTATGTTCAAATATATAAAATGAATGTGTAGACAAATAGTATAGAACTTTCTAGTTGTTTAATTAATTTGTTCTTAAATAAATAGATAATAGAATTAGAAAAGATATAAAGCATACACCATGTGAAACTTAGTGACCTAAAAGAGTAAGTCAAGCATACACCTTCTAACGGTAGTTCGCTGAACTCAGCGGTAGACCGGGCCTTAGCAGTTTTAGAAATAAAGCCCAACTTTGGTGGTCACAGAAACATTGGTTACATTACGAAACGTTGCCTAGCAACGGGTAACCAGTGGAGGGTAGAAAGATTGTATGTCAGGGGTTCAAGGTAAGACAGTCCACGAACTCCACACTATTAAGAGTATTTCTTAAAAGTTGTGGGCCTCATTTCGCATCGCAAATATACTTCACTGGCATATCTTTTCCACCCAGAATGCTCTGACATATGTCACACCTATGAAGTTTTCTAAGTCGTCTAATGAAACTTTCCAATTTTTATTAACAGAGCAGACAGCCTCTGCTTTAGAACATTTTTTATGTCTCATAATCTGCTCGTCAATAAATAGGTTCCACGCAGATAGGGACGAACCTCCTTGAACTCCTGCATACAAATGCTGTTTGCCCGCTTCTACACCTCGAAATATTATGCTGCTTATGCTGGGCACCTGATGGGTAAAAGATATAAGGTTTTCGAGGTCATTTTCAAGGGGTTCCCACCAGATGCACGCATAAGAGATATAACCATTGAATACCCGTCAAAATGACGTTGGAAATGTATACAAATGGACGGTTTCTAGTAAAAGGTGAGCCATACTACCATGACTGCTAATACTCTAGAAAACATTTAGGTTCAAGAGCTACCATAGAAGGTATTCACACTCCTTTTAATTATAGGTTCCTCTGTTATTAATTTAATTGAAATAATATCGATTCTTTGATCACTTAATTTTGTTTTAAAGATGCTATTTATGGAAAGTTTTAAATGATTTCATCGACTAAAATCCCAATACATTTTATTGATCACTACAAGAAAAAATTATGGAAGAATGTCAACAAATGAGGGTCCAAATTTCTTTATCTGCCCCAGTAGACGAGCGGTCTTCAATCGTCGTCTTCTTTCTCTTTCCGCTTTGCTGGGGTGACATTTTTTGTGATTTGGTTTCGATGGTGGATCACGATTCATTTGGGTATTGGTTGAGATAAAACTTGAAATGGTCCAGGCGACACTCGGATCAACGTTTAAAACTGTGCTAGGGTGATGTCCAATCTCTGCTCTGATTGTTTCTTTCAACTTTAGTTGGCAATTTTCTTTCCTTAACTTGTCGAGTTCGGCCATCATCTCCGTGTGTTAGTTTTTAGCAATTCGTTTAATGTTTCAATTTGGTTGCCTGCCCCGGCCGAGTCCATGTCTCCTCCATCCGACGGCATTTCGGATCATCGACTCAGCTTTCTGGCTCTGTTTTAGGGCCTCGTTGTGATAGTGGGCTACTTCCGTCTGAATTTTTCTGCCTCTATTGTTTTGGTATGGTTGGATTTCTCTAAAATAATGAAGCAAATTTCAGATTTAGTTGAAACTCGAGTTCGAGATAATCTTATGATCATAAGGATGAAAAACTACTTAAGGTGATCGTACATATTTAGATAAAATATAATGGGCCATGAATAGATGGAGGCTTTATGAAGAATTCCATTGCTTTCGAGGAGTTTTTAGTTTAATTTATTTATTTCAGAAGTAGATTGGCCGAGTGAAATATGTATAAGATCCTAATAATATGTTTTTAACCGAAAATGTGATCGAGATTTGGAAATTCGCATCCTTTCGCCCTTAAAATCCCAGAATTCAAACTTATTAAAATTATCGATTGAAACAAGAAATTCCGTTTAGAGCGGAATTTCTCGATTCCGCACACTATCTCGGGGTGAGTGATTTTTACATAGATTATTGATTTTTTTAAAATTTTTATTTCAGGATTTCCCGGATCTATGAAATTTCGCCTTTTCGCTTGGAATTTTTATAGAAGATATCTCAAATTTCGATCAAGCAGGTGTGGATATTTGTATTTTTAAATAAATATGTGTTTTCTAATTTTTAATTTCCTTTTTTTTAATTAACCCCATTATATCAAATAAATAGGTAAAATGTAATTTCTCTAATGGAAATTTTTTATGAGAATACGATTTTCTTGATTTTTTCTAGAAATTTTTCTTTTAGTAAAAATATAAAAGCAAAAAATATTTTGTTTTTTTTTTCATTGATCATTTATATAAAAGTTTGTTTATGGAACATTTATTCATAGATTCTTTTATTGGAGATTTCTTTCACTTTCTTCGTTCAGATAATTGCCCGCCTGCTCTCCTTTGTTGTCTCATACTCGAGTGAAGGAACATTAATAATAATAATAATTAATATTGAATAAAATAAAAAAAAATATTAAAATTAAAATTATCTAGCATAACAATTCCTTTTGGCTCCTAAGGCAATATGCTGAATATTAAATTAGTTTTAAATAAGCATAAGACAAAATTAAAATTAAAGATTTATGCAATATAATAATTTCCTTTGAGTTCTAGAGTAAATTGCTGAATATTAATAATGATCATAAACATAAGTCAAAAATTGAAATTAAACATGTAATATAATAATTTCTTTTGAGTTCTAAAGCAAACTCTCTTTCCTCATAAGCTTGAAAATCACTTGCATTTTTCGTTTACTTATTTTATCTTTCTTTCCTTTACTTTTCTTCCCTTTCATAATGGATACCTTCTTCTTTCTTTTGACCAAATCTTTAAAAATGAATTTTCGTCTCTCAAACCTTTATTAGTCATAGTTATTAAATTTGACCTGATTTTTATTTGCATGAAAAATAATTGACATAATCTTCTTTCTGATTTTTTCTAGTCTGTTTATTCTTCGAATTTGTATCATAGTTAATCCTTTCTGACCCGGATAACTACCATTCACTACTGGTACCTCTCACACCGACGTACTAGCTTTAAACTAGTTGGTGAAATTCTTCATTTTATTTTCTTGCATGCGTGCGGTTGATAATTCAATGATGAAAAATTGGTATGATAACAATTAATATTAATAATAATAAATAATGCAATCAGAAATTTATGAATAAATGGCCAAAAGTGATATTGAGTGAGTTGATGATTGTACGTTATTAGTCATAATATAAATTAGATTATGAGGCATTTCGCATAAGTCAAGTACCATGGAAGCGAAGCTTCCTTGGGACTTGGTCGACGCGAGGAAAATTATTCTGAATTATCTTTCGTTAATTTTACTTCTGGTTAATAAACTGATCAAAATTCAACAAGTTAAAAATAATCATATAATTCAAAAACAACCAAAAAAATGTGTTGGTACATATAACTTATTTAACAAAAATAGACGAGAATATAATATTTCTTTAGATCCAAAATCAATAATAATAACATAAATCATAAAAAAATTAACAAAATTTCTCCCTTACTTTAATATTCTTCTAAATGTTCTCCTAAAGTTTGATATGAATTTATTATGAAAATAAGCATATAATTATGTCAATCTGGCATCGACTTATATAGGGGGTTTTACAAGCATGTTTTTTGATGCGATAAAACAAAACGCCTACACTTTTTTACCATATTTCATCACTTTTCCCATAGTTGTCAGATTTTCATGATTCTTTTATGTTAAAGTTTCTAATTACATTTTAAGCTTAATTCTCGTATTTATTTCTAGAATTTAAGCGTTTTCTATGAATTTGAAGCCAATTTGATAAAATAGGTTAACTTTGCTGAAATTTATTGTTTTTTGATTCTTTTTAAATGTTTTTATTTATTTTTTATATATTTTTTGTATTTTTCTACTCTTTTTTCTACTTTTTGTATTATTTAATGTTAAGTAGGCTTTTTTTTGACAATTTTTCGTCCATTTGTATTTTGCGAGCCGTGATTTTATCGGATGTCGTGCCAGATAAACAATAATTTAAAAATATTTGTTTTTGCCCAACACTTATTTTATTTTAATATTAATATCCAACTATTAAATTCTAATTAATAGTCAAACCTATGTATCAGAATAATAACAATTAAAATGTTATTTTATGCGACAGTGACGAAGTTGCAGATAAGTATTGCTACGAAGTTCTATTGCTTCCATACATAGCGGGTGAATGAGATGATGTTAAAGTAGCCGGAAGAAGGAAGAGAAGGAAGAGCTATCTAATCATCATCACACTAGTCAATTAAAGATCACGATAAAGTAATGCTTAATTCACAATCTGACTCATCTGATGTAACTATTTTATAAGACAAAAATCATTTTTACTTTTTAATTTTATTCCTGTCTTTTTAGTGTTAATTTCCTTTTTAACTAGTGTTCAAAAACTTTTCGTTAATTAAATAAAAAATTGATCACTAATATGAAATGAAGATTAAAGAAATATATAAAAGAAATCTATCAATAGCGAAGCGCATAAACAATTCAACACATAAATTAAATTAATTTAATTTATTTTAAGTTTCGCTAGAAAATTAAGGAATTGTTTAAATAATCTAATATATTCTTTTTTGTCAAAGTCTTTTTCAAAATTTCATTAATCGCTTAACAAAATGTCTGAAAATAAGATTTTGAAAATGGAGGTAGATTATTCTGCCGAAGTTGAAAATTGGATAAGTGAAATAAAAACTAATGAGAATATTAACGAAGCGTTGGATAAATTATATGTCTGTGAGAAATTAACTAGATTGGTATGTACATTTTATTTATAAACACTCATTTTTGTTTACTAGGCTTCCGATGCCATATCTACTGGAAAGTTATTAGAATGTGGTATTGAAATCTGTGCAGACAGAAATGAGTGGAAAAAACTGAACGAAATCATGGTATTATTTACTAAAAAGAGAAGTCAATTAAAGCAAGCAGTCACTAAAATGGTTCAAAAAGCTTGCGAATATATAGATAAAGCTCCAAGTGAAGAAACAAAATTGAGCTTTATCAATTCAATTCGGGATGTCACAGAAGGAAAAATTTATGTTGAAGTAGAAAGAGCAAGAGTTAGTAAACGATTAGCAGACATTAAAGAAGGTAGTGGAGATGTAGAGGGAGCTGCAGCGATTTTGCAAGATCTACAAGTAGAGACATATGGATCTATGGATAAAAAGGAAAAAATTGAATTTATTCTCGAGCAAATGCGATTATGTTTAGCAAAAAAAGATGCTATTAGAACGCAAATTATTAGTAAAAAAATTTCTTCCAAGTCGTTCATTGATGAAAATTTTGAGCCATTAAAATTAAAATTCTATAAGTTGATGATAGATTTAGATTTATCGGAAAATAATTACTTAAACATCAGTAAGCATTATTTCGAAATTTATCAATCTAAGTCGATCCAATTATCCGAAGAGAGTAGGTTGTTGGTAAGAATTAATTTTGTTTTGTAGCGAAATTATAAATATTTTAGAATTTAAAAAATGTTATGGTTTTCTTGTTATTGGCTCCATTTGATCACGAGCAAAATGACCTTTTATATAGACATAAAAAGTCGTGTGAAAAAGATTTGGAAAAACTTTCGACAATCAAGTAAAATGATTTAGAATGTGGGAAAGACATTCACATACAAATTATTCCAGGGAAATTATTATACTTTTCTGCACTAAGGAGGTCATGTTGTGGCGTGCATTCTGTGAGAAATACGAGCAAGAATTGAAGCGAGATCCGATTTTTATGAATGAGCAAGGCGCTGCACGATGGGACCAATTGCAAAATCGAATTGTCGAGCACAATATTCGAATCATGGCGGAATATTACACTCAAATCCGGTTGACCAAAATGGCCAGCATGCTCGATATCGGCGAGAAAACCCTGGAGAAGTTTCTATCTGATTTGGTTGTTAACAAAACAATTGAAGCTAAGGTCGACCGGCTATTGGGAATCGCTCATTTTACCAAGCCCAAAGATGCCACTGAGATCGTTAATGATTGGTCGTACAATATCAACCAATTACTGAGCTTGATCAAAAAGACCAATCATTTGATTAATAAAGAAAAAATGGTTCACCACGTTGCGTAATTGTTGTAATAAAATGCTGATTTTGTTTTATTAATTGTTGTGGTAATCATTATTGATGCATTTAGAAATACAGATTAATTATTAAATTGTGTGATGTTGCCATGGAATATTTGATGTTTTTTATTTACAAATGATAATTATTGGACATACGTAAATAGGAATTAATTTTAAATGAAATAACTTATCGTTTCATGATTAATCCCTTACTGTCAAAATAAAACAATATTTACAAAATGTAATTATCGATTAATGTAGGCGTTTCCAACCAATTTTTTCAATAAAATATTAAATCAACTGAGGTTAACACAGAAAATATGACGATTATGCTTTAATAAAACCTTATTATCTTTCAGGTTTTATTTGAAACGCCTATATTTTTTATATTTAAAAGATAAAACGTAGGTGTCTGAAACCTTTACGGTAGACTTAGTAGCATAAAGTTGGGAAACCGCTCGTCTAGTGGAATTTGTATTTTATCAAAGTGTTGGGTACCTGACGGATAAGAAAATGCTGGCCACTTTCTATGGGATTTCCACCAGATACGCGCATAAGAAAATTTTACCATTAGATACCTGTCACGAGGGACGGTAAAATGTATTCCAATGGGCGGTCACCAGTGTTGAGCCAAGACAATGTTTTGTTTAATGAATCGGAAATAACACACAAACATATCAATGCAAATTTAAAATCAGAGCTTTTAATACCAAGTAAACAACCCTAAAATATGAGAAGAATGTAATTAAATATAAAATTGAAGAATTTAAAAGTAAATTAAAATAATAACAGATAAGCATCAAGATCCTCAAGAAATTCATATAGAAATAACATGAAAGTTTGACCGAAAATGGACAATTAATAAAAATTGGCAAGTAATGAATAAAATTAAGAAAAACTAGAATATTTTTAGTGTTGGGCCAGAACACAAATAGCCTTGAGAATTGTTTAAATGCATCAGTAATACAGCACAAAAACCCAGCACCAAGATAACTTAAAATACAATATACAACACCAACTAAACACTTTAAAATCTGAGAGAAAATAAATAAATACAAAATGCATCAAGAACTTCACGAAATCTACATAAAAAATAACATAATGTTGGGCCAGAACACAAACGGCCTTGAGAAATGTTTAAATGGGTCGGTAACACACATGCAAATATAACATGAAAATTTAAATAAACCTATTGAAACACCAATTAAACCCTACCAAATATGAGAAAAAAGAGAATTAAATATAAAATAATAAACATAAAAATAAATTAAAATAATAACAAAATGCAACAAGATCCGCACGATACAAACACAAATATAACACGAAAACCCAACAAATTCGACGAAAATTGTTAAATTAATAAAAAGTTCATGAAAATGAAACTTAAATCAAAAATTTTGAATTAGTAATAATTCAATAAAAATTCTAAACGAAAAATTATTAAAATAAATTGAAAAATAATAAAATCAAAGATTAGAATACACTAGAAAATAACAAGGTCGAATTTTGTTTTACTACATCAAATTTAACACGCGAATGCACAACTGAGCCGAGAAAGAATCCGTTCCGAGATCCGCTATAGAGTCAAGTAATTTTCTCTAAAAAACATCGATAAAATGTATTCAAACAGCTGAAATATTAACTTACCAAATCAATTCAACACAATAGTAAAACTAAATTCCGGTGAATATACCTAAGGCAAATCGATAAATTCTGTAAATAAAGTATAAATAATGTAAACACAGGATATAGGCTTACTGAATTCAATTATCGCCGTTCAGTTGTAAATATCAAATTGCTAAATCGACATTCCAAGATCGTTTGTCGACTCGACATAAATTAAATAAATCCACTAGGCGACCAATAGCGAGAAGAAAAATCCAATGACATGAGGTTCCGCGAAATGACAGCAGGACCCGATTCCCCAAAATTCACCCGTATTATACGCTAAATAGGAAATTCATCATAACAAAAGCTAATTCATAAACTTACCCGATAATTCACGAAAATCGAAATCGAAAAGTCCAACTCGCCTAAACGGTAATTCGTAAAATTACAAGTTACAAAATAAACAATATTACCTCAACTCGCTGACATTTCCGTTGATGTAAACATGAAGCCATCGTAGTCGAGTTGCGATTGACATTCATTTCCTGTCCATCTGATTCAATCACACATTCATCAATATATCCATCGACGATAGCAGAATATACATCATTTTTCACTTGACAAAATCATGCATTCACTAAATGTTTCAGACGAAGATGTAGAACTTCAATCTCTGAATGTTGTAGAAGCCCCGCTAACGAGTAAGTTTTAATTAATTTTAATAACGAAATTTTTATCATGTTCGAGCCTCAGAAATAACCCAGAATCAAAACTATATCATCTTTTCCACCAAGTGAAAACCCGAGTTCGTAAGTAAACTCTCCGGAAAAAAGGCAATGACCAAATTAGCCATACCTGCTAATGTATCGTAGTATTTTCGCACCAGACAAATCCCAAAATCCTGACATTCCACCGTTAAGCACAACGATCATTTTTCTTTGTCGCTATGCACCTTCGTCAATCCCATTGGCCTGCAGTGTCATAAGCATTCGAATTAACAATTACTACGCGAAAACTCTAGTCCTGATCACATAGGGAGTCATTGGACGATCCATTTTTGGAGAAACGAATTTCTTGGATATTTTGCTTCAGTAATCTGGGTTAAAACCAAATATCGTGGAAATTGGCGATCGTTCCAAGTACTCTCTTTTAACTTCTTCAGTCGAATCGTTAGATCATTCTATGATTATCATTCCCCATTCGACCCAGGTATTTTTAATTGATCAATGACCCACACATTAAGCATGAATTTTGTAACCTTTGTAACTGTTTTATGTTGAATAGTTAAATGGTAATTGTTAAAAATCACTTTATTTTATAATTCGACGAAAGACCTATAAACGTTTAATTGTCAAGTTGTTGTTTCATAAAAGGATAGACCACTTTATTTCTATTCTGTTCAGAAAATTAATAAATGTTCAAAGGATATTTTATGATATTTTCATGAAAATTATTTATTTTCCTTTCGTCTTATATTAATATTTGAATTTATATCTAGTTGAATATTTTAAATACATACGAATTTTAAAGATTAGTAATGAATGAACAATTTGTAATCTAAATAAGATAAAGCTATGAATGATTTGCATTTTTTTTCTTAATTTTTTTTTGGTAAAGATTTTCTCGAATGGACCCTTACGGCATGAGAATGCGTAATCCAGTAGTTTTGGAGTACCGATTTTCCTTGTTTCCAAATACCTTGCCAGACCTGTCAGTAACACGCGTTCAACTTCGAGTCCCGTGAGGTTTAGCGTATTTAAAAAGTAGTTAATTCAGTTTTCTTTAAACGTCGAGGAATTTTATATAACCGAGAACCACAAGATAGCCCATCAAATCTAAACAGGCCAAGAGAAATACCGAGTAATGACGCTAATCTCACCAATTTTTCTATTCAGGACAATCTGAAGCCATCGTTGAGCTCCCCTCTCATATCGTCTAGCAATGGCGGCAGGCATTGAATCGAGTGTATCGAGAGCGATGCCCTGACATGCCAGAAGACGACAGGCAGGAGGACATATCACCAGAAGAATTTATGCGACAGTTCAGAAAACTGTCTGATGAACCAAATCCATCCCAAGACATACTGGCTCAGGCCCAAGAGCTCCTGGAAGGCCTCACGCAACACCAGCGCCATGTCGAAGCGGCTGTAGAACGGGCCACGAAATACTTGGCCAACGTCAAAGACGACCTGGCGGCAGGACGTCTGGAAGGCATCTATCCACCTTCCCCAAGACCAACCCGAAATACCAAGAGGCCAGTGTTTGTGATCCCTGGTTACTCCTCAGAAGAAGGGATCAAGCGATTCCTCACAGACGAATAACCATCCAAAACCATGACAATTAATGATTGGAACATTTTGCTATTTAGTATATTATTAGAATTCTAGACTTAAAAATTCTTTTCCTTCTTTTGTTATTGTAGATTCGTTTCATAAATATGTTTAAGTTTAACTACACTTATTAATATAGTAATCATCACAGAAATTCAACTCTTATTATTCTAGAAATGGACCCCGCGAAATTACTACAAACCGAACTAACTCATGCGAGGCAGGTCAACAAAAACTCCACGACCAACTCGTCCAATTAGTCCGGGAAACTCAGCAAATTAAAGCGACGTGGATAGAGCCAAAGAAAGTCAAACCGTTATACCAAAAACTGGCCGCGGCCCAAAAGGGATGGGCAGAAGAAAAACAATTGGTCCAATGCCTGAAGACTCAAATCAGGGGACTGGAGGTAGCGTTATCCGCCTGTCAAGAAGGGGCAGCGGTGACCTACCCCCTAGTCTTCGCCCCTGCTCAATTGGCCTATCGCGAAGCAAGTACTACTCCATCTACAACCTTAACGTCAACTGTCGCCACGACCACTACTCCAATCACTCCATCAACAACCAGTCGTCGACCTGGACGCAAAGAGCGGGCTAAGCGCCGAGCCGCTCGATCTTCCAATAAATCTGGAATCTTATAATTCGTGCATTTAATAGATAAACAAAACGTGATAGAGAGCGTCGTTTATATATATTGTAGTTCCTGTAGACATCTTATTGTATTTATATCATCTCAGTGGTTTGAAACAACATTGTGGAAGGGTTTAATAAGGGATACCACCCATTTTGTCCCAAACTAAGGTCATCAAAACAGTGAGATAAACGATAGAAATTTTGACGCAAGGGGACCACATAATTTTAAAGCGAGCATAGGTCTTCTATCGACAGCTCGTTGGACCCAGAGATCGTTCGGTCAATTATAGTGTTAGCAATAACGCTCACTTCTTGTGGGCGATCTACCCACTCAAACACAGTTCCAACGTTGCTTAGCAACGGGTGCAGAGTGGTAAGCGAAAGAATATCTGTATGGGGTTGTCTGGGTAACAACCATATAGTTCTAAAAATGTCAAAACCCAGTAACCCACCAATAATAACAAGAAAATTTGACCGTAAAATGACCATTTATATTAAAAGAAAAAATTAATGAATTAAATGAATAAAAATAAAATATTTTTGACTGAATAAATTTAATTAAAAATGTTAAAAATAAATTACCAATTTAAATTAAGAAATAAATAAAACTTTAATTTAGATAACACAAATAATTTCAAGGTCGAATTTTGTTTAATCGCAGTAAAATTAGCACGCAAGGTTAAGGCCAAATTATAGGTATAAATACTGATGTGTTGTCACAAATTTTCAGTCTTATTTTTAGGAGAAAGAATTTCATTGCAGAGAGTTAGTCGGTGTGTATAACTGGTTGAGAGCCGTGCATTCAGGCAATTAACACGGGAAGTGTTTTGCCTGAACACGACCACTCTCAACTGGTGTAATATTATTAAATGAATTTTCGAAAGGAATTGATGGATGATTTTCCAATTGAATTTATGGATGATTTTTTCAAATTGATTTTGTAGATGATTTTTCAAATTGGATTTATGGATGATTTTTAAAATTGGATTTATAGATGATTTTTCAAATTGGATTTATGGATGATTTTTCAAATTGAATTTATGGGTGATTTTTCGAATCGAATTTATGGATGAGTTTCAAATTAAATTTTATGGAATGGACACAATGAATTTCAAATGGTATTTACGATATGCTCACAAGGTTTTTATGCATTACGAATTGCCGTATGTGGGCGATGTAATATGCTGAATAAATATTTTCTATCTATAGCCTTAGTGCGTCGAAACTTTTATTCCAAATACCATGGTAAAATTTATTTATTTTCTTTTTAGGCCCACAGCCAAAACATACTACAAGTTAATAAAATAAAACACACTATCGAACTGTGTAAGTGCGTGTACAATCGCCAAAAGTTCGTGCCCGTGAAGGCTCCGGCGTGAGGAACGCAGGAGCTGGAACGTCAATATTATCCGTACATAGGGGAAATTGGAGGGTAAATAAGTAGTCCGTTAGCTGCTCCTTCATCATCCGTTTCCTAAAAAATTGACATTAATTTTAACAACAATCGGCTCAAAATATCTAACACCGAGTAGTCCAGTGGGCACTCATTAAATATAATATGAGCATACATAGATCTTAAGGACAAAGAGAGGGAATGGGTAGCGGGGAAAATTGCGAAATCGTTGCAACAGTTAAAATGAATAGCCATCGGAAAAAGATTAATCCGAACGACCAAAATCATGAAAAATAATGTTTTTAAATAAGAATTAAATAAATTATGTTAAATTGAAACGGAAAATATGGGCAGAACGCTGCGCAAATTTTCGGAAATAGTTAAAACATTTATCATAAAAACTGTAAAATAAGGGCGGAACGCTGCTCAAATTTTCCGAAATGATTAAAATACTTATAGAAAATAGTCAAACAAAAGCGAATTGTCGTTCGATTGTTAGTGTAACATTCTTATAAACCGTAAAATAAGGGCGGAACGCTGCCAAATTTTTCGAATTAACATAAATAATTTATCGAAAACCGGAAAAATACAGATGGATTACAACTAAATTTTTATACAAGAAAAATATTTTATAAAGCGGAGGAATAATGAAGGATCACTAGTAAAAACTTGATAATAATAATGATAATAGTAAGGATAATGGTAATAATAATAATAATAATAATAATAATAATAATAATAATAATAATAATAATAATAATAATAATAATAATAATAATAATAATAATAATAATAATAATAATAATAATAATAATAATAATAATAATAATAATAATAATAATAATAATAATCATAATCAGGATAATAATAATAGTAATAATAATGATAATAATAATAGTAATAATGATAATAGTAGTAATATAATAAATGTAATGGTAATTATATAGTAATAAAAATAATAATAAAGGTAATAGTAGTAACAATTAATAAAGTTCATACATATAATAGTATCAATGATAAGGCAAGCAATAATACGTAATAGGGAACATTGTGGTTATAATAGGGATAAGAGTAAGAGAGATACTGTGGGAATATTTAACATAACAAAGGGTGCACAGGCCAAAGAATAATCATCAACACGGACAAAGATAAGAAGGACTATGAGAATGGACATAACAATTAATGATATGAGAGTATAGGTTAACATTTGACAGAGATAGGAGAATAATGGGACCTAAAAATCGAAATCGGGCACAGGGCTTCTATCGGCAGCTCGTTGGACCCATGGATCGTTCGGTCAATTATAGCATTAGTAATAGCGCTCACTTTTTGCGGACGATCTACCCACTCGAACACAGTTCCAACGTTGCTTAGCAACGGGTGCCGAGTGGTAAGCGAAAGGATATTTGTATGGAGTTGTCTGGGTAACAACCATATAGTTTAATTATCGCCACCCAGAAACCCACCATTAGTAAGAAATATGCCGTTAAAAATAAATAAAATAGATTGATCATTTAATGTAGAAAAATGATAAGAATTAGATATTACAATTAAAACCAAGGTCAAATTTTGTTTTAATGCATCAAAAAGAACACGCAAGGTTAGGGTCACAGAATAGGAATATATACCGATTCATTTTCACAGAATTTCAATCACTTTTTCCCGTGAAAAACTCGAATGGTTTTTTATCAGAAAAACTAGCATTGCTTATCAAGAACTTTAGCTAACGAAAGTCTCTAAAAACTATTAGCAGAACTCTATTTACCAACTATATCGAATTTAAAAGTTAGGATGAATGATTTTTCTGAACCTGGTGTGAATATGAAATGATGTTAAATGCTGTGATGGTAACTTCAATTATATGATTCCTAAAAAATTGACTTTTAAACATACGTCAAAATGTTTTCGGCCCACATCCAAAACCTATTGCAAGTTATTAAAATATACACACAAGTCGAGATGTGTAAGTGCCGGTCTATCTGCCAATATCTCGTATCCATGAAGAGCCAGTCGTGCCTAACTACGGGTCCAAAGGTCAATTATGAAAGATTATAGGGGTGGTGGGTTACTGGGTTTTGACATTTGTTTTATCCTTTTGTTGTTACCCCGGTAACCCCATATAAATATTACTTTGACGGCCACTCGGCACCCGTTGCTAGGCAACGTTGGAAATGTGTTCGAGTGGGTGGATTGTCCGCAAAAAGTGAGCATTACTGCTAATACTGTAATTGCTCGGACAACCCTTGGGTTCAACGAGCTGTCGATGGAAGACCTATGCTCGCTTTGCGATGTCCCTTGTGTGAGAAAGTTCAAGATCAGACTCATGTTGATCAGTAGAAATAGACGATGTTTTGGTGACGTGGTGTGAATACTCACGACATTTTCGACGATAATCCAATATTATTCCTATCTTATAAACTGCTACTTTATACTTGTTTAATAACAATTACAATTTTATTTTATAAAAAGAAAGGACGATTAAAATACACAAGGTTTGTAAATTAAATCAGTGTCAGCACTGTACTGGATATCTAATTCGGTTGGCTTGCTAGACGGGCAGCTCTGCGTCGGGCACGCTCCTTGCGCCCCGGCCGGTAATTACTTGACGGTACTGTTGATGGGTCCGCTGCCCGCGCGGCATCGTTGATTGGATCCGGTACGCCAACTGAGAAGGGGCGAAGATGAGCGGGTAAGTTACCGCCTCCCCTTCCCGACTGGCTGCCAGGGCGACTTCCAATCCCCTGATTTGCGTCCGAAGACTCTGATTGAGTTGACGTTCTTCCGCCCAACCTTTTTGAGCAGCAGTGAGTCTGAGGTAAAGAGCCTTAGTCTTCTTCGGGTCCGACCAGGTGGACTTGATTTGTTGGGCTTCTCGTGTTAATTGAACTACCTGGTCGAGAAGGTTCGTGTTTGCTCGTCTGGCATGGGCAAGCTCTGCTTGTAATAGTTGTGTAGATGCCATTGCTGCAATAAAAATCCTTTAACTCCACTATTAACTCAAATGATTAAAGTTATGACTAATATAAAACATAGGTTGGGAAAATTTAGTTTACTGAATCATCGAATAAAACGAACGACACTTATTTATTTTTTAATTTAACTAAAGACACAATTCGATGTTCGTGGTTTCGATAATCCGTGGAGTCAGGGATCTTCAAAAAATCTCCTGACTCCTTCTTCCGGAGATTAACCTGGGATGACGAACACTGGACGCCTCGTGTTGCGGGCCGGCCTAGTCGGATAAACATCTGCAATCCGTCCGACAGAGATGTCGTCTTCGACATTGGCTAGGTACTGCCTGGCCTTAACTACCTGTAGGTCGACCTGCCATTGAATTTCTTCCCAACGGGCGAGGAGGTTTCGCGCGTGATCTCGAATCTCCTCAGCCGGGTACTGATTGTCATCTCGCTCGTTCGTCCAACGGGGGTCATTCTCCATTCCAAGCAACTGCAAGGCGGTCTGATGCGGTCTCCTGGGTTGGGGCTCCTCGAGGCTTGTTGCAGGCCGTGCTCGCTTCCAAGCCTGACGCCATTCTTCCGCAACATGGGCGGGAATCCACTCGAGAGGCCCTGGCCTTTCTAAAATACCATTATGATTATGTGAACAGGTATAACGTAGTTTCAAAGTATCTCATATTAACTGCTATATTTATTCTCGCGGGTTTAGGTTTGACTGGGCACTAAATTCTCTTTGGAGCTATTAATTTAATTCAATTCGATTTAAGACTATTCATTAAATTAGCATAATCTTTTATTTCTCTGTTTGCTTATTGACGGCGAGGCATCGTCCGTACCGACTCAATATTAAGGAAGTTATAAGCGTTTGTCGACGAATAATTGTTGTGGATGAAAATTTTTCAACTATACTTACGATGTGTAGCGAAAGAAATGGGAGTCGGATATCTATTTGTTTCGGTCTCGCACGAATGTCCCTGAATTACTATGAACGTTTACAAAATTATTCCTTAAGAATAATGAAAGGGATAAATTTGGCTCTGGTGAAATTGGGCTTCAATATTTCCTCAGATAGTTTTGTAACTGGTCTACCCGACGACTTCAACTATGTATCATGCCCTTTCAAACTGGCCTCCACGATTGTCTACAGGTTTATCCAAATCATCAGTGGTAATTTAACAATTGGTAATATATAATTCATGAGAAAACAAAAATTAATTGTCAGTTTAAAGTTTAGGTAAGGGAGATACTGGTCGATTTAAAATTTATACAATAAACATCAAAATCAATTTAACATTTATAAAATGAAAATAATCATCAATTTAAGATTTATGGGATAAGATACTTGTTGGATTAAGATTTATGAAAATAAGAATAACTATCAACTTATTATTTATGAAACCATCGTAATTATAAATCCTAACCTTCACGAAATAAAAATAACTATCGGTTCGAAATTTATGAAATGATGTAACTGTCAATTTTTAATTTATGAAACAATACTAACTATCAATTTATAATTTATGAATCAATGACAACTATCAATCTCCTAATCCACGAAACAATAAAAACGATAGGCTTCACAATCTATGAATCCATACGTTTATCAATTTTATAATTCATGAAATCATATAATCATCAATTTTAAATTTATGAGAAAATAATAATAACTATCAATTTTGTAATTCATAATATAATCATCGATTTTAAATTTATGAGATAACAGTAATAATTATCAATTTTATAATTTATAAAATCATATAAACATCGATTTTAAAATTTATAAATAATAGTGACTATCAATTTTAAAATTCATGGAGAATAAGAATAACCATTAATTCAAAATTTATGAAATCATGTAACTATCAATCTTTTAAAATTTATGAATTAACATAACTAAAATTTATGAAATCATGTAACTATCAATCTTTTAAAATTTATGAATTAAAATAACTAAAATTTATGAAATGAGATTTTATTATAAGTTACCTTGGGTTGGGGGACTCGATTCCCTTGGTGTTTTTCCTTCTGTCGTCGTGGTTGCTGGACTCATATTTCCAAAATAAAATCAACAAAAATGACCGGTTGGTATTCATACCTAATTATATAAACCGGTGTTGATGCATGCACATCCGCTGCACTATGATTAATCCAGGAGATTCGCGTGAGAAATTTTTTTTATGACTATTAAATTTAATCGATATTTGTTGTCTAGGTAAAGTGTTTACGTTGACTAACGAAAAATACAATCTCGACGATCACGATAGTTTTCGGTTTATATAATGAGATTTATGGTTTCCGGTTGATAGTAGCCCTCATTCGAACAATGTTTCAGGTTGATTTTAATTCTTATCTATTTGTATTTGATGTCGTCATTTTTCTTTAGTGTATTCCCCAGTTTTGCCTATTATTACCACATGTACTTATGACGGGATTTGTTGGGAGATGAGAAATTCGGGTACGTTTATTTCATTTAATTATGCTCTTATTACCCTATTCCAGGGGAATTCTGACGTTTGGTTCAGTCATGATTTGGTTTATTGTAGAACTATAGGCGATTGTTGGAGTCTCTTTATGATCGAGCGAGTTTTGAGGGTTTATCAATTCGAACTCAACTTGGGAAGGATATGCGTTTTCTATCGGATTTTCTTTCTTTATCTGTTTTTGGAATTTTATTATCATACTTAGTTAGTTTTGTTTAATTTATATGGTGGGGTTAGTGATTTAATTAATTCGCATAATTTTACAGAGATTTTAGGGATGTTTTATGGGTTCCGTCAATGCAGGTTTCTTATACAATTTTGGAGGGATTGTCGTGATCGATGATATAAATAAAATTGTCTGCTCGATGGGTTTTTATTTCTTGATTCTATTGAACTTAATTCAGTGGTATTTATTAGGTTTCTACCGTTAAATTTTTGTCAATTTCAATTATTAATAATGTCGTTTTATGAGGGTATTCAGAAAAATGCGTTTGCTAACCATACTGAGGGGTATACTCCGACTTGGAGTTAGTTAAATTTTCTACTCTACTAAAAGTTCAGGGTGAGTTGGTTTCCATTATTACAATTATGTATCTATCTAGTTTACTAACAACTATTTAATTATTTTATGGTTTCCCTTCTAAATTCAGGTCAATTTTAAATTTACGGTGAAAACAATCATTGATTACCATGCGGGGATCCCGAACAAACGCGTCTGATCTCGGACTTAGAATCCGATTAAATTCTTTATTTTACTAGGAGTTAAAGTAACTTATTCGATAATGATTATAAAACTATAATTTATAGTTAAGTTGAATTTATTAATTTATTTTATTTCATATCAACGATTTCATTTTAATTTATTCCCCGTACCCTTTCCCTTTAATAGGCCTTAAACGCATTTTATGTTTATATTATAGTTAATGAGTGCCCACTGGACTACTCGGTGTGATGATTTTGAGCCGTATGTAGAATAATTTAGGTCGAATTTACAGAAACCGAGAAACGAGGAAGTAGCCAAAAGACCCCTTCCTTATTTCTCCTTTCTTCTATACGGAATAATATTGACGTTCCAACCCCTGCGTTCCGCACGCCGGGTCTTCACGGGCACAGATCATCGGCGATATTCCACGCACTTAAACGAATCTGAATTGTATGTTGATTTTACTGACTTGTGATGTGTCTTGGCTGTGAACCGGAAAAATTTCGACAAATAAATTAAATAAATTCGATTTTAACATTATAAATATTTATTAAGATATTAAAAACAAAGTACAAAATTACTTTACCAAATCAATCCAATAAAAAAAATTCATAAAAAAAATACTGAAACTCTAAAGTCATTAGAATTGTCTAGTAGTAGCAAAAATTAAGATATCATAAAATAAAATTATAATACAATCAGAAATATTCCATAACGCACTAAGTAATGAAATAAACTGAAACTTTAGAGTTATTACAATCGTCTAGTAGTTGAAAAATAGGATTATGATAAAATAAATTTATAATGTAATTTCATAACAGCACGAAGTAATAAATTAAACTGAATATCTAAAGTAAATAGAATAGTCTAGTAACCGTAAGAATGTGATAGGATCAAATAAAAAATTTAGTAACACAGAAATGATCATTAATTGTAAGAAGCGAGTAGAATCGGATAGAAATCCTAAACTAACCATCATAAAATATGAATTCATAAAATAAGAAGCCTAAATAAATCAAAACATTCAGGGGCGGTAAAAGTAAGTTGAGGTTAATAGTAATCGGTGATATTTAACAAATAAGAAAAAGGAAAACTTAAATTCATTATTCCATGAAAGTAAATAAAAGTAGATAAAATAGAATTAATAGCTGGAAACGGCAGAGGATCATATAATAATGAGGGACGAACTTTGGTGTTAAACTATAAATTTAGAGGAAACAAACTTTAAACCAACCGTGTAAATTAACCGAAAATACCGGAGTAAGGAATTATTCGATTTAGGTCGTCACCTAAGGCATTTAAGGCCAAAACATTTAAGGAAAATTAGGTAAAGGTTCTAAACATCAAATAACGTCTTAATCACATCACCGCGTAGGATCAACAACAACAAAAAACTAAAATAAAGACCAGCTATGAATTAGATTAATCAAATAAAAATCATGAAACTCGACAGCTGGATAATCCACAATGGCCCGGTGTAGATGTCATGATAGCCAGATTCGTGGAAGAGAGACCAAAATAGGAAATCTTTGAGACCTCTACCCGACATGAAATACCGGATTTTTAAACAATTATATCGAGCATCCCAAATCAAGCACAAACTATATCCCTCGACCCCAGACTCTGGCCCATAAACTGGAGAAGATCTAGTAAGCATAAAGGAATAAAAAACTACTCAATAATTCACTTACTACTAATTTGGCAGAACCGTCGAGATGGCCGATAATAATTACATTTTTTTCTGAGGTTCCCACAATCCATAGGGTAAGATATAACAGGAATCTAATAGAGATAAATAATCGTCAATGAAATCAGGAGCGAGTAACAAACATTTAATTAGTTAAAACCGATCAAATAAAAATAAAATCTCTTAGATTTACTAATAGAGATTGAAATGGGAAATTCTATTTAAACGATCAAGATGTGCGTGCCATCAAGGCACACCAAAAGGTTATTCATTGATCTCCAATGAACGTATAGATCACAAGTGAAAATTGTCGATGTATTTATTAATTAATTTTAGAAATAGATAAATGTCAATATGATAAGTCAGCAGAGCAGAAAATTCTATTGATTTTTATTTGTAAAATATCATGATGCTTGTAACAACTCGTTTGGATCTATATAAAACCAAAGGTAGGTGAGAGACGATTCATTTACTACATCACCATTATGAAAAATCACCAAAGTGGATCTACTAGTGAGGGGTTTCTCATGACCCCGAAGACAAATAGCGGACGCACTAGACCGATTAACACCGGAGATCGTCAAGGAATTAAACGGAACGCAGAATCGGACAATCCTAATCAAACGAGTATTTACATATTTAATTCATATTAAGTTTTAAAACCACAATAACTGAGGAGGACCTCGACTGAGAAATTTTGTAAATGCTGAAAGATGCCCAGCATAGCAGAAAATCGTGGAATCCTGACTAACGAACACGTTTTTGTAATGCCTAAATGTCATGAGAAGTATAGGCGAAATTTCCGGATTACATCATGAAATTATGTTATAAAAATTCGAATACAACACTCACAGACGAATCCTGGAATGATGACTCCAGGATCACGATTAGGTTCCGGCCAGGACAACTGCCCGGTGTCGCCAAGCAATGTTGGATGCCGGATACACGATATCCCCCAACTGGAAGATCAAACTGGTATAATTATTTTAAGAATCTTAATAATAAGGTCGAGCTGCCTTGCGTAGCAATTAAACGCTAGCCAGGTTGAAATCCAGCTCGGCAGCAGGCTGAGTATAATTTGGCCAAGTTAGAGGAATTGCAACAACGGACGCAGTGTCAACTCGTTATGGCTCACCGCCATCTTAACAGAGTCAATGCGGAGGTTTCCGCAGGCCGGATTCCCAGTACCGACAGGTACGCTCCGAGCTACGGGATCTCCTACGAGTTGGATGATCCGACCCTAGAAGAATTTTCAAATCCAAATTAGAGCAAACCTAATCCAACGGAAAAGACATTTGCATGAACAAAGATTTTATTAAATAATTGTGTTTTATTGAAAAACTTAACTGGTAACTCGTTTATAGATATGGAAACTCTCCGAGTACTGGGCAAAGAGCTGATAAAATCTCGACGGGAAAATGCGGAATTAAACGCTCAGCTACTGCAAATGAGCCGGGAGATCCAAAAAATCAAGGCGACATGGATCGAACTACCGCGAGCGAAGCAAACGTATCAACGATTAACCGCCGCCCAACGGGGATAGGCGGAAGAAAATCAGCTGGTTCAAAATAAACGGAAGCAGATTCGGAGCTTAGAGGCTGCACTATCGGCTTGCCAAGAAGGCAATGCGGTGACGTACCAACTGGTATTTGCTCCCGCGCAAATCACTTATCGCGAATCGAATCACCCGGTCAAACAAGTAGTACAGAAACGGCCTCATCATCGGCTGGGGAAAGATGAGCACGAGAAGCGACGCTTGCAACAGTCAGTGGAATAGAACAATAGATCAACTAAATAAAGACTTGTGATTTCCTTGTTATACTTGAATATAAAGTCTTAGGTTTATCTTATGAATTTATTAAAAGTGTGGGGTTCAAGGTTGGAGTGACCTTGACCCCAGATATCAATTTCACTTCGCCCCAATGGTTACCTGTCGCTAGGCAACATTGGTGATGTAACCATTGGTTTTGAGATCGCCAAAGGTGAGCGCCACACAGGAACTGCTCTCGCCCGACCTCAACCTGGGTTCAACGTACTACCGTTAGAAGGTTTGCGTGCGATTTTCTTTCCCTGGTCCCTCACTGATGTGTCTAGTGTCTTTCACTCATTATCCAAAGTCGCTTCTGGTTTAAATTCGTGATTTTATTAACACAAGTCGTATGAACTTCAAATATCATTCGTAAGCATTTATTCAACAATAAAGTGAAATAATATTAGCATGATCATGCGCCTTTCATCTGAGCGGCACGTCACTGGCCCGTTCCGATCTCTCTGGCCGATGTCGGGGTGGCTGGTTTGCGGGCTTGGTTGTGACCGTTGTATCTCTGTAGGCCAGTTGCGCTGGGGCGAATACCAAGGGGTAAGTCACCGCCGCGCCCTCTTGGCATGCCGATAGCGCCACTTCCAGGTCTCAGATTTGCATCTTCTGATTCTGGTTGAGCTGCTTTTCTTCAGCCCAACCCTTTTGTGCCGTGGTCATTTTCTAATATAGGGGTTCACTCTCTTCGGCTCAATCCAAGTTGCTTTGACTTGTTGTATCTCTCGGGTTAACTGCAGGAGTTGTTGTTGCAGTTCCGATTGGTAGTACGGGCCTTGTCTAATTCCCGTTGCAATATTTGGTATTGGCATAACTTCATGTCTACAATAATAAATTCTCGTCAGATTTTGTTTTACAATTTTCGAAAAATTTGTTGATTTATTAATACAGTTCGCTATTAAGTGCACTATAATGTTCCCTCATTTACTTCCTTACAGGTTACTATCGAAATAATGAAAAGAAAGTTTTGTTCTAAACATTTATTTGAATCATAAGCCTCGACGGACTGAATTGCAATTACTTTAGTTCCATTTCCGGCAGAAACGTTCGCGCACATATGGGTGATCGCGGCGATTGTCTGTGAATCTTTCTTCGTCCCATAATTCTCTAGGCAGGATCCGTCGAGAGACTACCACCTTGATGGCCGTGGTCCTTTCACGCAATTTCGGGTCGTGCAATTCAAAGGATACGTTGTAGCGGGGCGTACCCATCCGTGCTGGGTATTTTGCCCGCCGCAATATCTGCGTTGACCTGCCTCAAATGTTGTCTGGCCTTCTCCACTTGTCTGTCGGTTTCCTTCTGGTGCTCTTCGAGGCGAGCTAATAGAAACTCGGCTTGGCCTCGAATCTCTCGGGCCGGGTTGCGGGCGGGCTCCCTTTTTATCGCTACATGAGGGAGTTCGATCTCCTCCGAATCTCCTTGCGTACCGATTTGGTTTCTTGCACTGGTGAAATGAAAAATCTCGCGTCCCACATCGCCTGCCTACATCTGGCAGCCGAGTGAGCGGGGAACCGTGCAATAATCCGGGATGCATCAATCCACGAGTTTTCTAAAAGGGAAAAATCAGGTATTACTTCGAATTATTTCGCTTTATTTTTGCGAACTAGTAAGCTTCGAATTTGTTGCTCGTTAATCTCGTCTACTAGACCACGGGACGTTTCATCAATTTATGGGAATTGCTCACTCGTAAATCTCGATGTTGTGAGGGCGAATTTGAGTATAGCCTATATACCTGGGACGTGGTTACATTATCGGGTCCTGTAGTATAAGCATGATCATTTTGGTCCATTTAATGAAACCGTTAGTGTTGACGTCATAGTAGTTGTGGTAGACTTGTTTTATGTTCGTTAAAGGTATCTTAACAGTGGGTTGTATTCTGATAACGACTTCCAATTCTCGCATATCGCCGACAGTGTGATTAAATATTTAACTCCTGATACCAATTGACATGCGCTTTTCCACCCTAAATGGTTACTAGAGTTCAAAATAACTTTAAAATCGATAAGTTTTCCTAGAAAATGTTACGAACTATTCCAAAGTTTTTTATTCATATCCAAAGAGTACTATGATCATATTAACTAATTTGAAGATATTGCTAATAAGTTACAGAGGACGATAAAAATTAATTATTGTCTAAATAAACCTTTGAGCCCTCCCGAATTTAAATTAACACATGTAAGATCCAAATTATAATTTAAAATTATAGCTATTATTACTATTAAAGTTTTAGGTCAACTAGGATTTATGATTTTAATACCGAACGTCATTGTTATCGAGAATTCAATCAAATTACACTCCCAAATTTCATCATTGCTAAAGATTTAATCAATTAAAATGTTAATTTAACTTATAAACCATTATCGTTATTGAGGATTCAATAAAAAGGTGGTAAAGGTTGTATATTAAAAAAAATATTGTAACTTGTTTTTTGTTCCTAGGATTCATCTCGACTGCCAAAGATCTACGTAAATGGATTCGTAATATTATGCTTATGAAGGTACTTAGTCGGGTGTTGGGCATTAAGTCGCGTTGAAGCGGCTTAAATGGCTCATCTATATTGCTTGTGCATAATAGTTATTCATTTGGAAAACTGCTTGAGGTATTCATAAAATCAGTTGAAACGTAAATAATTGTATTAGATAACATAATAATTTAGTTGAATTCTAGGTAGATATCATCTTCGAGGTCCTTGCAGGTAGTAAATGGTCATCTGTGGCGAATCTTTTGGTACTCGATCTTGGGTATATAATTAATCTCATGGTAAATAAAATTAGGGTAAGTACCTTCTTGCGTCGTCCCTCTGGCCTCAATGGAGATAGTTTCTTCTTCTCTCGGGCCATTCTGTGCGATATTCTTGGAGCATCGTGAGTTTTTGTTCGCTCATTTTGACATTTTTATATTAAGGAATTATGTCCTGCTATATTATATGCCCTTAGTAGATTAAATTGGGTTTCGCTAAGCCTCACTTATGATCTTTACCTTTTTAATTTCCGAAGTCGTAGCAAATTAAAATGATTTACAAGTCATAGCCAATTTGGAGTCATAGACAACACTTGATTTAGCGGTCATATCAAATTTAAATAATTTAGATATCATAGCAAATTTAGAGTCATAGCCAATAATTTAAGTTTATAGTCACAACAAATTGAAATAATTTAGAAATCATAGCAACGATTTCTGTCATTAAATTCCCCGTCACCTTCCATTAATTGATCCTAGGATAATTTATGTTGATATTACCAATTTATGAGTGCCCACTGGACTACTCAGTGTTTTGATTTTGAGCCGATTTGTTTTTTATTAGATTTTAGGTCGAGTTTTTAGGAAAAGGGTGGTGATGGACTAGCCAAAAGACTATTCCCTCTCAAACCCATTTCCCACATACGGAATAATAATTGACATTCCAGCTACTGCGTTCTCACGACGTAGCCTTCACGGGCACAAACTATTGGCGGACTTACACCGCACTTATACAGTTTGGTGGGGGTGTGTATATTTTTTTGTCTTGCGGTGATGTGTCAGCTGTGGGCCGGAAAAATTTCGACATAAGCATTCTATTCTAAACGTTTATTTGAATATAATAACATATGATAAATCATGGTTGGTATACAACATTCATTAAACGTCATCAAAAATCTTTCCACACGCCGACGCCCAAACAGAGCTCATATGAGGTTGTATGGACGCGACGTGGAGAAAGTTTTCGAGCATTCTTCCACTCATTCTTGAAAATTGGTTCTGGTTCCAACTGATTAAGACGAGTTTTTCGAGTTCTAGTTAAAGAAAACTGATTAAAATTTTGTGAAAATGAATCGGTATATATACCTATTGTACGATCCTAACCTTGCGTGTTAAATTGGATGTAGTAAAACAAAATTTGAATTTGTGATTTTCTGGTATATTCTAATCTTAATTTTATTATTTTCGTGGTTTAATTTGACAATTTTATTTTAAACTTTTTAATTGAATTGTTTCCAATTCAAATTATTTAATTTTTGTTCCATTTTCATGGACTTTTGCTTTTTTTGGTAAATTGTCAAATTTCGGTCAAATTTTCATGTTTTCGTGTTATTTTTGTGTTTATTTCGTGCGGATCTTGTTGCACTTTGTTATTATTTTAATTTACTTTTGTGTTTTTTCGATTTTATATTTAATTGTTTCTTTCTCATATTTTTACATGGTTAATTGATGTTTTATGGGTCTGATTTTAAATCTGCGTGCTGTTACCGATTCATTAAAACAAAATCGTGTCTTGGCCCAACAAAAGGCTTCCTATCGAATTAATAATTTTCTGTAGCACGTAATAGAATAATTGCCCGGACGAGAATTGGCATAGTGTTTAAACTAGTACAGAATGGACCAGAATTGTAAACCGCACATAGGCCTTCTATCGGTAGCGAGTTGAACCCATCATGAGGCCGTTCTGAAAGTAGAACTCACCTTTGGTGGTCTCATAACCAGTGGTTGCAGTTCCAACGTTGCCTAGAAACGGGTAACCACTGGAGGGCTAAAAGCATTGTATGCATGGGTGTCAAGGTCGCGAACCACTAACCCCACACTAGTAAAATGTGAGTCATATTTCCATGACTACTGATACTCTGGTAAACCTCTGGGTTCAAGAACTACCATATAAGGTTTCGTGATCATTTTAAATTAGGGGCCTTTAATTAAATATTAGTTAAATCATTATCAAAAGTTTAGAACAAACAAATTGTAAGTAGTAACTCTTAATAAAAAAAATTTGTAATACGAAACCATATATATATATCACAATCTAATAATTTAATTGTTTTGAAGAGTTGATGACATTTTCCGGAACCTTCTTATACAGCAGTGTAAGAGTCATTGGGTCTTGAGTGGTTACCATTAGTGTGCAGTTAACCTGTGGAGACTTTGATTCTTCAATCATTTTTTCTGGACTACTGTGTTGTCGTGTTATTTTGGAATTATTCAAAAACAAGATAAATCATTTATTTATTAATTTATAACAAAAAATATACAGTTTACCCAAGACCTCTTCGTTCTTTAGACATTTGGGGAAAAATCTCTTGATATGATGGTAATAATTTATGGTAAACCGTATGAGTTTCGAAGATCAAAGATTCTGTCTGAATTTCTTGCTTAGACACAAGGTCTAACTTCTTTAAAAATTATCAACTTTTTGCTCAGAAATCTTAAAATTGTTTTGGTTGATAATTGAAGATTCTGAATTGTTTTCAAATATCGTTTCATTTGGTGTAACGTTGAGCAATAATGTTTATCAGTATACTCCAATAATTTATTACCAACCAATTGAATGTTAAACAGGGATCGATTTCCTCATTTGCTTCCTCTAAGTAGTTCTCCAGACCTTTTGTAGCGTCCATCGATGCTTTCTATCGTTTCAAAATTGGGCATAATTCATAAAATTCAGTCTATTTTCTATAACTATTCTTTTATCGACTTTGATATTCTGTGATCATTTTTATAATTTAATTAAATTTTAAATATTAACTCACATTTTTTTATGATTTTCTCTATGTGGGATAGTATATGTCGTGGAAGCATCAGTAAATATTCTGCAAAAAATTTTATAAATTAAAAAAATAAACTAACATATTTTGATTGTTTTCCTTGTACGCAATTGTTGATGCCGTTGAAGCATCAGAAATATCTTCGAAAAAAATTATTAATTTTAAAAGAAATTATAAAAAATTGGAAAAATTTAATTAATTAATTTATTAGTATTTTTATTATTGAAATTTTGTGAACCGAAATTGCGTGAAGGTAATTTTTTTCTTCTCTCGTGAAATTGTTTTACCTTCATATAGTATAAGATTCTTCCCAATGTCCCATGTCTTATCAATATTCTGTTTTGGTTATGATTAGGTTTTTGATTGATTACACAAGATTCACTTTACTGTCTATATAAGTGTAATTTAATACCCCTTGGTGAATAACACAGAAAAAAACAATTCCTGGCTGAATTCAGATTGTGGCAGGAAATAAATTGATATATGATATACTCTGAAGTTTAGTCTCAAAGTATACAAATTATCATAAAAGGATAAAATGTTGATTAATGATTAATTTTTGTCGATTTGGTATCAACTTATATATGGCAGTTTTCTGTTTACATTTGTTAATGCCATAAAACAAAACGCCCAGACGTTTTTTCCCAAATTTGACTAGTTTGCACCTACTTATCTAATTTCAATCTTTTCTTATTATTAAAGTTTGGAATTAAGTTTAGAGTTTGTTTCTTACAATTATTTTCTAAAATTTCATCTTTTTCAACAAATTTTGAGCCAATGTGGTAATGTATGATAATATTTTCAATTTTTATTGTTTTGCCATTATTTTTCATTGCTGTTTGTTAGTGCTTTTATTAATCTTTTAATGTTTTCTAATAATGTTTATTCTTTTTTGATGCTTAATAGTTATTGGATAATCTTTTCATCAGTTTGTTTTTGTCGCTGCTAGTTTTTTGTGTTGTCATGCCAAATGAACAAAAATTATAAAATATTTAGTTATTGCCCAACAAAAGTGATAATTGAAAAGTTTTGAGAAATTAAAATTTTTTTGATTTCAGATATTTAATATGGCCATATGAGGAGTCAGAATTAAGACTAGTTCAAAATAATTCACTATAAACTCAATAGCTTCAACTCATGATCATGCAAAGTAACCGAAACTAATAATATACCTGCCAACTTTCGCTTTTCATCAGATACAGAACACATTAAATGAAGAATTTCTCAACATTGAGTTGATCACATTTCATCAATAAACCTAATATGACGTACGATCAAACCTGTTGCACAATCACTGCAAACTTTATTGTGTTATGACTCGGTTAGAGAGACTCATTTTATCAACAACTTATTTGTTCGATTAAAGTGATATGACTTACATCATTCTTATACAGCGCAGCCGCTTGATTACTTTATACAACTAGCGTTTCGTTTAGTACCGTACTAAATCTTCTGCTTAGAAAGATACATGATTATTTTACAAATAATAATTCTTTATTACACATTATAAAGATGTCGAATTGAATGATAGGTACAAAAAGGTCGACTGTTTGTTGTTTACCAATATACAGCAAGAAGTGTTTTACAAAGCTCTCTAGACGTCGACAATCAAAGTGTTAGCAAATAATTAGTAATACAGCTATCAATAATAAACTGACGCATTGAGCCACCAGACATCCGGCAACAAAAAATTAAACATAATAATGAAAGTGGTTAAATGAAAGAGCATTTGTGAATTCGTCTTTTGTTAGAATATAAGTATCATTGTCGACACTCCATAAAATATTAGGAACACCCACAAAAACAATTTAAACAGTCAAGATTTGGGAGCTAACATTTCGTTGTGTGTTCTGAAACTTACAGAGAATCAGCGTTCCATTCATTCTAAGGCCCCAAATTCACTTTATGATTGGATCAAAGCCGATACAAGATAACTCATGAGACAAATGGAATTCTGAGACATGAGTAGAATAATCTGTTAAACAATATAAATGGGGCATACAAAAAAGTCAGTAAGATTTAATATAAGTTCAAAGGAAATTACTAATTAGCTCTTGACTAAAACGTGTCTTTTGTAATATTATCCAACCCTCTAAATCGAACTTCAGAAATATAAATTTATAAAAATGCATTTGATTTTAAAAATATACAGTTTGTATAATACATTTTATCACACTCTACATTATGATTGACGTTTTAGGATATTTTTCATACAAAAGTAATTTTGCTAGAGCAGTCTCGTATTACTAAGTGATTTTCAAAACTAGTATTTTCGGCCACAACCATAGCTCAATAAGTTTAGTTTTTACCGTTCATGGTGAAATCAAGGCAACGTTAATGAATAAACATGTATTATACACCAGATTTAGAAACGACCTTTATAGATGATTACTTTATCCAGGATTGTTGCTTATGATCGATCACAGAATTCGTTAACCTAATCAGGTAGCAATAGAAATGATTCCAGCTAACGCCAAAAATCAATTCAAAATAAAATGAACAGTACATAAGATATATGTACTTTTAGGTAACTATATATCATTTATAACTGATACACTCTGTCAAGGTTATCCAAATTTAAAGTATTAACAACACTTGAAGATATTTATTAAGTGGTTTACTATAAATGGGCATTGACGGTCGGGCAAAGAAGAAAAATTCGAAAAAGATGAAATCCTAAAACAAAGTCAGTTGTTTTCATTTTAAATTAAAGTGAATTAAGTCTAATATAATGTTGGGCAAAAACTGATTAAGCCCATACTTGTTTGACCAGCACGGTAACGCCTGTGTGTTTTTGAGCGGAAAACTTAAATTTAGAAAAAAAATGGAAAATGTAAAGAAAAATAAAATAAATAAAAATTAAATAAAAATTTTGTACACAAAAATATAGAAATTTAATTTTAAATCAATAAGAATTAATAAATTATAATTTTGGAATATTCTGGAAAATTCCTTGTTTTACCTTATCAAAACACACACGAACAATCGTGATATATAAGGCCATGCTGGTCGAGCAAAAATCACTTCTCACTACTTCTTAGTATTACTTTTTATTACTTATTACTCTCTTTATTGAAAATTATTTTTATTTACGTGAATTTGAAAACCATTTTATATTCTTTGCATTTTTGGAACAAAAGGAAACAAAGTAAATTTTTTTGGTAATATTATAATGTTATTATTTTTATTTGTTTTTTATGGGAAATCTTATTTAATTTTTTTATAATAGGGTTTATTTTGAAAAATAAAGTTTAGCTTAAAATATTTTTTTTATTATTTTATTTTTTTCCTTTATATCACGATAATTCTATTCATGATGTCCTTATCTTCGAACCTCCATCACGAAGTCTAAAATGAAAGTCCTAAAATGAATAACCCACGCGCATACAAGTGAATAAAATGAGATGTTTGTTACCCCGGATCTAACCGGTGGTTAGCGGGGAACCTGTGGTGAAGGCAGTAGCTGGAACTGCTCAGTATTTTCCCTTCCTAAATCCTATCACCCAACCCTCGAAAGAGTAGTGTTGAGGTCCTGGGAAAGGTCTAAATATAAAGGCTAACAGATGACAGTAGTGGGATGTGTCACATCCAGCACATGTCACATCCAGCACAGTACCCCCTCCCCCCCGGCTGAGAGAAAATTTTTCTAAGTCCAAAAGACAAAGACCATGACTCATTCAAGGTCATTGGATGACTCATCATATTTTTTCAAGGTCATTTAAACAAAGACCATGACTCATTCAAGGTCATTGGATGACTCATCATATTTTTTCAAGGTCATTTAAACAAAGACCATGACTCACTCAAGGTCATTGGATGACTCATCATATTTTTTCAAGGTCATTTAAACAAAGACCATGACTCATTCAAGGTCATTGGATGACTCATCATATTTTTCAAGGTCATTTAAACAAAGACCATGACTCATTCAAGGTCATTGGATGACTCATCATATTTTTCAAGGTCATTTAAACAAAGACCATGACTCATTCAAGGTCATTGGATGACTCATCATATTTTTCAAGGTCATTTAAACAAAGACCATGACTCATTCAAGGTCATTGGATGACTCATCATATTTTTCAAGGTCATTTAAACAAAGACCATGACTCATTCAAGGTCATTGGATGACTCATCATATTTTTCAAGGTCATTTAAACAAAGACCATGACTCATTCAAGGTCATTGGATGACTCATCATATTTTTTCAAGGTCATTTAAACAAAGACCATGACTCATTCAAGGTCATTGGATGACTCATCATATTTTTTCAAGGTCATTTAAACAAAGACCATGACTCATTCAAGGTCATTGGATGACTCATCATATTTTTTCAAGGTCATTTAAACAAAGACCATGACTCATTCAAGGTCATTGGATGACTCATCATATTTTTTCAAGGTCATTTAAACAAAGACCATGACTCATTCAAGGTCATTGGATGACTCATCATATTTTTTCAAGGTCATTTAAACAAAGACCATGACTCATTCAAGGTCATTGGATGACTCATCATATTTTTCAAGGTCATTTAAACAAAGACCATGACTCATTCAAGGTCATTGGATGACTCATCATATTTTTTCAAGGTCATTCAAAAGTAGGTCAAGGTCAATCAAAAGTAGGTCAAGGTCATTGGATGACTCATCAAAAATTTTCAAGGTCATTCAAAAGTAGGTCAAGGTCATTCAAAAGTAGGTCAAGGTCATATTATTTTTAAACATTTTTAAATTTAAATTTACTACTTATAAAAATAAGTAGTATATATTTTGTACATTTATTTTATTATTATTTTTATTATTATTACTATTATTATTATTATATATTGAAAACCGAGACAAATACAACAAATTTATTATAAAGAAACAATTCTACTATAGTAGTATTGTCTAAGAGCTTTATTCAAAGCCCATTCCACATACTTCCGATATCGGGCGGCGCAGCAATGACATCCATCACCACAAGGGTATTCGGGTTCCATATCTTTTGACAAATTGTTTTGTTCGATATCCCATAGGAACTCATCTATTACAGTAAATATCCATATTGATGTATGATTGAATATCAAGTCTGGAATTATTGATGCAGGCTTATCCATGATTCCATGTATTTCTGGATAATAGAATTCCAGACGTTCTTTAATAACTTTAAAATAATCATCTAAAAACAAGTAATAATAATAATATTAATAATAAATTACCGTAATGTTTAATTTCATTCATAGCTTGAACTGCGCTCGGTACAACCATTTTAATGATAAAAAATGAAATAACAATTACTTTTATACTAATTTAGAGACACACACACACATCTTTAGCTATAAACAATAAATATTAATTTATATAGATTTAAAAATGATTAAAGAAATTTTATTATTATTATTAGTTTTTAATATGGCCAACTCAATTGTTGTAACCGTTCAAGGTAAAAATTCAACAAGATGTGTATGTCCAGATACCGCTGTATTGATGGATATTTTGTATATGATAGATAGGCCTAGATATTTGAAAACTCCAGTCAAAAGATTATCTGAAAGAATGAGTAATTTAGAATTCCGATTTGAACATACATATGAGACTTTAAAAAGAGCTAAAAACGAATTATATGATGATATTATATATCTAAATAAGACCATTGGTACTATCAAAAATGAATTAAGAAAATCAATATTAGAATTGAAAGAAAATCATAAACTTAATGAAAAAATGATGAATCAAGTTCAATATAGTATAAAATTTTATTCTAATAAAACAACTGATCAGTTCAATCGTATAATGAAATTACAACAACACCCAGTTAACAGTGGCGGCAACAGCTTGAAAGAAGTTAACAGTGCCAACAAATCATCATTGCCATTTCCATTATATATTTTTACATATTTTCTTAGTATTACATGATTCTGATTGGCCGAATATAGTATAAATAAGCTTACACTTTCATATATTTTTATAAAATGCCAGAAACTAAATTTTTTATAACTTTGTTGAATGAGCTGGTCTCTAATAATAGAGAAGAAGATGAAATCATTAAAAACATGAAATTTATGGTAAACCGTACCGAGAAAATCGTTGAAGACATCCCATTCGATTATGAAAAAATTCTCAATTTGCCACCATTGGAGAGAAAGAAGGCATTCCAATCAATATTTAGTTACATGTTCGATGAAAATAATAAATGGATGCGAATAATAGTAGGATTAATGTATATGAAACACATGATATTAAAATCTGGATCCGACTATGAAAATTATTTCCAATGGTCTATAGAGGTATATTACTTTATATTGTTATTAATTTATTATTATTTAGGTGATAGAAACAAAAATTGATCCGTGGGTAGAATCAAACGGTGGATGGACAGCTATTATTCAAGTTGCCGCAGAAGCCAAACGCTCTGATATTTATATCGAGAATTGCAAATTTTTATTAAAACTATTCACTGTAGTATCTGTTTTATATTTATGTAACAAGGTTTATCATAGATTTTAATAAATATTTCTTTGTTATTTTTATTAATAAAAACTATATTTTAAAGATTTATTGATCATTACATGTACATTCTTCATCACCACAAGATTCTATCATAATATTTTCTATAACATGATCAATACAATTCTTAAATTCGGTAGGCTCATCTTTTTCGGTATCTTCTTCAACATTAATAATTTCTTCAGAATCATTAATAATTTCAGTATCTCCATCATTAACAATTTCATCACTCTGACATCCAGAATCACTCTGACATTCAGATTCGCAATCCGATTCTTTACTCAATGCTTCAACTAGAGTCAACATATCTCTAATTTTTACACCGGTTATTTCTTCAAGTTTATCAAACAAAAAGTTTATTAAATATTCTAAACCAAAATTAATTAATTATTTATATTTTATATTTTACCTTTTTCAGACATCATTTTAACACTATTTTAAAACTACTTATAATTTTGTTTATAGAATAACAAAGAAACATTAATACATTTATTAAACACTATACATTAAAATAACTGTGAAAGTCTAGCAGTAACAATTTTCCAGATTGGAGAAAGCACATCGTTTTGATCTGCTTTATATCCTTGGATTGTTATTGTTATATACCAGTTTTCCTGTTCTTTGAATCCTATTTCTGTAAATGCATCATAATATCTGGTATATTGACTCGTGAAGAAAGCATTTTCATTGCATTTTAAATTGGAATTGATCTTTTTGAATGTATTATCAATATCCTTGATATCTAACATTGAGAGAGTACCGGCAAGAGATTGAAATTGCGTTTTATTGAGTTTGACTGGATTTGCCAATTGCATATTGATAGGCTCCTTTAAAAAATACATTTTATAATTGTGGAACATCTGAACTGGTTGGACACTTATTTTCTTGGTCATGTTTGATTTATGATCTTTATAATGTGGTGACGCACTTTTATACCCTGACAGATACTGATTAACCAATCAGAATCATGCATGATCACAAAGACAATGCATGATAAGTGCATGATAAGTGCAAGACAAGTGCGTAACTGGAAAACTGTATGTGAATTAACTCGTGGATTTTGTATATGATTTTACGCATTCATCTATATAAAATGTATTATTAACATCACGTGTTTTATTATTATTATTATTATTTTTATTATTATTATTATTATTATTAATATTATTATTATTACTATACAAATAAAATTACTATTATTACTATTATTATTACTATACAAATAAAATTACTATTATTATTATTATTATTAATATTATTACTATTATTATTACTATACAAATAAAATTACTATTATTACTATTATTACCAAAACTAACAAAAATAAAACTATTACTATTATTAATATTATTACCAAAACAATAAAACTATTACTATCAACACTAAAACAAAACAACAAAAATAAAATACAAAAACATTTATTACCAACAATAAAACTACCAAAACAATCAAAATAAAATACATTTATTGTCGTAAAAGTTGCATTTTTTGAAAATTTCGTATGGAATTTGTCAGATTCCATTCGACATAGCGCTGATATCGGAAATCACAGCAGCTACACCCCAGAATGCATGGGTATTCAGTTTCCATCTCCTTGACCGTTCGGTTTATTTCATTGTCCCAAAGGGCTTGTTTAATCAGATTTGAAATATCGATTCGTGTTTCATTATATATCAACTGTTGATGCATTGAAGGTTCTTGATTCTTCAAAATCTCCTTTATTTGAGGATAGTAATAAATAATACGCTCGATTAGCATTGGAGCATATTTGTCTAAATAAAATATAAAAATGAAATAAAAATGATAAATTTACCGTATTCAGCGATATTTTTCTTTGGCATAGCATACATAATATTTTCCATTTTAAAAATGAAATAAAATGAATAAGCAATTTGTTTTAATCAATCATTAGCCAATCAGATATCAACCAATCCGGTGATTTCATTTTGTATGTCACAAACAATATTTTTGTACTCTAGATTTCGCACCCCTAATATGACTATTTTGCCGCTAGCAAACACGTTAACACACATTGGGTTGTATTTTAAAAGCCTCAATGCAGGAAATAATTCCGGCTCGAACATACAAAGACATTTTGTTGACATGTTGTATAGATTGATAGATTGTCCTATATCCATGGTAACTGTAATTGACTGTATTTTAAGATCCTTTATTCTATATTGTAGTTTATTGACATCTAAAGGTTTCTTACATCCCATGATTCTGCATTTGCCGGATTTGAAAAATATTATAGGGTATTTTCCACTCCTATCTACAATTTGCTGGGGTTTACCATTTGGAAACGTCATTTTTGATACATCGAAAGTTCCTTTATAATTTATATTTGATAACATAATTAAACAATAAAGAAATATTAAGCTATATATATAATTTTTAGGAAGAGTTCATTAAATCATATAATATAAACAAAAACCTATAATTATACAAATTAATAATGGAATTAAGAAATGATGCGGTATATCAAATCGTTGGCCCAAGTGGTAGTGGTAAAACTATGTTTGTGTGTAAATTACTGAAATCTAATTTATTTCAAACAAAATTCAACAAGATTTATTGGCATAAGGGTGCAGATGAAGAACATGGATTAACTCAGGATAATTTCTGTAAATTGAAAAACATGAAAATAGTAAAGGGTTTCGATAAAAACTGGTCAAGTCGATTAAGGAAAGGTGATGTCATCATTATTGATGATTTGTATCAGGAAGCTAATAAAGAAAAGGATTTTAATAATTTATTCACAAAAATCAGTAGACACGTTGGTGTTACTGTGATCTTTATTACTCAAAATCTATTTCATCAGGGTGGCGCCCATCGAACAAGGAATTTAAATGTTCAATATTTAGTTATTTTCAAGAATCCTAGAGATGCAACAGTTATTGATTTTCTTGCTCGACAGGCATACCCTAATAATCGTAATTTTCTCATCAGTGCATTTCAAGATGCTACAAAATCACCACATGGATATATATTTCTTGATTTCACACAACAATGCAATGACGATTTACGGGTAAAAACCGATATTTTCAATAAAGAAGGTGCCATGGTATATAAACAAAGCTGAAAACTTTAACATGTAAAAATGTTTATGAAATCCAGGCTTAAAAATATCCGAAAACTTAGACAAAGTATTAAAAAGACTATAAATAAAGTTCCACCAAAAACCAGTTATACACCATCTAAAAAACTAATAACCGAGAATTACCCTGCAATGAATCTAATTTCGAAAAACATTATTAAAAAGAGTAAGAAAACAGATAAAATTGTAAAAAATCATAGGAGTTTCCCATATTTTAATGCATTGTTAAAGGCTTCGAGTATGAAAAGAATGTCTATTTTACAATCTTTTCCAACTTTTGTTGTCGATGATTTACTCAAAATTCTATTAAAAGTAGTCAGAGGTAAAATTAAAATCAGTAATTCTAAAAAACTAGTATTGAATAAACATCGTAAGCCTTTGTTATCACTAGTAAATAATAAAAATCGTAAGCAAATGAGAAAAATCATATATAAACAACAAGGTGGTTTTATCGGAGCAATGTTACCATTAGCATTATCATTATTATCACAATAAACGATGGGGCAATCATTACCTAATGTTAAATTAAAATTTAAATCATCTTGTTGTAATGGAGAAGATTTGGACGAACCCAGAAGACGAGGCAGGTTTCGGTGGAGTGGCAAAGTTAAAGAAAAGAGTCCCAAAGTCGAAAAAGGAAACGCAAAAGTGGTTGTCAGATCAGCTTGCGTACAGTTTAAACAAACCAATGCGGAAAAGATTTCCAACGAGAGCTTATAAGACATTCGGTATTAATGATTTATGGCAAATGGATTTGATGGAGATGATACCGTATTCGAAGATTAACAAGGGTTATAAATATATTTTAACGTGTATTGATGTTTCAGTCGTTTTGCTCGCGGTGTACCAACAAAGACAAAATCTGCAGAGGAAATATCTAAAGCAATTAACTCAATGTTTAAAAATGAGCATCCAGACAATTTGCAAACCGATTTAGGTATTATTATTATTATTATTATTATTATTATTATTATTATTATTATAATTATTAATATTATTATTATTATTATTATTATTATTATTATAGGCAAGGAGTTTTACAATAGTAAAGTTAAGCAAATCCTGGATCGTCTGAAAATAAATCATTATTCTGTACATTCTCAATACAAAGCCGCTCATGTTGAAAGATTTAACCGGACATTGAGGGATAGATTGAAGAAATATTTCGTGCATCAAGGTAATAAAATATGGATAAATGTATTACCGAAAATACTTGTTAGTTATAATAATTCATCACATCGAGGTCTGAATGGTTTGAGACCCGTAGATATCAGCTCGAAAACATTAGCTAAATCAGTACGATCTAAAACAGTTGCTATTACAAAACCAAAATATAAAGTTGGTGATTACGTTAGAATTAGTAAAATATCTGCTTCACCTTTCATCAAAAATTTCGATAGTAATTGGAGTGATGAGGTATTTCAAATTACTAAAATTAATACTAAACAGAGTCCTGTAATGTATGTTATTAAAGATAGTGATAACAATTTAATACAAGGGAAATTCTATGAACAGGAATTACAAGTTATTTCCAAACCTACAGTGTTCAGAATTCAGAAAATATTGAAAACTAAAATGGTGGGTAAGGATAAACAATACTATGTCAAATGGCATGGATATCAAAAACCCTCATGGATATCATCAAAAGACCTAGTAAAATGAGTTTCTATACAATTTTACCGAGTAATAGTTGCCCACTAATCCATCCGGAAAATCAAGCAAGTAAATTTATGGTTGATCTTCAAAATCCCATTTATTTACATGGAAATTGGGAAGTTGCTTTGCAAGACTTTACATTTGTGTACAATACATTCCCATTTTATAGTCATTGTAAAATCGGTTACAAGAAACGTGTACCCAAAACCTGTAGTGGTATTTTCTCAATCAATAATTTTGAACGATATTGTCATATTCCGAATCAGATTTTAGATGAAAATTGTGGCATGTTTTTCAAAGATGGATTGAATGTTAGTTGTGATTATAGTCCATTTACAATAAAGTTTGAAAGTATTGAGGATGCCAAGCGAATGGGTTGTGATAAGCTTAGCATTGTTGTTCCTGGTACTGAATACCTAATACGTTTCAAAACATTTGATGAAAAAAGTGTAACAATCGAAAACATCAAAATATCACTATCATATATTAATGAAGTTGAAGAGACATTTACATTTACTAATGATTTATATATTGAAACACTTGAAGAATTACATAAATATATTTCATTCAATTGTTTACATATATTTAAAACTATTGAATTTGTTAAAGATGGATTATGTAAATTCAGTCTGAATAATAACATTTGTGAAATTACATTTGATAAAAATTTGGCTAATACATTGGGATTAGATAAGCAAACATATAGGACAAGTGCTTTTGGTGTACGCAAACCAAAAATAATAAAACTTCATAGGCAAATGTTCATATATACTAACATCATCGATCCTATAATTGTTGGTGATTCTTTGGTTCCTCTTTTGAAATCTGTTTGGGTTGATAAACATGACCAGGATGAAGTTGTCAATATAAATATCGATAATCCCATGTACTTACCGGTATCAACATCATGTATAAACAATATAGAAATAAATATTCGTGATGATAGCGGTAAATTTATTGAATTTAGTAAAGATACAAAAACTCATTTGACATTACATTTTCGTAAATTAGATGGCCAATAACGATATTATTAGTATGTATAGTGGTAGCCAAAGTGGTGGCGAATTACCATATTTTATTGGTAAACAGTATGGATCAGGTTGGTTGAGAACAATTGGTAGATTTGCACTTCCTATTCTTAAACGCCTTGGTAGTTTTGGTATGAAAACTGCTAAAGATGTGATAATGAATGAGCAGAAAATATTGCCATCTCTGAAATCAAATGCATTATCCGAGTTAGGGAAAGTTCTACCTAGTGTTGCAGGTATGTTTCAAAAACAGGAACCAGCACCGGCTCAAAAACGTAAAAGACATCATAAACATATAAACAAACGAATGAAAGGACATGGAACTATATTTCAAAAATGATTTGTGGTAAATCTGAATTGTGCTTATTTGATAGACCGTCTCCCCAAGCAGTAATTGAAATGGGGGCATTTGAAGAGGTATTCCCGATGAATTCTATTATGGATAGTAGAACCGATATTGAATTTTATATTAATGGTTCCCAAACTGAATATTTAGATTTGAATGATACATTGTTAACTGTTCAGATCAAAGTTGTAGATAAAGATAGAAAACCGTTGGGTGAACCTAGTGATGTAATACCAAACAATTTCTTGTTTCATACACTTTTTAAAGATGCAGTTCTCGGATTTAATAATATCAAGATTGAGGGTGGTAACAGTACATATATTCACAAAGCTCTAATAGAAACTATTATAAATTACAATAGTGATACTAAAAATACATGTTTAACTCCTATGGGTTATGGTAGTGATGATGATAGGAAAAAGTGGATTAAAGGATCGAAATTATTTACCATGTGCTCATCATTACAACTCGATTTTATGGATCAACCGAAATATTTACTCCCAGGTGTTAATGTACATATTAGATTGAAAAGATCTGATTCGGCATTATCACTAACAAGTGCCACCACAACACCAATTCTTCAATTAGTTGATGCAAAATTATTGGTAAGAAGAGTTCGTGTTGAGCCTTCTGTATTAGCCGGTCATCAATTGGGGCTTAATTCTAAGCATGCAATATATCCATTGAAAACAAAGGAAATTGTTCAATTTGCTATTGCTAAGGGTTCAGCTTCTTTCTATAAGGAACAAATATTTGGAGATAGAAGAATGCCCAACTTTATATTGGTAACATTTCAAAGTGAATCTCAATATAATGGATCATACTTAACATCGAGCTCAATTTTCAAAAACTTTGGTGTAACATCGCTAACTTTATCGAAAAATAGTGATTATAGAGAAACATATACTCAAGATTTCGAAAATGATAATTATTGTGCTACATATATGCAGAGTATAGTTAGAAATATGGGTTATTTGGATAAAAACCTTAATTGTGGTATAACTCTTGAAGATTTTAAAAGCAAATATCCATTCTTCACATTTGTTTTGGCACCCGATTTCGATTTAAATCAGAGTCAATTACCTCAAAATGGTAATTTACGATTAGATATAAAGTTTGCTAAAGCTACAACTGAACCGGTACATGTTGTAATATATGGAGTATTTGAAAATGAGGTTCAAATAACTGCAAACAGAACAGTGTTGGTTTGAAAATGTTGGTATAAATGTATAGATAATTTATGATAGTTTGTCATGGAGTAAGTTTTTAAATGTATTATTAATATTATTGATGTAGTTCTGTTCAGGTTTATCGAATTGGAAAACAAATACTAGGACATGAATTTTTAGGGGTTTTTCCTCTTGATAAAATTCCATATTTACGTAATAATCAAGCCATAATCGTCAATACTCAATCATCTCATCTCGGTGGAGAACATTGGTTAGCAATATATATGAAGCCTAGCAAGATATTTGTATTTGATCCTATGGGTTTCTATTATCCGGCTTTAATGGTTTCGAAACTGCAAACAATGGGTAAACCTATTGTCTATAATAAAACTATGTATCAAAAACCATGGACCTTAACATGTGGTCAACATTGTTTAGCTTGGTTATTATCCAAGAGATTTGATGATTAATAAATGTATTAATGTTTATTGTTGTGTTTTACCTATTATTATTATTTTTATTATTCTTTTTATAAATATTATTATTTTTATTATTCTATTATTACTTATTATTATTATTTTTATAAATATTATTATTATAATAATAATTATTATTATTATTATAATTATTATTATTATTATTTTATTATTATTATTAATATTTTTATATTATTATTATTAATATTATTTTTATTATTAATATTTTTATATTATTATTATTAATATTATTATTATTATTAATCTTTTTATATTATTATTATTAATATTATTATTATTATTAATCTTTTTATATTAATATTATTTTTATTATTATTATTATAAATATTATTATGTGTTTAATTAAAGATAATGCATCATCACAAAGACAGTGCATGATAAGTGCGTGATCACAAAGACAGTGCAAGATAAGTGCGTGATCATCACATGATAAGTGCATGCATACACAAAATTGAATAAAGAAAACACATGCAAACAAAAGTATGTATGTGATTTACAAAGAAAACACATACAAACAAAAGTATGTATGTGATTTTACAAAGAACGCATGCAGTCACAGTGTAGACTGCATGTGTTTTACAAAGAAAACATGTCTAAAAATCTCTCACCTATATGTGTGTATTGCTTAAATGTGATTGGCTAAATCTTGAAAATATTATTCTCTTTATAAACATTGACAAATGTAGAATTTGTCACAATTATTTCAAAATTTTACTCGCGGGATTTCAAAAATTTTAAAATGGAGAACTCAAGAATTTTACGTCAATTGTTGGTCGATGAAAATGGTAAGGATTTTTAATTTATTTTTAATTTTATTATTATTATATTTTTCTAGATTGGTATACTTTAACAGAAATACAAGATCAGTTAGATCGTCAAAATGATGTTATAATTATCGAAGATGATGGTAAATTTTAATTTTATATATGTTTTATTTATAAATTATTTTAGAAGTTATTTTAATCGAAGATACAATTGTTATCAGCGATAGCGAAGAGGGTATTATCGAAGATGGTAAATTTTAATTTTATATATGTTTTATTTATAAATTATTTTAGAAGTTATTTTAATCGAAGATACAATTGTTATCAGCGATAGCGAAGAGGATATTATCGAAGATGGTAAATTTTAATTTAATTTTATTATATATTTAAAAAAACATTTTAGTTGATTTGGATGCAGATGACAATAATTATGCCACCGTTTTTGGAGATGCCCCCATTTCTGGGGATGACAATAATTATGCCACCGTTTTTGGAGATGCCCCCATTTCTGGGGATGACAATAATTATGCCACCGTTTTTGGAGATACCCTCGTTACTGGGGAAGATATGGAGGACCTCTCTTCTATAGAGGATGATGATTCGTCGGAATCAGGAGATAAATGTTAGTTTTTTATTTATTTTTATTTATCGAAATTAAGTTAATGATATTTGAAGTATTATTAAAATATTACATCAAATATCAATAATTTATAATAATTTATAATAAATTTATAATAAGAATCTATTTATTTCAAAAGTTTTATGATAAATATATTTTTAAATTGATGAAATTTAAAGTATTATTTTAATAATACTTCAAATATCATTAATTTATAATATATTTTAAAAAAGTATTATTACTGAAACATATATTAACATAATAAATTATAAACAAATATAGTTGAACAAATAGTTTTTTGAATTATATAGGCATTTTTATTATAGATCTTACGTAATTGAATTATATAGGAATTATTTTAATAGATATTTTATTTAATAGTTTGCAGTGAGCATGCAAATATTATTGTATTTAAGGTTTTATTTATTAGAATTATTTAATAGTTTGCAGTGAGCATGCAAATATTATTGTATTTAAGGTTTTATATATTAGAATTATTAAATAGTTTGCAGTGAGCATGCAAATATTATTGTATATAGGTTTATTTGTTAGAATTATTAGATATTTTATATCATAGTTATTTTATATAGGTTTATTTGTTAGAATTATTAGATATTTTATATCATAGTTATTTTATATAGGTTTTTAATTTAATATTTTTATTAGGCACTTTTTATCCAAGATATTGCATCTCATCATTGCAACATAATGAAAGTTGCCATGAAGAAATGAAAAAATATTACCGCCATAGATTTAATGGCATCAACTTTTTTATCTGCGCCATATGCAAAACATCCCAGAACATTAAATATAAAGAATTTTATAGGGAACATGGGGTTCATTTAAATTCTTTCAAGTCGAGTAAAATAAATATGTTTAAGAAAATTAATAAAAATAACGTCGATATTTTGAATATACTACAAAATAAAAAAACATCAAATAAAAAGAATAAAAGACCTGCTGCACCTATTAAAATTAATATCCCAAATAAAATAATTAAAAAAGAAGTCATCGAAATCAGTGATGAGAAAATTACGATTATTAGGGTATGCCTGTCGAGCAAGAAAATCAATAACTGTTGCATCTCTAGGATTCTTGAAAATAACTAAATATTGAACATTTAAATTCCTTGTTCGATGGGCGCCACCCTGATGAAATAGATTTTGAGTAATAAAGATCACAGTAACACCAACGTGTCTACTGATTTTTGTGAATAAATTATTAAAATCCTTTTCTTTATTAGCTTCCTGATACAAATCATCAATAATGATGACATCACCTTTCCTTAATCGACTTGACCAGTTTTTATCGAAACCCTTTACTATTTTCATGTTTTTCAATTTACAGAAATTATCCTGAGTTAATCCATGTTCTTCATCTGCACCCTTATGCCAATAAATCTTGTTGAATTTTGTTTGAAATAAATTAGATTTCAGTAATTTACACACAAACATAGTTTTACCACTACCACTTGGGCCAACGATTTGATATACCGCATCATTTCTTAATTCCATTATTAATTTGTATAATTATTGGTTTTTGTTTATATTATATGATTTAATGAACTCTTCCTAAAAATTATATATATAGCTTAATATTTCTTTATTGTTTAATTATGTTATCAAATATAAATTATAAAGGAACTTTCGATGTATCAAAAATGACGTTTCCAAATGGTAAACCCCAGCAAATTGTAGATAGGAGTGGAAAATACCCTATAATAAATAATCCGGCAAATGCAGAATCATGGGATGTAAGAAACCTTTAGATGTCAATAAACTACAATATAGAATAAAGGATCTTAAAATACAGTCAATTACAGTTACCATGGATATAGGACAATCTATCAATCTATACAACATGTCAACAAAATGTCTTTGTATGTTCGAGCCGGAATTATTTCCTGCATTGAGGCTTTTAAAATACAACCCAATGTGTGTTAACGTGTTTGCTAGCGGCAAAATAGTCATATTAGGGGTGCGAAATCTAGAGTACAAAAATATTGTTTGTGACATACAAAATGAAATCACCGGATTGGTTGATATCTGATTGGCTAATGATTGATTAAAACAAATTGCTTATTCATTTTATTTCATTTTTAAAATGGAAAATATTATGTATGCTATGCCAAAGAAAAATATCGCTGAATACGGTAAATTTATCATTTTTATTTCATTTTTATATTTTATTTAGACAAATATGCTCCAATGCTAATCGAGCGTATTATTTATTACTATCCTCAAATAAAGGAGATTTTGAAGAATCAAGAACCTTCAATGCATCAACAGTTGATATATAATGAAACACGAATCGATATTTCAAATCTGATTAAACAAGCCCTTTGGGACAATGAAATAAACCGAACGGTCAAGGAGATGGAAACTGAATACCCATGCATTCTGGGGTGTAGCTGCTGTGATTTCCGATATCAGCGCTATGTCGAATGGAATCTGACAAATTCCATACGAAATTTTCAAAAAATGCAACTTTTACGACAATAAATGTATTTTATTTTGATTGTTTTGGTAGTTTTATTGTTGGTAATAAATGTTTTTGTATTTTATTTTTGTTGTTTTGTTTTAGTGTTGATAGTAATAGTTTTATTGTTTTGGTAATAATATTAATAATAGTAATAGTTTTATTTTTGTTAGTTTTGGTAATAATAGTAATAATAGTAATTTTATTTGTATAGTAATAATAATAGTAATAATATTAATAATAATAATAATAATAGTAATTTTATTTGTATAGTAATAATAATAGTAATAATAGTAATTTTATTTGTATAGTAATAATAATAATATTAATAATAATAATAATAATAATAAAAATAATAATAATAATAATAAAACACGTGATGTTAATAATACATTTTATATAGATGAATGCGTAAAATCATATACAAAATCCACGAGTTAATTCACATACAGTTTTCCAGTTACGCACTTGTCTTGCACTTATCATGCACTTATCATGCATTGTCTTTGTGATCATGCATGATTCTGATTGGTTAATCAGTATCTGTCAGGGTATAAAAGTGCGTCACCACATTATAAAGATCATAAATCAAACATGACCAAGAAAATAAGTGTCCAACCAGTTCAGATGTTCCACAATTATAAAATGTATTTTTTAAAGGAGCCTATCAATATGCAATTGGCAAATCCAGTCAAACTCAATAAAACGCAATTTCAATCTCTTGCTGGTACTCTCTCAATGTTAGATATCAAGGATATTGATAATACATTCAAAAAGATCAATTCCAATTTAAAATGCAATGAAAATGCTTTCTTCACGAGTCAATATACCAGATATTATGATGCATTTACAGAAATAGGATTCAAAGAACAGGAAAACTGGTATATAACAATAACAATCCAAGGATATAAAGCAGATCAAAACGATGTGCTTTCTCCAATCTGGAAAATTGTTACTGCTAGACTTTCACAGTTATTTTAATGTATAGTGTTTAATAAATGTATTAATGTTTCTTTGTTATTCTATAAACAAAATTATAAGTAGTTTTAAAATAGTGTTAAAATGATGTCTGAAAAAGGTAAAATATAAAATATAAATAATTAATTAATTTTGGTTTAGAATATTTAATAAACTTTTTGTTTGATAAACTTGAAGAAATAACCGGTGTAAAAATTAGAGATATGTTGACTCTAGTTGAAGCATTGAGTAAAGAATCGGATTGCGAATCTGAATGTCAGAGTGATTCTGGATGTCAGAGTGATGAAATTGTTAATGATGGAGATACTGAAATTATTAATGATTCTGAAGAAATTATTAATGTTGAAGAAGATACCGAAAAAGATGAGCCTACCGAATTTAAGAATTGTATTGATCATGTTATAGAAAATATTATGATAGAATCTTGTGGTGATGAAGAATGTACATGTAATGATCAATAAATCTTTAAAATATAGTTTTTATTAATAAAAATAACAAAGAAATATTTATTAAAATCTATGATAAACCTTGTTACATAAATATAAAACAGATACTACAGTGAATAGTTTTAATAAAAATTTGCAATTCTCGATATAAATATCAGAGCGTTTGGCTTCTGCGGCAACTTGAATAATAGCTGTCCATCCACCGTTTGATTCTACCCACGGATCAATTTTTGTTTCTATCACCTAAATAATAATAAATTAATAACAATATAAAGTAATATACCTCTATAGACCATTGGAAATAATTTTCATAGTCGGATCCAGATTTTAATATCATGTGTTTCATATACATTAATCCTACTATTATTCGCATCCATTTATTATTTTCATCGAACATGTAACTAAATATTGATTGGAATGCCTTCTTTCTCTCCAATGGTGGCAAATTGAGAATTTTTTCATAATCGAATGGGATGTCTTCAACGATTTTCTCGGTACGGTTTACCATAAATTTCATGTTTTTAATGATTTCATCTTCTTCTCTATTATTAGAGACCAGCTCATTCAACAAAGTTATAAAAAATTTAGTTTCTGGCATTTTATAAAAATATATGAAAGTGTAAGCTTATTTATACTATATTCGGCCAATCAGAATCATGTAATACTAAGAAAATATGTAAAAATATATAATGGAAATGGCAATGATGATTTGTTGGCACTGTTAACTTCTTTCAAGCTGTTGCCGCCACTGTTAACTGGGTGTTGTTGTAATTTCATTATACGATTGAACTGATCAGTTGTTTTATTAGAATAAAATTTTATACTATATTGAACTTGATTCATCATTTTTTCATTAAGTTTATGATTTTCTTTCAATTCTAATATTGATTTTCTTAATTCATTTTTGATAGTACCAATGGTCTTATTTAGATATATAATATCATCATATAATTCGTTTTTAGCTCTTTTTAAAGTCTCATATGTATGTTCAAATCGGAATTCTAAATTACTCATTCTTTCAGATAATCTTTTGACTGGAGTTTTCAAATATCTAGGCCTATCTATCATATACAAAATATCCATCAATACAGCGGTATCTGGACATACACATCTTGTTGAATTTTTACCTTGAACGGTTACAACAATTGAGTTGGCCATATTAAAAACTAATAATAATAATAAAATTTCTTTAATCATTTTTAAATCTATATAAATTAATATTTATTGTTTATAGCTAAAGATGTGTGTGTGTGTCTCTAAATTAGTATAAAAGTAATTGTTATTTCATTTTTTATCATTAAAATGGTTGTACCGAGCGCAGTTCAAGCTATGAATGAAATTAAACATTACGGTAATTTATTATTAATATTATTATTATTACTTGTTTTTAGATGATTATTTTAAAGTTATTAAAGAACGTCTGGAATTCTATTATCCAGAAATACATGGAATCATGGATAAGCCTGCATCAATAATTCCAGACTTGATATTCAATCATACATCAATATGGATATTTACTGTAATAGATGAGTTCCTATGGGATATCGAACAAAACAATTTGTCAAAAGATATGGAACCCGAATACCCTTGTGGTGATGGATGTCATTGCTGCGCCGCCCGATATCGGAAGTATGTGGAATGGGCTTTGAATAAAGCTCTTAGACAATACTACTATAGTAGAATTGTCTCTTTATAATAAATTTGTTGTATTTGTCTCGGTTTTCAATATATAATAATAATAATAGTAATAATAATAAAAATAATAATAAAATAAATTTACAAAATATATACTACTTATTTTTATAAGTAGTAAATTTAAATTAAAAAATGTTTAAAAATAATATGACCTTGACCTACTTTTGAATGACCTTGACCTACTTTTGAATGACCTTGAAAATTTTTGATGAGTCATCCAATGACCTTGACCTACTTTTGATTGACCTTGACCTACTTTTGAATGACCTTGAAAAAATATGATGAGTCATCCAATGACCTTGAATGAGTCATGGTCTTTGTTTAAATGACCTTGAAAAAATATGATGAGTCATCCAATGACCTTGAATGAGTCATGGTCTTTGTTTAAATGACCTTGAAAAAATATGATGAGTCATCCAATGACCTTGAATGAGTCATGGTCTTTGTTTAAATGACCTTGAAAAAATATGATGAGTCATCCAATGACCTTGAATGAGTCATGGTCTTTGTTTAAATGACCTTGAAAAAATATGATGAGTCATCCAATGACCTTGAATGAGTCATGGTCTTTGTTTAAATGACCTTGAAAAAATATGATGAGTCATCCAATGACCTTGAATGAGTCATGGTCTTTGTTTAAATGACCTTGAAAAAATATGATGAGTCATCCAATGACCTTGAATGAGTCATGGTCTTTGTTTAAATGACCTTGAAAAAATATGATGAGTCATCCAATGACCTTGAATGAGTCATGGTCTTTGTTTAAATGACCTTGAAAAAATATGATGAGTCATCCAATGACCTTGAATGAGTCATGGTCTTTGTTTAAATGACCTTGAAAAATATGATGAGTCATCCAATGACCTTGAATGAGTCATGGTCTTTGTTTAAATGACCTTGAAAAAATATGATGAGTCATCCAATGACCTTGAATGAGTCATGGTCTTTGTTTAAATGACCTTGAAAAAATATGATGAGTCATCCAATGACCTTGAATGAGTCATGGTCTTTGTTTAAATGACCTTGAAAAAATATGATGAGTCATCCAATGACCTTGAATGAGTCATGGTCTTTGTTTAAATGACCTTGAAAAAATATGATGAGTCATCCAATGACCTTGAATGAGTCATGGTCTTTGTCTTTTGGACTTAGAAAAATTTTCTCTCAGCCGGGGGGGGGGAGGGGGTACTGTGCTGGATGTGACATGTGCTGGATGTGACACATCCCACTACTGATGACGATGAAAAACATATACAGAAGTTCATTTAGACGAAATAAATCAAAACCGACTATAGGGTGAACTATAAACAAAATGCAACTCACTAGTTTACATAAATTTAAGTTAGAAAAAATTGTGAATTTTAGCAGATATCTTTAATTAGCATCTCACGACTGACCACAAGCAACCATATCTGATAAAGATCAGCTTAAAGTAAGATTTAGAATGCATGTTCGTTCAGACATATTCAGATTTCGATTATAATTATTTTTGTTATTATAAATAAATTTTGGGTATTGTTACCATAAATGACCGAAATAAATGTTGAATTTAAAAATTTGTATTTATCTTGAAACGGGGGTCGCCATACGAGCTATATAAATTGAACCCATTTTTCCCAAACCACCTTCATCAGTTTCTTAAAATTCCTAGTGTTGGGCCAGAACGTAAACGGCCTTCAAAATGTTTAAATGGATCAGAAACACACACGCAAACACAACACGCAATTTAAATAAAACCCCAAAACACCAATTAAACCATATAAAATCTGAGAAATAAAAGAATTAAATATAAATTAAGAAACATAAAAATAAAATAAAATATTAACAAAATGCACCAAGATCCGCACGATATCTACACAAACACAACAAGAAAACACAACAAATTCGACGAAATTGGAAAAATCAATTAAAGTTCATTAAAGTGAAATTTAAATCGAGAAATTTGAATTAGTAATAATTCAAATAAAATTCTAAATAAGAAATTATAAAAATAAATCGAAAAATAATAAAAATAAAATATAGAATTTGCTAGAAAACAACAAGGTCGAATTTTGTTTTACTACATCAAATTTTACACACCAAAAATTTAGGTATATATACTGATCCATTTTCACATTAAAGTTAACCATTTTTCGAAAACCAGTTTTAAACCAGTTTTAAACCATTTTTAAGACTAAAAACTATTTTTGAAATTACTCCGTGTTTTCAAATTATTTGAATCTTTTAAATCTATTTTCAGAATTTTAGGTGAGAATCATTGATTTTGGAACCCTCTTTCCACGCCCCGTGTCTTGCATCTCTGTAGAGCTCTGCTCGGACGTCGGCGTGGGAAGAGAGGCATTTGGTTTATTATGTAAATGTATGCTAAATGTTTATGAATTGGAAGGGTAACTTGTTATATTTTTCTTATAATTAATAAACCTTATTATGTATAATTTGTTTCATATATATTTATAAATTGTTAATTAAAATATGTCGAAATTTTTCCGGCCCACAGCCGACACATCACGCAAGAAAGCAAAATATACACAGTGCAGATGCATGTAAGAGCGTGGACAATCGCCAATGATATGCACCCGTGAAGACTCAGCGTGCGCAACGCAGCGGTCGTAACGTAAATATTTATCCCTATAGCTGAAGCGAGAAATAAGGAAGAAGTCTCTGGCTGCTTCCTCGTTTCTCAATTCAGAAAAATCGACCTAAAATCACATCACACACGGCTTAAACTTATCACACCGAGTAGTCCAGTGGGCACTCAATAAATATAATGTAAACACAAATGCGCCTAGGATCTATTAAAGGGAAAAGGTACGGGGATAAACTAAACTAAAATCGTTGATAGAGTTAACCTGAATTAATAATTTGAATTAATCATTGATGTATTAAATTGAAGTCATTTTCGAAACAATTATCATAAACTTAAATTATGGATTAATTAGAAATAAATTAAATTATGGATTTTAGAACATTAGAGTAACTATCTCATAGTGTAAATTAGATTAAATTGCGGATAAAATTTGAAATCAGTTACGAATAAATTTCGATTAAATTAAATAATATGGTAAAGGTATACTAATGAATATATCATTCGGTGATTGAACTAATATTAGAGAATAATTTAAAATTAAAATGCCTATATTGTAAGCAACTCAGTGAGTCCCGTAAACTGATTTTACCTATCAAGTTAAAAAGTTTTCAGTAAAAGTAAATATTTTCTTAATTCAATTGGATTTAAATAAATTGATGGTTAAAGAATTTATGTGACTCACGGTTTTAAATCAAGTCCTTGAGAAAATTAATGCTGCTTGCGTAGTAATAAAATAAGCCTAGATAAAACTCTCACAACTCTGGTGTAAAAGGAAAGTAAATCTTAGAGTTAATAAGTCAAACGTTGGAATTAGTTTATCAAAATTAATTAACCTATCTATTGATTTAACCTAAGTTAACGATAAAGAAAATCTCTAAGGTAATTAGCAAGGAAAACTCAGGATGACCGATCGGAAAATTTGATCTAATAAATTTCGAGAAAATTAAACCAATTTTTCACTGAATAATAAAGTAATCTACCAATAAGAATCCAAATAGATTAGGGGAAAGTAAGAGAAATTCACGTTTTAAACTAAGATGTTGGCTGAATTAATGAAATGCTCCGTTAGTCAGACGTTTAGTAGTTTAAGTTAAAGAATTAAAACAATGAAATCTGTATTTTACTTCTAATCGAAACAATTATAATACCTTTAAAATCTTCACATAAATAAGATGCAAATATCACCAAACCCAAACGTCGATAAATTCCAGCATAAAATGATCCAATAAAAATGAAAAGTTTTTTCAAAATCGATATAAAAACGGGAGAACATTTATTGCATTGAACTAAAGAGAAATTTTTTCCAACCATTAAATCGACTGACTAACACAATACTATAGTTTTATAATTCCGTAATTTCATTCTAGCCAACCCTCAACATGAATTCCAACGGTTAATTTTCCCGATACAATTTAATTTATGAATAACATCGAGAACCATCAACGATTGACCACACCCGAAAATTTGTCGTAAGCAGCCAGCATAGTTCCTCAAAACCATGGACAATTAAATTAATTAGTAAGAAAATAAAAACAGATTACCTAACCACAAAACCCCGATAAGACAGTACCGACGGCTTAAACGAACGCACAAACTAGACCCAGATTAATGCCAACGTCAACCGTTAGAGTAAATAGGCAAAGTGAATTTCGATTAGTAGATTCGCACAATCGAATTACGACGAATTATCAACTATTAAAACACGGACGGATGTCACGATCGGATAAGAATCAAGCATTCCAAACATCCGTTCCGACAATTGACCATCGCGAGAAACATCCGTTCTGACAATTGACCATCGCGAGAAACATCCGTTCTGACAATTGACCATCGCGAGAAACATCCGTTCCGATAATTTACCATCGAGAGAAAGGATGAAACATAAAGACTCATTTCCGTTGGAGGAATGAATAGACAAGTCAAATATCAATAATTACAATGATGTCGATAAGCATTAATAATTACAACAACTATTGATATGTTCGTTAAACATTAATAATTACAATAACTATTGATAATTTCGTTAAATAATTACAACAACTATTGGTAGTCACGATGAGCATCTAAAATTGCAATATCCGTTATTAACTACGTTAAACCGACGCGAGTATGTTTTTCCCCAACAGTAGTAACACTAAATGAATTGAATTCCAAATAACTAAGTCACATAGACATGCATTACATATTCTGCCCCCATCACCTTTCTTCAGCATGAAAGAACTATGGTAATCACCAGAACGTAAACCCATACATTTCATCACCACAATCCTTACAATTCCAGCTCGACTATCAAGTTCACTGCACGCTAATTTAACCAGTCAATGTATCCCCTAGAATTACCGGATGATTTACGATTGCATGAACTCGAGATTGTAGATTTAATATTCCTATAAACTAGTAAGAGAATATATGACGTTTACTTATTTCAGCAGAATTCATGTTGCCGAATCTGATTTCGAAACAAGAAGCCGATGAATGGCGCCGAGCCTGGAAACGAGCGCGCCCATCGATGACTCTCGACGAGCCACGCCCGAAACGATCATGCCCATCACTATGGCAAGTACTGGGCAGAGGGAATGATCCACACCGACCAGAGGAGGAACAGTATCCTGCCGAGGAGATTGTCGACCATGCTCGAAGCTTGCTGGCTCAGTGGGAGCAGACCCAAGCAGAGGTCGACCTACAGGTGGTGAAGGCGAGGATGTACCTCGCCAACGTTGAAGAAGACATCCTCGTCGGACGTATCGCAGAAACGTACCCAGCTCGACCGGCACGCAACCTCCGAAGACCAGTGCCCATTATTCCCGGTTACACCCCGGAAGAAGGTGTCAGGAAGTTCCTCGCAGAGTCCTGAATCACCAGGCCTAATCCTTCTGACCTTTTACTTTAGTGATGTTATTAATGATAAATTATAATGAATTGACCTCTTAGAATTTTGTTTTAAATGAGATTTCCCTATAATCATGTTTGAAATAATTAGAATTCTCCTTATTAGACAAAATTGATATGTTTTCTTTATAGAAATGTCGGCCCTGAAATTAATGCAGAACGAGTTAGCCCGCGCTAGGCAGGCGAACGCGGAGCTACTCAACCAAATACTACAGTTAACTCGCGAAGTGCAACAGGTCAAGGCGACCTGTTTAGATCCCAAACGAACGAAGATTCTCTACCAACGACTCACCGCAGCTCAAAAGGGCTGGGCCGAAGAACGCCAGCTCAATCGGAGCCTGCGTACACAGATCAGGGGCTTAGAAGTTGCCCTAGCAGCCTGTCGGGAAGGGGAAGCGGTAACGTATCCGCTCATCTTCGCCCCTTCCCAACTGCCAAGCCAACGTGTCGTTGATGAAACCGCACCAAGCCAAAAATCGACAGCTACCCAACCAACCATCCGCCGGCCGGGACGCAAGGAACGGGCCCGACGCCGAGCCGCACAAGCGTCAAGTCGATCAACTTAACCTTTTATGCATGTCCTTTGTTCATTAAATAAATCATCTCTCACGTATTCAGTTATAGTGGGGTAGACTCGAAATCACCTACACCAATCAGTCTAAATTTAATTCGCATTTCCACTTAGGGGACCAAGTAAAGCGAGCATAGGTCTTCTATCGACAGCTCGTGAACCCGAGGATTGTCCGAGCAACTATAGTACTAGCACATGGTACTCAATTTTTGCGGGCATTCCACCACTTGAACACATTACCAACGTTGCCTAGCAACGGGTGCCAAGTGGCGATCAGCAACATTTTGTATGGCGTTACCAGGGTCACCCGAAGGATAAGCAAGATTTGAAACCCTGTAACCCACCATACAAATTTGGGGGCTCAGCCGGGATTGAATGATCTTCTTGTACAAGAACCCAAGCAAACAAACTGAGATGAAATTATGTTAAAGTTATATAGATATCAACGTCAAAGCATTCAACATCCATCAATACTTGACGACACAACACCCTTGAAGAGACCAACGACACTCACAAGACGCATAAGCAAACAACATATAATTAAAAGGGCAAAATGCGGGATAAAATGAAATGGGGTAAGTAAGGGGAATAGCGACAAATGGGAAAAGCAATAGAACGATAATAAAATAAATAACGGGTAATTATAGTAATTAAAGTAGCAGTTTATTAAAACAAAACATTAAACTAAGAGTTGAATGAGTAACATACAATTTAGTTAATTAGTATTTAAATAAATTTAATGGGTAATTAAAAGAGATTTAATAATTTTAGAAATGGAACCAACAAAAATAATAGAAAAATTAAAAGGGATTCTAAACATCGAAAATGACAATCTTGAGGAACTAATTAATAAACAAAAGTTAATTAAACGAGCTAAAGAGGATATATCAACGATTTCCAACCTATATTCCGACGAACATTGCATATTAATAAAATTGAGCGATATTGACAAAGATATAACAACTGAAAGAATATACGAAATTCTGTCCATGAGATTGGAAATAACCAAATTCGGAAAAAGCTGGCACAAATTAATGGAAAAAGTCAAAATATCGAAGACGAAATTACAACAACAATGAGAGAGCAAACCAAGGCTTATGTGGAATGTTATGCGTGCAAAACAGAGGAAGCACGAGTACTGGTGATACCTTGCGGACACCTGAGTTATTGTCATGGATGCGCACAAGAGTCGCACTGCATGTTATGCCAGCGAAAGATAAAGGAAAGACTACTTTCCGTGAATTGTTATGATGAAATGAAATAAAAGTGTATCATGTATTACTCGAATTATTATATAAAAGTAATATGCAATGTTTGTAAATAATAAAACCACCCGACAACGATAAATAAAGGTAATAGACCGAATACATGAAAGCCGAATTAGGGAAATAATTAAAACACATGCACAGAGACACAAATATTGGACGGAAAAATTTCGACAACCGAACTTCCTAGAGTATAATTCTTTTTGTTTTATTGATATTATATTTATCGATACTATATTGAGATAGGACGAGGAAAAATGGTTAAACCCGAGCTATCTAATGATAGTACGCTCACCCAAGGGAAATCCTGATCAACCCTACTGAGAAAGGAACTGGTAGGCCAAGTCGCGTATGTCAGCAAGTAACCGGCGAGAGATTGATCACCTCTTTTGGGGAGCTTGCTGATGCGATTACCACAAATTTTGAAGGGGGGAGTGAAGAGATAGACCGAGAGGTGAGAGAAAGAGTGTACACGGAACAGAATTAATAGTTTTGATTAAAGGTACCTAGAGATGACTTCTTTTTTTTCCCTAGCTGGTGGTGAGGCACTAGAGGACAGCTACGGACTGTCGTGCTCAGGTTGTTATCAGCCAAGGGACTGATGGCGCTGAGCCGTTCGATACAAAAACCCGGATCACACACCGAGTATCGAACGATTCTTTTTTTGCTGGGAGGAACTCGATACAACAACCCGGATCCCACACCGAGTGTCGAGGGCCAAACGGTAGGTGAGATGTGAACTAACCGGTAAATGGTTCATACTCAAAATGTCCTACTAAGGTCGGATAAGGGCGGCCGAATTGAGCCGGGAAATCCGACGGTCAGATAAGGGCGGCCGAATTGAGCCGGGAAATCTGATTGCAGAGGCGGGCAGGGATTAGAAATTTTCCGCGCCTATATTTAATCGCTTCCTTTTTCTTTTCACTATTCGGGAAATCAAGTAAACCGCTTTTGGAACTTGATTGAACGTCTAGGCATTTCCATACTTTTATATTCTCCGAGGTACACAACCCGGATCCCACACCGAGTACCGAGGGAATGTTTTTTTTTATTGCCCAGCGAGGAGTTTGGTACAACAACCCGGATCCCACACCGAGTACCAAATATCCGAATGGCGGTGAGTAAAGCGTAACCGGAAGAATGCGCGGCCAAAAGACGCCATGGCTTGAGAGTCAGTGTGAGGCCTCAAACATACCCAAAAGTCACTGATGAGCTCAAGTCCGGTGAAATAATGAGAGATAATATGAATAAGATGAATATGAAAATGAGTAAAGATGAAATCGATAGAATATGATTGGATTAAACAGTAAAGACGAGATGTAATTATAATTAGATATTAGAGGCCATAGAGTGCCGGATAATTATGATTAGATATTAGAGGCCATAGAGTGCCGGATAATTATGATTAGATATTAGAGGCCATAGAGTGCCGGATAATTATGATTAGATATTAGAGGTCATAGAGTGCCGGATAATTATGATTAGATATTAGAGGCCATAGAGTGCCAGATAAGATATGATATGAATAAAGATGAAATATGAATAGGAATAGATATTAAGGTCACAGATGACCAGTAAACGAGTTAAAGCCGAAGGCCGAAGAGTCAACGGAAATTATAAAGGGCATAGAGCGCCAGCGACTGAGGATTAAGCAAATGAATTTTTTTGGGAGACATAGGAAAAATAATTAATGGATTGATTGAGAATATGAATATGATGATGTTATATTATTGATATTATGATATAGATAATTGATACGACTATATAGATAACTGATAAGACTATATAGATAATTGATACGAGATTAATAGATAATTGTTACGAGGTATAGATAATTAAAAATAGACTTAAAATAAGGGGGGGTGAGTCAGATAAAGAAGACCACCACGATAAACGCGAACAAGGGATAATAACGTATATAGTATGATAAATGGAGGAGAAATTGTCCAACAAAGCAATCCAAGCCAAGTTCAAAGCAAAGCAAAGAGAAAATATTTCAGAGCAAACGACAAAACAAAGTGATAATAAAGAAACTCGAATAAACGAGCAGAAAAGAATTTGTAATAAACGTCAGAGTAACTACGAGCAATAAGCAACCAAAATTTCAAAGCAACCAAAGCAAGAAAAGAGAAACAAGAAAACCAGTCAAGCAGACAAATAACCGTAAACATTGATAGCATCAGCAACCACACGAGAAGCAAAAGCCAAGAGAATAGAGAAAAAAGTTTATTAAAAACGGAAGAAAAGAAAAAAGTTCGTTACAGCAGAAGTGTCAACACCAGAGTATCAACTACAGCAGCAACAGGAACCGGCACAGATAGCGGATTGACCGATTTTGAATTTAATAGCAGCGAAGAGAACGAACTACGTAATATCGAGAACCAATTGGCAACAATAGAATCAGTGAACGAAGAAGAGAATCCAGACAACAATCTAAACATCACAACTTCTATAAACTCTTCAATGCCGGATGCAAATACATTGTCAAATAACAACAACGTGATAGTGGGAGAATTCAGAGAAAAGTTTAGAGGAGAACCGTTTGACGGTAGTCTCAACAAATTAGATACATTCATAAAGGAATTTGAAGTGTATAAAAATATCTGTCACTGGACAGATCAAAAGGTAAAAGAGCGACTGCCTTTATACTTGAAAGGAAGCGCACAAGATGTATTCGTAGAGGAAGCGAGAGATGTAACGAAATTGACAACGTGGACAGAGATTAAAGAGTTCTTAATAAAAATATTCGGAATAGAGAAAAAGGGAAATAGGAAGATATTGGACTTCCTACATCGAAAACAAAGACGAGATGAATCAAATGCAGTATACGCATGTGAATTAAAGAAACTGTGTAAAGAAGCCTTCGGAGAACATGATTTGCCCGAAGATAAAATGGTAGACGTCTTCATAAGAGGAATTAAAAGGGAAGACATACGAGCCAACCTTGGATGTTTGGCACCAGAAACGTTAGATAAAGCAGTAGCAATCGCAAACAGATGTGAAGCCCATCTGGGACTGGGATATCAAGTGGCAGTATTGGCCACAGAACCAACAACATCAACAGTCAATGCCAACAATCAAAACAACAATATCAACCCAGCTATGAATCAATTCATTCCAAGAGCACAACAGATGTTCAAGCCACCAACAACAAGAAATCTAGAAGACAGAGGTAATAACCAAGTAAGCTATAATAATAATTTCAGGAATAATCCAAACGCAAACGAAAAATGCTCCACATGTCAAAAAATGGGACATCGATCAGAAAATTGTTTCCGGAATTACAACTGCCAGATATGTGGAAAGCGAGGGCATACTGAGAGAATATGTCAACAACTTAACAGCAAAGCGTGCTATAATTGTGGTCAACAAGGGCACATCGCAAGGCGATGCAACATAAGAGGAGAGTCAAATCAACCAAGACCAAATAATAATCCTACAAGAAATCCACAAATTAACGTGATACAAGAAATAGACATGTTGCAGGAAACATTACAGCGAATGCCCATGGAATTAAAAGAGATGATGCAACAGATGCCCGCCAATATACAGCAACAACGAATTAATGTAATGAGAAGCAATGAGGAGATTCAAGAGCTGCGAACCAGAGAATATCAAGAGCAACAACAAGCTGAATGGCAAAGACTTCAAACAGAGGAAGCCCAGGAAATCCAGCAAAGATGGGAAAATCGAAAACAAACCCCGAAAAGAATTAATATGATGAGGATGGAAATTCCAGACGAAATTCACACTGCGGAGCAGTGTGTTGAGAACGAAGGGGGAGGAAATATGACAACCGATAATGAGAAAACAATTGAGTTGAATACGATGGAAAAAATAGAGGCCATCAAAGAATTTACAGAGGAGGAAAAACAGAGACGTCGACAACTAAAAGAAATGACAACTGAGAAATCAGACGAACCAGAAACTCAAGAGAGTAATCGAGCGGAGATGATGATAACGGAAGAGCAAAACGAGGAAACACTAATGTACGAGATAGATGAACTCGAAAATGAAATTATGACAAAAACAATAGAGAGTACACTCGAGAAAATAAAGCAAGAGGAAGCTTTAGAACAAGAAGAGGATCAATTAAAAGAAAAAGAAGCAATCCTAAACCAAGAGAAAGCGGAACTAAGAAAGAAGGCACTAATATTAAAAATAGACGGAGCGCTGAAACATTTAGAACAAGAACAAGCACTAGATCAAAAAATAGAAGTAATGGCAAAGAAAGCGCTATCGCAAGAAATGAAAGAACCAGAATTGGAACTACAAAAAGATGAGCAAGAAGCATCAATGTCAAAAGAAAAAGAGATATCAAAACCAATAATAACAAAAAATCGAATCCAGAGGATACTGCTACAAAAAATAGAAACAAGAATCAGGAAAGAAAAGCCCACGTGGAGTGAAGCTCAAATTGAGAACAGAATAAAAGAGATATGGTTCCAAACAAAAGGACCAACAAAGATAATGAAAGAGGAGGAACAACTACATATCAATATGCTAAGACGAATACCAGACGATCAAACAGATGAAGATGAAAGTGAAATAAGCAGTCTGGGCGGAGAAATATTTCAATCATGCGAGGAAAATAAACCAAATAAAGATGAATCAAAATCCGAATTAGAGGAAATGGAAACGAACGTGCCAAGAGAAGATGAAACCGAGATATTAAAAGAAATCAACGAGATTGTAGAAGAAGTAGATCGAAACCAAATGTTCTTAAACCTCAGAGATACAACCGCATACAGCAGAATAATGAAATTAATTGCGAAAGGATACCAACAGGATAATGGTACATTTACGGCATCATGGAGAGATATGATAAGAAAGTACCAAGAGAATTTGAAAGAATATGATAGAGAAGAGTATCAGGTAATTATTGATTTTCCAGAAATACCGAGACAGATAATAGCCACAAGAGGCGAAAGCACAAACGAGCTGTATGATTGGGTAGTGAAAAAGCTAGGACCCAGTTATAAAAATAAACCTCTATATTATCAAGGAAGGAAAATAAAGCGAGATATACACCTAGCGGATGCTCTAATATGGCCAAAAGGAATAAACGTGATAACATTAAACAAAAATGAAACCGAGGAAACGACAGCAGAAATATGGCAAAAAATTCAGATATTATATGCTAAAGAAATAAAACCTGGATTAGAAAAAGAGAGACAAAAGATAATGAGATAAAACCAGATAAAAATGACAGAACAAGCAATAGATCAAGCCAGAAAATATATTAACCGATTATCGTTAACGAGACCGATTTCCATGAAAATATTCGTAGAAGCTGTACGAGATACAGATATTATGAGATTCGATAACGAGAGAACAGATGAGTTGATAGCCAAATATGGAGAGCACCAAAGAGATATGAGGGGAGATGAACCAATAAAGATAAAAATAAAGCTACCGAATGATGAAATAAAGGAAATACTGGTGGACCCCGATTGTCAAATGCACGAATTATACCGACGGATAAATCGAGAAATTATCCAACCAATAATCGAAAGTAGTGATGACGGTATGGTAGAAGACGTGGCCATAATGTATCACAAACGGCAAATAAGTCCGCGAGAACGAACCCCGATATACGAATTAGGTATATGGGAAGACGGACAAATTATTAATATCATAGCGATGGATGAACCAGAGAGAAAAAATACAACAAAAAAGGAACAACAGATCCAAGAATTTCAGGAGGAAATGAAAAGAAAAATGGACCAAATATTAACCATCTACCAGTTATGGAGACAAGATGCGAAATTTAGCACAAAATTACAACCTATAGATGATTCGCGATGCCGATCAACACCATGGAAAAAGGTGTATGACGAAAAGACAAAGGAGTGGAAATGGAAAATGGAGAGAACTGAACCAAAATGGAGAAAATACATACCAGGAGAAGCGCCAGAAGACGCAGCTAACGAAATAACCTTAGAATTATATGAAGATGAACCATATGAAAATTTACCAGAGGAAATGATAAACGAAATGGAATGGCAACCAGAAGAAGACGAGGAAATAAACGATAAAGCTCGACTAGCCCCATACACATGGAAAATAGGTGGATGGGCTGAAAAAAGTAAAATCGGCTGAAGAAGAGAAAATCATCGGTATTACAAGTCATCAATTCTATACAGAGATCGGAGGATACCGGATGAAATTGAGAGTGTACCCAAACGGAGATGGGGTAGGAAAAGGAACACACCTATCAGTGTATTTTCTATTAGCAAGAGGCAGATATGACGGAAAATTAGAATGGCCATTTAATCGAAAAGTCACAATTTCAATCGCTAAACCCGGAAAATGGGAAGAGCGACACAGCGAAAAATTGGGAGTAGACCCAAGATCAATGATAAGTCAGAAGCCAAAATCCACTGAAAATGTTGCAGGAGGAGTACCACAGTTCCTACTGAAAAAAATATGTAACACCTCAATTTGTAAAAGATGATACGATATACATCACGATCGAAGTAGAAACAGAACGGGAAATGAAAATACGAATCCAACAAGAACAAGCGAGACCGCGAATCAGTGTACTTGAGAAACGAATACCAGGAACAAAATACTTGCCCACAGATATAGACGACCCTGTGGAGGAAGGATTAACGAGATTAACGGAGACGCAAAAATGTAGAGAATTAGCAGCGATATTGAGAACCGGAGCAAAGAATCAAAGACGAACAGTAACAGATTTAGCAAATTGGATAATCGATTCTTGTAGCAGAGTAGAGAATCTGCGAAAAATAGTAAAGGAAATAGAGGAGTATCGGAGAATGTATGCGTGGTACCCAGAACAATTCCGAGAAATTATCCGAAAATGGAAACACACCGAATGGGCAGCCGAAACGATAGAGAAGTATACTTTAAAAATTATGATGCCAGATTTCGAGCCAATTGAAAGAGAATTTTATATCACTGCCAAGGTAAGTGAAGTGAAAAAGAGAATACCATATGAACCGCCATTTCATCTACAATACGAAGGACGATCATTAGACGACGATCTCGAAATCGGAGTTACGCAAATGCAATTGGGATTAATAAATGTATTAACAGTAGCAAAGATTGCGGGTAGAGAACTCAATAAAAGAGAAATCAAAACGAAAACGCCAATAGGACGACAGGAAAGTCTAAATACGCCAGAAGTTCCACCTGCAGCAGATGAAGTAATCGTCATCACAACAGGAGATGAGGAGATACTGAATGATCTAAAATGATATTGTGGATGAAGAAACAACCAGGAGAATACCAGAATCAAGAGATTTGTTCATGACAGAAAATGAAGACGATATGATAACAGATGAACCAGATGAGCTAGTATGTGGTCAAAGACAACCAGTCGAGATTATAGAGCCAGATACCGAGGAGGAAAATAAAAAGAAAGAGAGAAGACGCCGAAGCTCAATAGGAGACGAATGGGATAATTGGATAAATGAACGAGGAGCTACAACATCCAAAGAAACGGCAGACGAACAACCCAAACGAAAGGAAACAGGTACGGCAATGGAAAAGAAATCCAGAGGTCGACCAAAAATTGATAAACCAGCTCCAGAAAGAAAAACTAAAGAACAAATGCAGATGGATCAATTAACAACAAAATTAAACAAGCTCAGTCAAGTAACGAAGCAGTTACAAGGAAAATTTAAAAGGTCAAGAACAAGGAGCAAAGTGGATCAATAGATTGATAACTGATATGCTGGGATTAGCAAACCCAGAGATAAAGAGAAATCTAAAACTCAATAATATCGGAGCAGAAGCGAAGCAGCTTTGGGCAGCAATAAAGCCAATAATAAATAAAATAATGGATAATAAAGTACGAACCACAACTAAAGATCCAGAGGAATTATTGTTGATAATAAATCACTTAACGAAACGATCCGATGACCCAAATAGATATTTGGTAGGAATGGCTTATCTGATGTATAATACGATAGTGATATACAGAAAGCGAACTCCAAGATACAACCCAAACGGATACGAATTCGCAATAACGGATATTATCAGGAAAGTAATTGAACCATTCATCTTGACTCAAGGTGGATGGCAAGCTTTTATAAATATGGTAAGCAAAGATGATCAAACTGAAATAATGCAGACAAAGTTGAAAGAGTTATTAACGGAATTCGAAACAACGATTAATGCAAGTGATCCAAAAACAGCTAGAAAAGGAATGAATGCAATAATTACTACAATACTCATATGGATGATGTGCGTAAAAGGAGTAGAACCGTTTGTAGTATATGATTGTGATAACATAAAGATTGGTGATAAATACTCACTGAAAGAAACGGAAGAGTGCAAAGCAGCAAATCCCGGTAGATTACAGACAACAGCAACAGCAGTATCATATAACGTATATCAAGAAGTAGATTTCATAAAAACAGAAATCAAAGAATGCTCTGTAACAAGGAAAATCGTAGCATTTCATTGCGGACATCACTCGCATTCAACAATTATAGAAGCCGGGACGGAAACAACAGTAGTATCAGTAACGCGGAACGAATGTGAAGAAGGATTCACGACAGGACGTATCTCAATAGCTGGACGAGTGAATGTAGCAGCCGAGGAAGGAAAAATAAAAACTACCCGAGTATACGCTGCGGGAAGAATAACGGCTGGAGACGGAACGTGTCAAGGAGGAGAGTACACTTTATTGAATCAACTAGTCAAAGGAGTAGTAGTGATCGAAAGCTACCAAGTAAAGTTGGAGAAATACCAAGGATATTTTGATCCAGATACGCAAGCAATGAAGAAGTACCCTCAATGTCTAGCAACAGATAGATCATGCAATACGGGAATGTCAACGATCGTATATCACGCTGATACCAGAACTTGTAGACTCACCTTATTGAAAAGCGCAATATTTGATGAAGTGCAAGGACGAGTGCACAGCGAAACAGAAACCAACACGCAAAAAAGCGCATTAGACGAAATCCGGAGAACCGGAAGAATCGGAAAACCCACAATCACCACGACTATCGGATCAGAGGTCACGCCAACAGTAGTAATATCAACCGATACCACTATCGGAATGAGATTCATAAAAGGACGATGGTGAGTAAATGTGACGAAATGGTAGCCAGTACCAATTATAAAGGAATATTCTTATCGCGAACAGCAATACCGAACGCAAAAGCGCAAATAGACCCCAAAGATGTGAAACTATATCTCTATATAAATAACAAGATGGATTTCTTATATCACAAAGGATTGGCATCAACAGAGAAAATATACTACGACTTAGTTAAAAATGACTGTATCCTGAACAGAGAAATATTAAAAACAAAATTAGCAATGGCAATCACAAATCCGGATAACGCAATTCCATTATTACCACTCCAGGAAGGATATTTTGGAAGAATCGTTGGAGAAGTCATGTATACATACAAATGTGAAAAGACAATTGCGAAACTACCAGAGAACTCCACAATTCCAAGAGATAAATGCATAAACGAATTAGAGATAATGCATAAAGGAAAAATCAGATTCGCTCAACCAGTAACAAGGATGATAAACCCAGAAAAATTCGTACCTAATATGTTCAGTTGTAGTAATGTATATGGACCATTATTCGAAATAAGAGATGGAAGTTGGTTACAATTTCCAACTCGAGTAATAGTAGCGCCACCAAAAATATTTGGACTTACAGAATTGGCTAGTGAAGCAGAATTTAAACCGGTAGACGTATCACAGAGTGGAATATACCAAACGAAAGATCTGGAACGAGCCAGAGAACATCTATTATTTCCAGCACAAAGGCAAGCAATACTATCTAATATTGTAACGATAACGGGAGGTAACAACTATGGAGAGAAACCCAACTACGAATTGTTATTATCACCAGATCATTTTCAACATGCAACAGCAAATATGATGAAAGCCATGTGGGGAAGATTCTTAATCTTCGGACAAATGATGGCAGGAATCTTAGGAATAATTCTTTTATTATTCAAATCGTAAGAGTGATCTTAACACAAATGTTAGCATGTTTCGATATCTACAAAAGAGAGAGAAAAATCAACTGGAAAATGGCAATTGGATTCTTACCGTTTTTAGCAAAAACAATGGTGTTACATGGACACTCAAAAGATATTCACAAGATAAAAAGGTTAGTAGGAATTCTAACTAAAATGAATGGTACTGATGAAGAAGTCGGACGAAAATTTAAAGCAATAATGAGATTAGAAGCCGAGAAAACCAGAATGAAGCGACGAAAAACGAGCAACTGGAAACGATGGATAAATTTCAGAGATGATAGCAGTGATAACAGCGACAACGACGGAAACGAAGGAGGAACACAAATGCTAACTCAAGAACAATTCAAACAATGGGAAAATCGAAAGACAAGACATAGTGGACATTATAATCATCCACCGCCAGTATACGAATGTCTAAAGAAGGCAGCATCATCAGTAGAGAGAAACGCACCGGTAGAGAGAAACGTACCGTTACCAAGACCAACAACATTACGAAATATTTATCCAGTACCATACGAACCAAATTGGGCAGACTTAGTACCAAGAACCAGCCCAAAGATCGAGAAGTGTGGATCAGGATCCAGAAACTCGAACCATAGCTATGTTACAAACATTAGCTGGACCAACATTAACGGTACCCATAGAGATAAATGGAGTAGAAATAAAAGCAATGATTGATACGGGAGCAAACATTTCAGCTATAAAAATGGATAAAATACCCGGAAGATTATGGCCATGTATAGAAGAAGCTAACATGGATGTAATAACTTGTAGTAAAGAATCAGTAGCGGTTATCGGGAAAATCTGGTCAATAATCGAATATAAAAATGTAAAAATCAATACATACTTAGCAGTCATCAGGAGATTGAGCGCAGATTGCATAATTGGAACAGACCTCATGCCAGAATTATTAAAAGAGATAATAATCGATCTAGGATCGATGGAGTTGAGAGATAAAACTGGACGAATATGCATGCTGAAATCAGAGGTGAGATGCTCAGAGAAAATAGTAGTGCCAGGACGCACACAAATGATTTGTTACGTAAAAGTGAACGAGGAAACTAGAGGTGAAATGATTTTCGAACCTAATCGCAAATTTGAGAAAAAGAAGGAACTGCCTTTAGCCAGAGAAATAGTGTATGTAAACGATAACAGTGAAATACCAATCAACATTACAAATTTCGATGAGGAAGACAAAGTCATTTACGAAAACGAAAGATTGGGAAAGTTAACACCGATGATGGACATTGAACTGCCAACAACAAAAACTGCAGGGACTAAGAGGACTATGGACAATCGACAGTCAGCTACTAAAACGAAAACGAGAAAGAACAACTCAAAAACTGCTTAATTAGGAATTTAAAGATATATTTGCAGCATCCGATTAGATCTCGGACAAGCGATGTAACGCAACATACGATACCAACTAACTGATGATACTCCAATAACACACGGCCAATATCGATTGGCAGAAGCTCAAAATCAGAAGCAGAAAAAGAAGTTCAAAAAGAATGTGGACGCAGGGAGTGATCGAACTACCAAGTTGCCTCGCCATGGCAATTTCCAGTGGTCCATGGTAAAGAAGAAAAGACGGAACACAACGGTTCTTGTAATAGATTATCGACGACTCAATGCAGTACAAAACGGGATACATACCCGTACCAGACATAATGAAATGTTACAACATTACACGGAGCAGCTTATTTTACATCGCTAGATTTAAAAAGTGTTATGGCAAATAAAGGTCAAAAGAGGAAGAACAGAGAGAAAACTGCTTTACAACGGAAAAGATTATATCAATTTAAGAAAATGCCTTTTGGAACTAACCAACGCACCAGCTTCATTTCAGAGATTTTGTATAACTTTGTAAATCCAACGGCATCAACAATGTATGGTAATATATTGATGATTTTAATTTATTCTAGCACTTTCGAGCAACATTTAAAAGATATCCGTAATGTATCGTTCGATTGAGACAATGGAAGTTAAATTGAAACCCTCAAATGCGATTGGGCAAAGGAAAAAGTTACCTTTCTGGGACATATTGTGTCGGCAAAAGGCAAAAAACCAGAACCCAAGAAACATCGAAAAGATAAAGAATTGCCCAGTACCAAAAGACAGTCACGCAAGTGCAGGAATTTTTAGGCCTATGCGGATAATTATCGGAAGTTCATCAAGAGTTAATGCAACCATACCGCAAAACCAATACAAGAATTAACCAAAAAAGATACCCCGTTTCATAATGGGAAAAGAACAAACAAACAGCCTTGAAACACTCAGAGATAAACTAATAATCAGCACCTAATACTCAAGCCCAGATTTTAAGAAAACATTTTGTTAGCAAACAGACGCCAAAGTGGATATGCATTCTGGAGCAGTCTAGGACAGATGGAATTGACGAGAAAAGAGAGCGAGTATTGATATACAGTCGAACAATTCAAGAAACATGAAAAGAATTACTCTGTGACTGAAAAGAGAGGCATTAGCAATTATCCAAGCTATTAAACACTCAAATATTTATTATGGGGTCAAGAGTATATATCAACTACAGATCATCTACCACTGGTATGGCTAGGCCAACACAAAGAGGCATCAAAGCAGATTAATGAGATGGGCAATGCAGCTACAAGAATACCGCCGGTATATAAAGTTCAAATCAGGAAAAAAAGCAAATGCAACGCAGACTGTAATGTCAAGATTTTGTATTTGAAAGGAACTAATGGAACCATGATGTAAGACGAAATATGCAGATTATCGCATAAGATATCGATTTTAACAAACTGAGAAATGAACAGAAAGAGACGAATGAGTTGAAAACAATAATCGAATTTATGGAAACCAATGATTGAAAATCTTCGACAACCAACAGCAAAACTGAAGAGCATATGGAGAAACACAGACATCGATATACCATGGAGAGGATGGTTATTATTAATGTGATGGCGAGAAAGACTCATGTTTACCAGAAAGCAGACGAAAGAAGAAGTATTATGCAAATATCACTGACGGAAAACTAGAGGACATATGTTTCCGCGAAAAAAGACGGAGCAAGACTACGTCAGAAATATTACTGGCAAATATTGGAGGAAGATGTGAAAGAATGGATAAAGAATTTTAACATGCGCAACCAGAAAAAGCACAGGAAAGCCAAATTGAAAGCACCGTTAAACCAATGCCAATTCCACCAGACCCCATGACGATGATTGATGGATGTAGTAGACCCGTTACCTAAGAAAACCCAACGATGGAAAATTATCTAATATATTAAGTAGTGACAGATTATTTAATCAAAATTTCCGGAAAGCATTCGCAATACCAGACAAAAAGCTAGACAATAGCGAGAATCCTAGTAGAGAGAAATATGCTGTAGAAATATGAACACCCAAAACAGATTTTTAACTGGATCAAGGAACCAACTTCATGAGCGAAATCATAGAAGAAGTAACGAACTACTTCAAGAATTGGCGAAATTGAAATCACCGTACCATCCGCAAACAATGGTCAAAACCGAACGATTTAACGGCCATACTAAAGAAATGATGTCAAATTATGTAAGCAGACACTCAAAAAGGATTGGGGTAGATATATAAACCTATGCCTATGCATATAGAATGTCATACATTCAGCACAAAAATGAGTCCCATTTAAATTAATGTACGGCAGAGAATGTAAACATGCCGATAGACTTAGAAATATCAACCACGATATCAACAAGTATACTGGAAAATCGATGATATTAACAGGATTCAAAGAGCGAATGCAAGAGATCTGGAAAACCAGCAGGTATGAATATTAGATTTAATCAAGAAAGTTATAAAGAATTTACATGACAAAAAGCGAGACGTACGCGAGCATAACTTTCAGATTGGAGACTGGTAATAATCGCAACGCCAAGAAAATTATCCAGGAGTAGCCAGAAAATTTACAAATTGTGGTAAAGGACATTAGAGATAGTATGTAAACCGAGAAATAACCACGAGGTTAAATTGGTCAAACAACCGCACTCACCAAGACCTATCTACGTGAACGTGAGCAGATGTAAAGCGATACCTAGAACAATAACAAGAGAACCAGAAAAATCGAGGTATGCAAACCCAAGATCAACAAACTCAACAGTTGAGTGAATAAACGGACTAACGATGAGTCGAAAAAAATAGAAACGAACATCAAATAATATACAGAAGAACCTATAAACCAGATGAAACCAAAATCTCTGAACGCGACCTCAAGATAATGTAGACAAGAGGATATAATAGTAAAGCTATTCAGAGAATAATGCCAGAAATGGGTCCGAAGGAAAAAGGATGGATGAAATAGTAAACAAAGCGGGAAAAATACAATGGATTACGCCAAAGGAGCTAGAAGTCCACCAGAAATGGATCGTATCAAAGAAAGTATACCCATGATATTCAACTATGGCAGATTAGAAGGAAACCCGTACCTCTAACATATCGCAAAGTACAACACAGAAACACTCAAACGAATAATGGATATAATTCATTTATGGCAGAAATGCGGCAGCTCACATATACCAAATGAAGAGGGACAAACACCACTAATGTCGCAGTTGCAGCAAGATGCTTCTAACAACAGTCCTGAGAGAATTAACAAAAAATCCGGATCATCGTTCAAAGAGAAAGATAATGGAGAAAATATGTACTAAACACTATGCACTGAAATCCGAGACAAGCAAGTGCAATAAAATTCATGAACCAGTAACGCGGACAATTAGAAGAGAGAGAAATGATGGGCAAAAACAATTCAAACACTATGGAAGCTATCGACCCAACGAGGCGAAGCAACAGCCAATCTGATGAATGGACCTACGAGGGTTCACCCACTTAGAGTATTCGATTTTTAAACTATAAATGGTAAAGAAACAGAAAACGTTCTATAAAGAAACATATATGCCTCACTAACCCATTTCCAAAAAAACGATAAAAGCAATGTTGAAATTGGGAAGGACTGAAAAATTCACCAAATCATCCAAAAAAAATAACGAATTGGAGAATTAGAAAGGAACATGTTATTGATGATAATACACA